>PVHX01002022.1:0-29171 GCA_004024805.1 Geosciurus inauris
AATCCAGGGGCAATTTACCACTGATCTATATCACAAGCCCTTTTTATTTTTTATTTTGAGACAGGGCCTAGCTAAATTGCTGAGAATGGCCTTGAACTTTTGCTGCCTCCCAAGCCCCTTGGATTTACATCTGCCTTTTATGCAAAAAAAAAAAAGTTTTTATTGTTCACAATCCTGAATTCTAATACACTAGAGTTCAATGAATTGCAGAAAAAAATACAAATGGCTTTTGAACTCAGGAAAAAATTGAAAATCTTCCACATTAGAAAAGAAATGCATACAATGAATCAAAATATATTCTGCTGTCATGTATACCCAATTACAATTTTAAAAATTACATATAAAAAAGAAATGCAAATCAGAATTATGAGATACCATTTTCCCTTTCTACAGTAGCAAAGATTTATAACAACTAATGCAAATTAGGTTGGGAAAGGGCTGCAGAAATATGTGCTTTCATATTTCTGGCTGAAGAAGGCAGGCAATTTTTACAATACTTACAAAAATTAAAACTATACATATCCTGGGGCTGGGATTGTAGCTCAACAGTACAGCGCTTGCCTCACATAGGTGAGGCCCTGGGTTCGATCCTCAGCACCACATACAGAGCAATAAAATAAAGATATTGTGTCCATCTACAAAAAAATTAAAAAAAAACAAAACAAAACTATACATATCCTATGACTGAGCAATGCTACTACTAGTTACTCATACTATAAATTAACATTGTACATATGCAAAGCCAGGCCCAGAATATTCACTAAGCATGGTTTGTAATGGGGACACACACACTCAGGAAACAACCTAAATATCCATCAAGAAATGGGTTAAGTAAATTACAGTCTATTCGTAAACGGCATAGTACCCAGACCAAATTTGAAAAATTCCTTAATAATAATAAAAAGGAGAAAGATCTCCATGTGGTGAAATAGAACTTGTTCCAAGATACTTTCAAGTAGCAAAAGTGAGGCACAGAACTGTGAGCACAGTGTCCTACTCTATGTATAAAAAAAGTAGGGAAGTTTGCATATGAGCATACGTGCACACATGCACGTACACATACACACATACATCTATACAAAGAATGTTTCTAAAAGAAGTTCAGAGGAACATGTAGAAGACTTAAATGTATACTTTTATGTAAAGTGAGTTCAAAAGAATACATATAAATATAGTAAACCATACATCCTATAACAGAATATCTTGTGTGTATTTGTGTGTGGTACTAGGAATCGAATCCAGTGGCAATGGTACTCTACCAATGAGCTACATCGCCAGCCCATTTCATTTTTTAATTTTTGAGACAGAGTCTCACTAAGCTGCCAAGGCTGGCCTTGAATTTGGTATCCTCCTGCCTCAGCCCTGTGAGCTGCAGGATTATAAGTGTGTACCACCACACCTGGCTAGGATATCTTTTTAAAGAGGGACTGGAATAGGAATTCAGATTCTAGATTCTAGACCTGCCCCTGATACTATGTAATTTTGTAACCAGATCAAGTCATTTTGCTTAATCATGCCCTGTTTTTATCACCTATTAAGTCAGGAACAAGAGATTTATTAAATAATCATAAAGTACTATTTATTTAAAAAATTTTTTTTTTAGTTATAGATGGACACAATACCTTTACTTTATTTATTTATGTGGTGCTGAGAATGGAACCCAGTGCCCCACACATGTGAGGCAAGCACGCTACCACTGAGCCACAACCCCAGCCCCTAAAGCACTATTTCTTAGGAAAAAAATACATTCTTTAACTCCCTTAGTCGTCTCCTTGGTTTCCAACAGGAACTTGAGCCTTGTCCTCATTATAGCAATTAAGTTCTATATTCATTATATGGATATTATATGAACAGTATTAAAAGAGACAAGCACTTTAACTGTTGATTCCAACTCAAAATAATGAACTTATGTCTTAGCTACCTCTGTTTCTCAATGAAGTATGACAAAGTGCACTGATATTTTCCACAGATATTAACAATTTCCATATATGGTCAATACACTGGAAGATGCTTCTTTAATTTAATACCATCCATATTTCTACGTGAGAACCCCATTTTATAGGTAGTCCAGACCTCCCCAAATGGAAAATTAGCATCTGCCAGGGAAGATTACTTTTGCCAGAAAATCACAGCAGGGATAATCTAGATTGGGACACAATGCAAAATCAGAATCAAACTACCAAGCAATTAGGGGCTTAAAAATCTGGTATTCATGGGGCTGGAGTCGTGGTTTGGTGATAGAGCACTTGCCTAGCACGTGTGAGGCACTGGGTTCGATCCTCAGCACCACATTAAAAAAAAATCAATAAAATGCAGGTAAAAGCAAACAAAAAAACGTTAAAAAAAAAGTCTAGTATTCAGAATGGAATGGGAAATTTGGAAATTTGTATTTGGGCTAGGGTAAGAAATGGAAATTAGGTGCATTGAACGTCAGAATCAGATTGTCAAACAATGGCCAGGAATATGAAACATCAGAGCCAGACACATAAATACCACAGTTAAGATTCATGAACTGGGACAAGGCCAGAGACCCACTGCAAGCAGAGAAACCATTTTTCTCCTCATGAAAAATGTCCGAAGCCTAGTAATTCACATACAGGGGTGACACAGAGGCAGTATTTACTAGACAAAACTCAAGCTCTGTTTATGTTGGTTATTAAATGATTCTCTTTAGAGTTCAAGAGTACTTCTGAGTCCAAACATGTATGATTGTCAATATGAACACATAAACTTTCAGCCCCTTCCCATGTTTTCCATTCTAATATTAAACTTCCAACTTAGAAACAACTTTCCAATCTGTTTTGGAAACTTAGCAAGAGGGTTGAAGGTAGAGTAGGCAAAAGAGAAATTAGGAATGCTAAAAAAGCTTATTTAATAAGGTCCTATAAAGTATATCATTTTTGTAGAATGTCTTTTAAATATTAACATTAAAAATATACTAAAGAGCCTGGCACGGTAGCGCGAGCCTGTAATCCCAGCACTTTGGGAGGCTAAGATAGGAGAATCACAAGTTCAAAGCCAGCCTCAGCAATGGCGAGGTGCTAAGCAACTCAGTGAGACCCTGTCTCTACATAAAACACAAAATAGGGCTGGGGATGTGGCTCAGTGGTCTAGTGCCGCTGAGTTCAATCTCTAGTACCAAAAGTAAATAAATAAATAAATAAATGTACTAAAGAATTAGAATAAATAATAAAAAAAGAATGTGGTAAAAATGTACTAAAGATGTAGTATGCATACTAGTTAGGAGCATACACTCTAGAATCAGAACACTTGTTTTCAATCCTTGCTCTGCCACTTACTAAACTATGTAACCTTGAACAAGTTACTTCTCTGACAGTTTGCTCATTTGTAAAGTGAGCATAATAATGGTACTCTCTCTCAGGGCTTTTCTGAGCATTACATATATGTAATTGTACATAAAGCAGTTCTTGCACACAAATGTTTGCTGTTAATGACAATGGAATGAGTTGGGAAGGTTGTATATTTATGTAACAAAAAATTTCTTTCTTAAATTAGAATTATAAAGTAAGCTTTGAAAAAAACTAATATATTGGAACACATGCATAATTTTAAAATTTTTAAAAATTATGTTTAAAAAAAATTCGATAGCAAACATCTCTTAAATCATATTCCTACTCTGTAAATGTATAGTATAAATTTAAAATGTATTATGATTATTTTCTTCATGAAACCAGCAATAACTTTCATTAAAAATTTGTGTGTCAAGTATTAGGTAAAGCATTTTTCATATATTTCCAATCTTCATACAATATTATAAGGTAGATGGCATTATGCTTGCTACTGATGAAGAAACAGATACATAGAATAAGAGTGTCTTGCCCATGGTCATGGAATTATCTAGTTGTGTAGAGTCAGATTCTAAAGCCTGTCTGATTCTGAAGTCTGTACTCTTAACACATCATGATGCTTGCATTGAGAAATCCACTATATCAGAACAAAGATTTACAGTCACAAACTACATATTATTAGAAAGACAACCAAATTGTTCCTCAGTTTTACTACCTTTTGTGGTTCGTTTCTCTCTAAAGCAACCAAGGATTTACAACTGGCAGGACAGGTAATCAAAGCTTTGTGCTCTTCTTAGGTTGGCCTCTTTCTAGGAAACTACCATCACACTGCTTTTTAAACAATGTACTCTAGGGTTTTCTCTGACAATCTGAAAACACATGAGTATATAGGTAGAATATACAGTATGGCTTGAGCTCCGGAGAATACCTGGCATAGGACAAACACTAAAAAAAACACTGGCTGAGGGCTGGGGTTGTGGCTTAGTGGCAGAGTGCTTACCTAGCATGTGTGAGGCACTGGGTTGGATCAACAGAATCACATAAAAATAAATAAATAAAGATATTGTGTCAATTTACAACTTAAAAAATATCTTGAAAAAAACATTGTTTAAAAAAAAACACTGGGGCTGGGATTGTAGCTCAGCGGTAGAGCGCTTGCCTCGCATGCGTGAGGCCCTGGGTTCGATCCTCAGCACCACATACAAAGCAATAAAATAAAGACATGGTGTCCATCTACAACTAAAAAAAAAAAAATTAAAAAAAAAAAAAAAAAAACACTGGCTAATTTGGGGAGTGCTACTTAAATATATAGTGGAGCAAGCAGACTGTCATCACCCTAACAGAGTGATCTTTGTATCACTAATAGTGGGACAACAGCATATGCTGTGCTCCTAATGTGGTATAATATAATGTACACATCATGTAAACAAATATTAGTATCCATCAAATTGAAGCTTGTAGACCCATCTTTCAGTTTCCAGGAACTAAAGCTAAATGACACATAAAAAGCAACCACATTAATCCAGAAAGGGGAATATTTTTCTGGACAATTTTTCCAACAAGTCAGAATCATGAAAAAGAAATTGTTTTGGAATAAAGAGACTTCTTGGAAATAACCAGATGTAATGAGTGATCCTGGACTGGATACAGGCTTATTAAAGGATAGTTCAGATTTGAATATGGATTGGGCATGAGATAATGTGAGCTGTTAACTTTAATTATAATCTTATTCTGCCTATGCTATTTTTAAAAGATACAATCAAGTAATAAAATTAAAAAGAAATGTGTAAATAAAATATATAAAAGAAATCTAAAGTTTGAACAAAAGAAATATGAATGAACAAATGAAATTTAAAAAGTCTGCGTTAGAGATAACAGGTTTGGTTGTCAACAGCATGCATGGTAATTGAAACCATGAGAATAGATGAGATTACACAGGGAAGTACGTAAGGTAAGACGGAGAGATATGAACTGAGGAGATAATCAACAGTTTCAAGGCTAGATATAAGAGTAAGAGCTATCAGACTGAAAAAGAGCAGCTAGAGAAATAGGAGGACTATGAGAAAAATGGTATTACAGAAGCCAATAGAGGAGAAAGCCAATAGGTAAGGCAATTAACACTGTCAAATCCTAATGAGAGATCCAGTTGGAGAGGGACTAAAAAGAAGCTTGCAAATAAAAAACAGAATGTCAGTGATGACCTGCTTAAAAGGAGTTTCAGTAGTGACTGGAGCAGAAGTCAGGAGGGAACTGTGGTGGAAGAAGTAGAGACATCATCTCTCATTCAAAGAAGTTTGGAGTTTCTCAGAAAGATGAGAACCTGTGCAAATAATATACTTTGTTCAGATAATGAAATTCTTAGTGATTAATGCTAACATGTGGTAATAGCTAAGTGACAGAATGTAAGGGATAGAAAGTAATGGCAGAGTTGTAAAATAGGGGTTCTCATTACATTCCTCATGTAATGCCCACATAAAATCAATATCTGCTATTATATTTACAGTAGCTTGCAAATTCAATATAACCACAGTTTGGTTTTTCTTACTCCTCTCCTAAAGTAAGGTGATACTGCAATATTCCATATAGATGTGTTTTGCTGTATGAAATGGATTGGTTCCCTCAAATATTAGATGCCAAACACATTTTTGGAAATCAAATAATTAAGTGGATTAGGCAAATTGTCTCTTTAAAGGAACAATAAGATACCTAGGCTGCAATCTGATTCTATTCAGGTTATCTCTTTATAAATAATATACTAAATGGCTTATTTTGATTTTACAACCAATAACCCTTGGTCCCTACTCTAATACTATGAGATATGCAGGATGCGTACTAATTAGCATCATTTGATCTCCAGAACTTTCTGTGTTATAAGGAATTCTGCTTGAAAAAGTGATTTTCCCTTTAGAGTAATACTATGTGTTTGGAAAAGTCCCAGAAGAGCTATTAATCATATAGCCCCCAGGCTGTTTAGTTTTCTTTATGAGTATATTCAGGAAACTTGGTCCCTCCACATTCCTAAGATCAGCTCAAGTGTTTTAATGGTTCATTTAAAAAAATTAATTTACAAAAAAAAATAAATCAGGGGCTGGGGTTGTAGCTAGTGGTAGAGCGTTTACCTATCATTTGTGAGGCACTGGGTTCAATCCTTAGCACCACATAAAAATAAATAAATAAAAAATAAAGGTATTGTGTCCATCTACAACTAAAAATATTTTTAAAAAATCAGTGTATTTATAGGATAAAATTGTATGCTTTCTGTGCTTTGCTAAAGTTTTTTTTTTGGTACTGGGGATCGAACTCAGGGGCACTGGACCACTGAGCCACATCCCCAGCCCTATTTTGTGTTTTATGTAGAGACAGGGTCTTACTGAATTGCTTAGCACCTCACCCTTGCTGAAGCTGGCTTTGAACTTGTGATTCTCCTGTCTCAGCTTCCCAAAGTGCAAGGCTTTGCTAAAGACTTGAATAAAATGTTCTGTACTTTTAAGTAAATTCAGCTAACTTCAGAGAAAAACTGTATTCATCCTGAGATAAAGAAATACTACAATTATTTTTATTATAATAGTTACCAAATGTATCTAATTTATAAAAAGTTTAGATTTTCAAGTATTGATCCATATTATACTACATACATAATAACAGCTAGTAATTATTAGGGATTTTCTACATATATGCTGGATGCCTAAGCCTAAGGACTATTGAATTTAATAGTTCCAATCCCAAATCCTGTGAAGTAAATACTACTTATCATCCTTACTTTACATATGAGGAAATGGATTAAATATTGCTACATTCAATATCTCATGATATAATGAGCTTTAATCACATTTCAAAACAATGGCACTTAAAATCATACTTTAAAATGTGGTTTTATATGCTATAGCAAGTTTATAGAAAAAAAAGGAAATGTATGAAAAAATCAACTTCACAACAATGTGCATGTACTTAACACTATTGAACTGTACAACTAAAAATGGGAAAGATGGTAACTTTTATTCTATTTTTTAATAACAATTAAAAAGCCTGAGCAGCAATGTTAGCTTTGTCAGAAAAATATTAAAAACTTCTCTACTGTAATACTTCTCATAATAGGCATTTCCTGCTTATTCACAATAAAGTTTAACAGTATTTCTTCTATTATTAAGGCATGCAGATTATTTTTTCAATTGTTTGTCAATCAAAAGCAAAATGTGTTTTACAGACATAAGCTATTCTAAGAAAATACAAATACAGTGCAATGCTAATAAGTTGCATTCCAGCCTAAACATAAATTTACCAAATTTTCTAAGGATGATATAATTTCATATCAGAAAAAAGATTAAAAAATTGAGACTGACATTAGCATTTCTAAATGTGGCATTTAGAAAAGATTCGAGACCTGAGTTTTACATCTGTGAATTCACTTTGCATACCAGTTTACTTACCTCTAAATTCCATGTTCAGTCTTGGGGAAAAAGGTCAGTCTATGGATGTGCAAATTGTTTTTAATAAGTAGAGGCAGTCTAAAAAGCCTATTTTTTCTTCAATTTATTTTTACTGGTGCATCGTGATTATATGTAACAGTGGACTCATACCATATTCATACACCCACATAAGATAATTTGCTCAGTTTTAAGGGAGCCTATTATTTAGATACTCTATATTCAAAAACCTCTTGGAAAGAAAAGTGGAAAGGTTTGAGGCCTTACAAAGATTAAGGGAAATTAGTAGAAATATGTTGAGACAAGCATAGTGGCAGAGACCCTTTGTAAACTCTGATAGCTCAGAACAACAGAATCAAAAAATGCATTGCTGAATGCAATCTTCACTAGAATCTTCCTTTTCATGATTTACATAATCCAAAATAAATATTAAATTATACAAAGTTGCATGTAAACTACAAATAAATGACTATACTGAGTTTGGATTCAGGAAGTTTAAAACTATTTTTAAAACTTTTACTATCTATATTTGTTAATCTTCTCACCTGCGTGGCCTAGTCCTTGGGGACATCATTTCATTCCCAAGTATGTGGTACCGTCTTGCTTCATGCAACAACTGGTAACACTCAGGAGAATTCTGGATCAATTGGTCCACTTCAACTGTTTGAACAAAGTAGTTGGGATGCAAAAGAGGGAGTCTCACATGTGTCAGGAGCTCATGTAACAACGGTCTTCTCAGATCAACGGCACGATAGACCCAACGCATGACGGCTTCAAAAACCATCTCCTCTTTACCAATAACAAGTTCATCACTACAAATATAATCAATAAGTTCATCTTTGTCAAGTTCAAGAAATTCTTCATGCTGGGACACATCCTCAAAAGTCTGTAATGCAAAGGTTTTACATTTTGTGAAGAGTGTTTTGAGTGAATGGGTGTCAGCAAAGCGCTGAATTCCTAAACAATTACAAGGATCCAGTTGCTCCTCCAAGAACTTGGCACATGCATCACGGAGAACACTAATCTGAAAGAGGCTTGAGGTTTCAAAGAGATACTGAACATTTTCTGTAGTGATCTTCACCTTTCCAGTATAAACATACTGCAAAAAACATTCCATAGCTTCAGCTAAAATACCATTGATCTCAACCAACATTTCTCGGCTTTCCCTGTGGTCATTACAAAACATAGCTCTGAAGTAGCTGCTACATGCTGAAAGAACAGCTCTATGGCAAGGAAACTCTTTTCCTTCCACACAAATGATAACATCTGTGAATAAACGGCTGTCTCGGAACTCATTAAATATCTGGAGTATGTTTTCAGCATGGGATGATCCTGAAGAGAAGTCAAAAAACTCACGACCTGTCAGAGATTTAGGGTCCATTTCAAAAACTTTACGCTTAGTTGCTGGGGAATCACGCACCCCAAGATCCTCTCTGTTTAGTCTGCGTCCCAATATTAGTACCATTGTTACATCAGTTGACTATATAATTGTTGAGAAATGATTGACAGGGGTCTTCTTTATGTGTCTAAAATAAAAAAAGGAAAATATTTCAATATATAAAAAATTTACTGTTCAAATTACATAATTTCATTTTGAAGTAAATATATAATAAAACCATATGATTAATAAATTTCACATAGGGTATATGAGACTATCTTGTTTTAATAAACATTAATAAAGAAAAATTTATATTTACATAATTAGAACATTAGGGGTATTTGTACTCCTTAAGTTCCCTAGCTGAAAAGATACTATGTATTTTTGAATTATAAGTAACTTTTGTCTCTCCTTTTACACAGCTAGGTTTCATTCTACTTACTGACTACAAAGAAGTCAGAATGGAGAAGAATTTGACTACAGTCAGAATTCTAGTATAAACAGTTATTATCTTAATACAGCATTGCTGGAGAAGAATTTAGTCTACAAACAGACTTTAAAATGTGTATACAGTCTGACTAGCATCTCTTTCTAGCAGTCGCTCTTAAGGAAATAAACAAGTTTGTGTGGCAAGATTTATCTACAGATATTCAATGCTGTATTAACAGAAAATACTTAAAAAAACCTAAAGGCCCTACTATAGGAGATTAGTTAAGCCACAGTATATCTTAAAGATGGAACACAGTCTATGCAGTCATTATAAAGTACACAGGCTATTTATTGACATGGTGAGGAATTAGCCAGACAGTAGATGAAAAAGTGGATCACAAAACACATGCTAATAAAAAATTTATATATTAGTGCATCTAAGGATAGAAAATAGGAGGCATATGTCAAATTGATTTATTTACCTTCTCTATTTTCCTCAAAATTTCCATTATAAGTAGGTAGTGCTTTGTTTTAAAAAAATTAACACATTCATGTTATATAGGCCCTCCTCCCTTTCACTAATAAGAAACATCCCACAGATTCCCAGAGATGACTATAAATAAGTAACCAATGGATTTAGGCACTTGGCTACAGACATCAGTTCTCCATGATGCTAATTTTAAGCGAGTTCTGCTCCTATTCTCTTTCCACATCTCCAGAAAATGATGCATGATTCAAAATGTATTATTAATTGGTTTAAAAGTACTGGAACTAATGCTTATCTAGTTCCATATCCTCACAATCTTATGCACAACCTCCTCTAAAAGTTTCAACTTCTTGAAGTATCTCAGCAATCAAATATACAGGCCTAAGTATGGCAGCAACAAGAAGGTAGCTAAAGGACCTTGTGGGTAATCTAAAAACATGAGATGCCATCCCATATTCATAAGCTAAAAATAAAGCTGAGCTTTGGGAGTTAATAATCCTAATTTAAGACTGTATTTTGTGTATACTGTTATGTGTCAAATTGTACCCATTTAAAAAATTCTTAAGTGGCACAAAGGAGAAGAAAATATGTAGTAAAAAAATGAGGAATAACTCGTTCTATTATATATTCTCTTCCATGTTATCTTTATCCTGTTTTATTATCTTTCCATATTTTCTGTTTTAATTCATACACCAAATAAAGCCTCTGTGGTTGCATCAAACAGATTTGGCTTCTGTTATGTTTTGGATATGAGATGCCCATCCCATCCCAAGCTCCTATTAATGTAGGAATGTTCAAAGATGAAATGAACAGATTATGAAAGCTGTAACTTAACCAGTGGATTATTTCATTTGATGAATTAACAGTTGGAAAGGACTACTGTGTTGGGAAATAACTATAGGCAGGTAAAGTGTGGCTAGAGGAAGTAGGTTACTGGGGATGTGCCTTTGGGGTTTATATTTTATCCCTAGCATCTCTCCTCTCTGCTTTCTGATTGCCATGAGCTGAGCAGCGTTCCTCCACCATGCCCTCCTGTCTTGATGGTCTTCCTCACCTCAGACTCAAAGTGATGGATCTAGCTGATCATGGACTGAGACCTCTGAAACTATGAGCCAAAATAAGTTTTTCCTTCTCTAAATTATTCTTGTCAGGTCACAGATCCTAATAGGTAATCAAGTGTAACTCGGTAGATTTCCAAGAACTTTCTGATTTTTTGCCAGGATTCTTAGAAGAGACCAAAGAGCACTATACTCTAGTCATTTTATGACTTTTGAGATATCAGCATCCTGCCTCTGAATCATCACAGTGATCTCATATGAAAATACTGTATTATTTATTTTATTTTAGTCTTTATCCCATTCAACAGAGAAAATTACCTAAATGAATAAAGATAATCTGAGTTTAAAGTATTTTATTATTTGTTTGGTGCTTGGGATTAAACCCGGGGTCTTGTACTTTACCACTGATCTACACTCCCAATCTATGATTAATCTTAAAATTTACTATCATTAACTTATTAGGTAGAGAGTTTGTGTTTGCCTCATTGTTAACTTATTAGGTAGAGAGTTTGTGTTTGCCTCATTGTAGGTCCTCTAACTACTTGGGTTATGGTTGCCCCTGTAAATGTGTGCATGTTCACATGCATCTTCACATGGGTTAAAACTTAAAAATCCATGTACATTCTCTGATATGCAGTTGCTAACACATAAGAAGTGGGGGGAAGGAAGAATAGAAGTTCAGTGAATTAGACAAAGGGGAATGATGAAAAGGGAGGGGGGATGGGAACAGGAAAAAAAATAGAATGAATTGGACATAACTTTCCTATGTTCGTATATGAATACGCTACCAGTGAAATTCCACATTATGTACAATCACAAAAATGGGATCCTAATTAGAGTAAATTATACTCCATATATGTATAATATATCAAAATGCCCTCTACTGTCATGTATATCTAAAAAGAATAAAAATTTAAAAATTCATGTACAGTGCATAGAGTCACTTCCAAATTCCAAGTTCCCATAGGTAGACAGAAGCATATATATACATTATGGTTTTAATTTGAAGTTATCTCAACCATACTTCTACACACCAAAAGCTATCCCCTGTGCCTGAATGTCAATTTTGTTGTTGAAACTTATGTAATATCACAAGTGATAATAAGGGAACATTTCAATTATGATAAACTGTGGTGACTTGGAATATAATTCATATTTCAATCTTAATACTTTGCTAATACGGGTTCAAATTATGATTGAATTAGCCACAAGTCAGCTGCCCAAATCAAGAACTTATTCTTTATATCACCTTATCTAATTTAAATTCTTATTACATTTCAAGTTTAAACAATTTGCACAAGCTATTGTGACTTTGACTAGTGGCATGATTACTGGTGTTAACAATGAAAAAACTCTTCGACCATTCTTTCTCCATACTTTCCTTTTTTTATAATTTTTAAATGAACATGTGTTTGAAATCAAAATGAAATAGTACTATTGTAAAAATTAAGACTTTCTCTTTGGCTAACATGGACAAGTAGGAAAATAATGTGAAATGACATTGTTTTCTGTGTCTGATGATCTTAGTGTTTGTAGTATTTGTTAGATCAATTTGGGATAGCATGTTGTTATGGTTTAGATTGCAGTGTGCCCCAGAAACTCATGTTAAGACAATGCCAAGAAAGTCTAGAGGTGAAATGACTGGGTTATGAACCTTAACTGAATCAGTGCATTAATCCACTTGACTGGATTAACTGGATATTAACTATAGACGGGCAGGGTATGGCTGGAGGATGTAGGTCATGGGGGCATGCCTTTGGGGATTATATTTGTTCACTGGTAAGCAGAGCTCTCTGCTTCCTTGTTGTCACGTTCTGAGCTGCTTTCCTCTGCCATGCTTTTCTGCCTTCATGTTCTGCCTCATCTTGGGCCCAGAGCAATAGAGTTGCCATCTATGGACTGAGACCTCTAAAACCCTGAGAACCAAATAAACTTTTCCTCCTCCACATTGTACTTGTCAGGTCATTTGGCCACATCTGCAAAAAAACTGACTAAAACACATATTGAACAAATTAAGTACTACTATAAGGCTGATTAAAACTTTATAAGAGTTATGAGTCTATCTTTTTACTATTTTCTGCCCTTTATTCTTATAGATGATTCCTTGATTTATTGACTGATAAAAGAGGTCTTACTCTCAAACTGAAAATTCTATATTAGAACACTTATAAAATCGCCTGATATCACAAAGTATTTAACAGCAACAAGATACTTGTTTACTGCTTTGTATATAAAACAGGCAGTCTTACAGACCAGATAGATCCATTCAAGTAATTGTGGCCTACTATCTCATGGTTTTTGGGATATTTTTGCTTTCTCTGGACTTCCTAAGAACTCTCCATTAAGCAGTCTCCAAAACAACACTAAATAAGAACTCTTTCTATTTATGACAGGGTAAAGGATTTGCAAAGAGGCATCTCAGAAATGTGGATGTATTTCAAGATGTATCTCTTGGGTTTACAGGTGTGATTTATTAACGTTTGCCTTTCCATTTTGTGCAAATAAAGTACTTAATTTTAACCAGAAATGGTTAAAAACATAAACAAAAGTCTAATCATATATCAAAGTATTTACTGAATATAGATTCTAGGTTTATAAAAAATGAACTCATACTTAAGCAAACAAAACAGAAGATAACACACTGAATTGTTCGAAAAAAATTTGCAAATATCAAAGCATAATTATTTCCTACCAGGAAAAAGTAAGGAATTAATTAGGAATCTCTAGATAAATAAGAACATGTTTATTCCTAAAAAAAAAATATGACTGGAAGTTGTATATAGATGAGTTAGTGGGCAAAAGTGGGACCAGACTGTCAAGTCACTCACTAGCTGCCAAAGTTACACGATTTATCAGGAAAAGCTAGTATCTCTTTCTCTATCTCCCTCAATTTTTTAGGAGCTTTTTTCCTGGAGCTACACTCTTCATTTGAGAAGAATGGCCTTTCTTAAGATTATTCTGGTTAAGGATATTCTAGGGTTTATTTCTAGCTGCAGAACTCATGTGGTAGACCTACTTTCTGATTGTGAGGTAAATATAAAATTACATGTATTTGGCCTAGATCCCAGAAAAATGAGTGAAAATAATGTATCCTGGTATCTCCAAGACTGGAGAAAAACACAGAAGAACTGAGGCTCTCAGGTAGGAGTGGGTAAATATTTAGCAACAGAAATAATTGTGGCATGGCCTTTCTTTATGATCTTATAGAGAGAATTGATCCTTGTCACTTTGGCATAAGAGATTAAAGAAAGGAAAATAAGTTAATTTCTCTAATAACAATGTTTAGATAGTTTATAAATATTACAAATATACCTTTTTAGCATTTGTTTGATCAAAGCCCCCAGTCAAAGTATTTGCGTTGTTTTAATTTCCACACCTAAAATAAATGGAGAACAGATACATATAAATCAAATACTAATTAGTTCATGTACAGTTGGCATTATTTACTAATATGTTGAAATAGTAGATTCTAGTTTCTAACTGGAAGCTCACTTTTGCATAGAAAATCATTAAGAAAAACACTGCCTTAAGCAGATTAATAATTTCATGCTTTTTGATATACATATGTTTTATTTATCAGCTTCCTTGACAATTTTATCCTGTAGTAAGATTTCTTGAGTAAAAGATGAATAAAAAACATTCAAGGCAAAAGTAAGCTAAATGTGGCACCGAGATGAAAAAATTACATATGCTGTGATAATTGTGCTTTGAATATTTGAGGAATGTCTGGAAATTGATGTTCATCTGAGTTTGGTGCCATTAAAAAAAAATCAGTCTGTCGATATTACCAGAAGTAAACAGTTTAGCTACTATATATTAACTATGAAATCAATTTGAGAAAAGCTCAAGAATTCATGAAAAAAACTAAAAATCTTAAAGATTTTCTATATATAATGTTTAAAATAATTATTTTTGAGATATATAAATGTGCATTTCTTCTGCTTTGTTAACTTTATAGATATAATGCCTATAGCAACCAACTAATTCACCACTTTGTGTGTGTGTGTGTGTGTGGAAGAGAAGGCGAGAAATACTTAAGAGAAAATACTAGAACTTTGAGCTGTGCACAGAATAGCAAAAGTATTTAAATACAAGTGGTTCTGGTTTCAGGCCCAGATCTCTATAAATAGAACTCGTAAATTCTAAACAAGCTCAGGCAAATTCAAAAGTTGATCCCCAAACCAAATATAAACTACCGATTTTTTTTTAACATATATACACAAACACATCTTTTATCCAGTCAGTGCTGTGGATACAAGATAAGTGGATATCCCATGTGTTTCCTTACTTTCAGAAGTCTGTCTGACACAGGCACCCTTGGTAAAGAATATTGCAACTTGGTCAAAATAGAGGCTAAGTAAGTGTTCCTTCCCAGTGAATAAGATCCTAAGCCAGTCAAAGGATTCAGGTCAATTCAAGAAAGATTTATAGACACCCTAGTCTGTGCCTGGCACTGGGATTGCAAATGTTGGATTCAGATTCAATTTTAGACCCTGTAGGGCTGGCTAAGACCAGAACCAAATAAGACAGATACTAAAATAGATTCAAATTCTCAGCATTTCTCTAGCAGACAACAGAGGTTCAAATTGGAATAGAGCCTCTCATGACTCATCTGGTCTAGAATGATACCTTATGGAGTAGAAAGGGTAAGGCAATTCACCTGGGCGTTTTCTGCAGGACTTGTAGGCAATACTGACCTACTAAGGCCAAAGGCCACAAGAGATAGTATAGATTAATGAAGGCCTTCTAAAGACTACCAGAAAACATAGGAAACCAGTAACATACAGACTAGCACAACCCCTACAACTTGTGGTAGCGAATCCACATGCTACGTTCTACATTACTGTTTTCTTTTTAAAATTTTTTTTGTAGTTGTAGATGGACAACATGCCTTTATTTTGTTTATTTTTATGTGGTGCTGAGGATCGAACCCAGTACCTCATACGTGCTAGGCAAGCACTCTGCCACTGAGCTACAACCCCAATCCCACTTACTCTGCTTCCTTAAATTTAACCTCGGATGAAGAATAACACAGCAGCAACAAGAAAAGTTAACTACCAACAAGAGGTTTACTTTGAAGATATATAGAAATTCAAAAGTCAGTAAATAATTACAACAGAGTTAATTCTTTGTTTTTAAAATAAGCAGAACATCATATTTAACTACTACGCAAAACCAAGCAGTTTTTTTATAAACTTCAGGCTTTTTCACTCTACTGTCTCATAACTAATTTATTTACTTGATGCCACTGTTCTTTCTTTCGGTGCTAGGAATTAAACCCAGGGACTCATGTATGCTAACCACTTGTTGTACCACTAAACTATACCCACAGCCCCTGATGACAACTTTTTTTTTAGTACCTGGAATTGAATTCAGGGGCACTCGACCACTGAGCCACATCCCCAGCCCTATTTTGTGTTTTATGTAGAGACAGGGTCTCACTGAGTTGCTCAGCGCCTCGCCCTTGCTGAGGCTGGCTTTGAACTCGCAATTTTCCTGTCTCAGCCTCCCAAAGTGCTGAGATTACAGGCGTGCACCACCGCGCCCAGCTACTGAGCTACATTTTTTTTTTTAATATTTTTTTTTTAGTTGTAGATGGACACAATGTCTTTATTTTATTGCTTTGTATGTGGTGCTGAGGATCGAACCCAGGGCTTCACGCATGCGAGGCAAGCGCTCTACCGCTGAGCTACAATCCCAGCCCTACTGAGCTACATTTTGAGACAAGGTCTCACCAAGTTGCTGAGGCTGGCCCTAAACTTGCAATCCTCCTGCCTCAGCTTCCTGAGTCACTGGGATTACAGGAATGTACCACTGTGCCTTGCCTGATAACCACTTTTTAAAACTTACAAATTTGCTTTGTTAAATTTTCTATTTAAAGTTATTATTCTGGAGCAGTGGTGCCTGAACCAAGTTTTACAAATATAATATTTAAAGTCCAGTCTTCAAGAAATTTTCAACATTTCCAGTTTCTTAATGGAACCACCAAAACCAGATTTAGTCCTTTAAGACATATCTGAAACCAACTAAGATCTTTAGTTTTTTTGGCTAGAAATACAACAATTAGTGATTATCCTATGTCAACTAGAACCTCAGATAGGCAATACACTTTGGTGAGAGAAAAACTTAAGTGTCTCATGGTGAAAAATTTAGAAAAGCTTAAAAATGTGTCAGATTAGACAATATGGTTCTATAATTTAAAAAGAATACTGTCTTCTATGTCACAAGGAAAAAAACTGAGTTTTCCCACAGTATTTCTCCCCCTTGCCTTAAAACTACTACTTTTTTGGCACTGGTGATTGAACCTAGGGGCTCTGGCTCTTTACCACTGAGCTATATCTCCTGTCCCTATTATTATTATTTTTTTAAATTTTGAGACAGGATCTTGCTAACTTGCTGAGAGGTCTTGCTAAATTACTGAGGCTGGCCTCCAACTTGGGATCCTCTTGCCTCACTCTCTGGAGCCACTTGGATTACAGGTATGTGCCACCACACCCATCTGTCTTAAAACTCGACTAGATATATTCCTAACCCCTGAAGGAAGAAAGAGAAGGAAAAAAAAAAAAAAAGAATGGTGAACCATCAGATGCTATACCTGGTGGGCCTATTCTTGCTTCTCACTAGATTTGACATAAAAATTTAATGTCATTTGGCTTTATACTGTAGTATTTAATGCACTTCTTTATTTTAAAATTAAAAGAATTGTCAGGCATGGTGGCATACACCTGTAATCTCAGCAACTCCAGAAGCCAAGGCAGGATAGCAAGTTGGAAGCCAGCCTGGGCAATTTAGCAAGACCCTGTTTGAAAATAAAAGGGGCTGAAGATGTAGCTCAGTGATAGAACATCCCTGGGTTCGATCCCCAGTACCCTCCCCATACACAAGTTGAAAGAACTATGTTATGGTTTCTGTTAGCAAAACTGTTTTTTGTTTCTTTATTAGAATTAAATCTGCCAGGTGCCACCAGGTGCTCTATCACTTGAACAAATTTGAGAACCAGTACACTAAATGAGTTTTCAATGTATAAAAATACTTGTTAATCAGTGATTTTAATTTTTTTCAGTGTTGGGGATCTAACCCATGGCCTCACATATACCAGGCAAATAAATGCTCTACCACTGAGCCGCTTCCCCAGCCCAAGTCAGTGATTTTTACTTACCTTAGTGGTGACGTAAATTATTAATAGAAATAACTTTTAGAAACCTCAGTAAAGAGGTTTCTAACCATGTTAAAACACAAATTTTAGCATTCTTTAAGATGTGCCAAATACTGAAAAATTATAGCTCTTAGGTGAATTAGGCAGAGACTCCATTTAAAAAGGTTTAACTATTGATTTTTCTTCTGTGTCTTTTTTCTTTTTTTCCCTTCTCTCATGTCCCTTGCCCCCTCACCCCATGCTGTATGCTGCCTAGGCTGCTCTTGAATTCCTGGGTTCAAGTGACCCTTCCACCTCAGCCTGTGTGGCAGCTAGGACTACAAGACTGCACCATGCCTTCTTGCTTATTTCGTTTTTCACGCAAGAAAGGCTAGGGGTTTTAAAATATCCAGTTGTCAAGTGGTCACATATTCTTTTGTTGTTTTAGTCACAACAGAAGGAAAATCATACAGGATGTACTTTTCATATGTATACTTGTATTTCACTCACATTTTTCATTGTACAACATATTTAAATAACTATTTTAGATGTCCTAAATTTCCAGGTAAGAGGAAAAGTATTTACAAAAACAACTGATGTCACTTACTGAGTATATTGCAGTATTTATTTTTCAAAGCCTTGACCTTTGAGTTTTAATGAATGGGCAGAAAAACAAGGAAGTTAAAAAAAAAAATGCATCAGTAGTGCACACCTATAATCTCTGCAATTCCGGAGGCTGAGGCAGGAGGATCAGAAGTTGGAGGCTAGCTCCAACTTAGAGACCCAGTCTCAAATAAAAAGGGCTCGGGACACAGCTCTAAGGTAGACCACTTACCTAGCATTTGGGGCCCTGGGTTCAATTTCCAGTAAGGGGGGGCGGTGTACTGAAAAAACATTAAAGTTTTAACAACTTGGACAAAAGTCTGGAAATTTTAAGATAAAGTTGACAATTATCCCTAACTCAGGGTATTATTTCTTCTTCCTGTTCAGGTACTAAGTCATAAGGCTTTGTTTAAATAAACAGGTCTCTATCAAGTGGTGGCTTTAATTTTTAGAAAAGTTAGACAATTGCATTTGAATTTATTTAAATATATTAAAAGCCCTCCATGCACTACTTATGAGTTAGGATCATATTGCAGCTGCTCACTCCAGTGTAGCCATCTCTACTAGAATACTTAAAATATATTAAGAATGTATAACCAATAAAAACGATTCACGTTCCACTCCTGTTTCACCCAGGAGCTCTTGATCTTTCTTCTTCAAAAACTATTTAAGTCTTGAGTGAACTGCTACAAATTTACAGAAAAGAAAATCTGTTAAAACCCAGGTACCCTATTTGTTCAGAAGATTAGGAAAACCACCTTTTTAATACACTATCGTTAAAACTGGCCTTCCAGATTTTATCATCTTAATTTACAATTTTCAAACAACACATCTGCAATTCCCTTCTCAAAAACCGAATTACCTCAAACGTTGATGTGAGTTAGAAGCCCTCAAACAAGGAAAATAACGCATCTAAGCTGGGTTATAGTAGAATCTTTAATTTTCAGGAAATTAACCTCAACCTATCTTTTTTCCAAAGCAGTCATTTACGTCTTAACCAATAACGGTCTTACCGGACAACGGGTAGATTTTAAATCTATTTTACAAACCTAATAAAAACCAACCAGCAGGTGGACTTAAACAGCTCTGAGGCTGCAAACACTAAGCTGCTAACAGACTTGATTAATCATTAAAATCCACTTATATCAACAGTGAACCATTA
Organism: Geosciurus inauris; assembly: GCA_004024805.1. Taxonomy (NCBI): domain Eukaryota; kingdom Metazoa; phylum Chordata; class Mammalia; order Rodentia; family Sciuridae; genus Geosciurus; species Geosciurus inauris. Next base: position 19,985 of record PVHX01002022.1, read on the forward strand.
CTGCCTCAGGGTGACCGCGAGGCCCCCCAAAACGTGGTCTATATTTAGCTAAGCCTTGTTTACATAACAGGCAAGAACAAATTCGCAGGACTTCCTTTGCACCATCTCGGCAGATAACGCGACAGCAGTTACAGGGTGCTAATTTTCCGGTCCTCGGAGGGCGGGCCGCAGCTGCCGTCCGCTGCGTGGCCAGAACGACCTACAGAAACCGCGAGAAGCGCGCGCCGCCCCCGAGGGCCCCGGCTGCCGGCACGGGGACGCGCGCCTCCCTCACCCCCGCCGCCCGGCCCCACAGCGGCCAGGGCGCGCTCCCGCGCGTCCTCCAGATCACCTTCAAGGGGGCGGGAAGAATTGACCAGGGCAGGCCCACCTAGCGACGTGACGTTCGCCAACAGAAACTCGAACTCGCCGCCGGGTACCGCCCACAAGCGCAGCAGGCACCAATCCGGGCCGCGTTAAGAGTCTTGGCCCGGAGCGTCCAGAACTTGGGGCGGGGACACTGGGAACTAAATTAAGACAACGAGTCCTGGAGTGGTGGGAAGGTGGGGAAGTGAGGCGGGGACTCCACCCGCGGAACGCCCGCTCCCCCGCCCGCGCAGTTCCCCGGGGACGGTCGTCGGGGCCCGGTTCCCGGCGCGGGCCGGGTCGCGATCGTGGTAAACAAAGGCTCGCGGGAGGCGGGGGCGGGGGTAACGGTCAGGTGACAGTGCCAAGCACATTTCGCAATCGCTTTAACGGGGCTCCTTTGGCCCACAGCCCGGGGTACCCCACCTAGATCCTGTCAGTTCTCCCCAACAGGACCACTGGTCGCCCCTGCCAAACTGGAAGGCTGGATTTGACACCGTCGCACTTTGTGCTTCCTGAGATTAAAAAAAGAAAAAAAAAAAAGCAAAGGTCGTTCGAAGCCCATCAGCGACTTGCTGGACCCAGCCTCCAGCTGCCCAGCCCCGCGGCGGCAGAATGACCGCACCTGCGACCCAGCCCCGGCTGCCCTTCCCCACCCCCACAAGCCGCGCGGCAGTTCCGGGCCGGCAGTGCCGGGAGGCGGGGGTGCCCTCCCTCAGCGTTGTCGCTATGCAGCCGGCGCTGGGGGCCCCCAGGTGCACCTCGGTGGCCCCTCGCTTCAGCAAAGGGCCTTGCAGGCCCAGCCGCAGTTCCTTCGCAGACATCTCGTCTGGCTCTGTGAGGCCAGCTGCCGCTGGCTTCCCACCCGTGACACCCGGTGGTCAGAACATCGGCCGCCCCTCTGCCCCCGAGGTCCCAGGCTCTGGCCGGTTCCTCGCCTTTCGGCCGGTCCCGGAGCTGTCATCCCCGGGTACCTCTCGGCGAAGGCTTGAAGAGGCCAGTCAGCGGTCCCTCAGCGGCCGGCGGCGCAGCGCACTCTCCAGCGCCGGCGTCTCCTCGAGCCACCACTCTCGGCCGCAGCTCACAACAAAGGAAACATGTGACCGTCGTGGCCAAAACACTGAGCGTCACCAACTTCTGGCCAATCGGATGGGCGTCCCCGCCCGGGGCACCCTGGGAGATGTAGTTCTCCCTCCCTCACGGGTGGCCACCTGGGCCACCTGGGTCTCCACTGTAAGGCGGGTGTTAAGTGCCCAGAGTGGCAAGATGCAGTGTGAGGGCTGCTGACTGGAAACACTTTTAGGCAGAGACAAGTGAAGGAAATGCATCACGTACAAAGAGCCTCGTGAGAAAACTGCGTCAGTTATTTATTGCCCTCAAAACCTCTTCCAGGTCTTAAGGCTACAACAAAACAAACAAACAAACAACAACAACAACAAAAAAAAAAAAAAAAGGAAAGAGTAAGGGAGAAAGAGAGAAAGAAATGTGACCAGAAATTCACAGAACATTACAGCTTAGAGCTATAAGACTTAAGATCTTTTAATTTAACTCTTTGCTATACAATTGGGAAATCTGAAGGATTGCGAGGTGGAAGGGACTAAAACCCTGGACACTAGAAGGCACAAGAGAAACCACCTTTCTTTGTGAATCTGTTAATGTCACTGATATCCATTCTTAGTCTACCTTTTTATTTTGAATGCCAATGCAAGTTGAACAAAGTTGTCTCAAATCTGTATTTTCCAGGGAACATAGACTCTCTCTGGGTGGCATTGTTTGTTTCTGCAAATATTTTTTTTTAACCTTCTGATTTTGCAGCCATTGAACTAGGTTTTGGTTTCTCATATCAAAGTTATAACTCATCTCTGTTCTACACTACTTGAATACACTTCATTAATACCTCTATTAAATAAGGAGATGTGTTCAATGACTGGAGGTGAAAATAATATGGAAAGTGGGTATTCAGGTCCTTAAGATATGTTTTTAGGCCTTTCTTGTAATCTTAATCTTCTTAAAATGATCAAAAATGAAAATGCTATTTATTGAGTATTTATTGTAGGAGAGGAAAGATTTCCTTTACTTCTGTAGGGTTCTTGGCTAGGCCTGAAATAAAATTGCTTACCATTCTGGCTTGACTAGTCCCAAAAGAGATCTGAGAGGCTGATATAGTTAAGAATTCTTACCTTGCTGGCTCTTGTCAGAAGTCCAGGATCTCTTAACTATATCTTCTGGATTGAGTAAGGTGTCTCTAGCCAATGGCATTGCCAGCCCATGACATCCTACATTGGGTGCTAGAAACTGTGGGGCAGAAAACTATACATTTTTTCATCCATTACACGGGAAATTTGGGCAGGCCCAAAAGAAAAGACAACAAGAAAAGAACAAGACATTTCTTTAATTATAAAAATCTCTTCCAGACGCGCTGGGATCCACCTGCAGTTGTGGGCCTGAGGTCCTCTGACACTGTGGGGAAAATAGTGCAAGGGTGATCACTTACAGCTCAGAGAGGAAGGGAGGGGACAGACTCTCAGGCAGGCAGACTTAGAGACAGGATACTCCTGGCACATAGGCAGAGGCCTGCCAGTGGGTGTGGGGCTCTCTCAGGCAGCCAGAATATGGGTGGTTTCAGCACTGGTGGAGGGCTCTCAGGGTTACACTAACTCCATAAATCAGTGAGCATGGTTGGGTAGTAAACTTTTCCTCAACTGGAACAGATGCAGAGCTGTCAAGTCCAAGGGAAATCTACTGAAACTGAGTGAGATTGTGTTTTATTTTGTGCAGTGTCTACAATCCAGGTCTGCCTGGTCATTTGAAGGAGGTGGACAACTGAAATTGGAAGACAGATGTTCTTCAGTTCTATTTCTTCTCCTAATAGGGATAACAGAATATTGTGCCAAAATCTCTTCTTGCAGGTCACATGCAGTGGTCCTAGTTTTGCTCTCCGTACATCCACTACAGCTCTTGAGATTTGTAGGTGGCTAGGCATCCAAAGTTCTGTCACCCTGCTCTTATTCCCCTGCAGACAATAGTTGGGTCATCTCCCTAGACATTTCAGGTACTTTCAGACCTCCCTGTCTTCCTTCTTGGCCTCCAACACTTGGAGTCTCCTTTATCCGCAATTGTAGTAGAAATGTTACGCATCCTTTAAGGCCCATCTCTGATGTCATCTCTTCTTTAGAGCCTTATGATTCTCTCCCCTCTCTCCCGGCTTCTGTGAAGTCATGCACATTTTCCAGTCTTTAAGAATATGACACTTCCACTTCCTTTGATGAGCTTAATACTTTGAGCTCCTCTTCCACAACAAATACTGGTTGAAAAGCATCAGTGAAGGAGATTTTGCTGAAGGCTTTACAAAGAGAGAATTACACAGCATCTTATTCTGCAAAACTCCATAACAATCTGCTCCCTCACCTCAGCTCCTCCTCTTTCCCATCAGACACCCTGGCTCTAGCCCTTATCCTATACATATGTTTGGGTTTCTTCCTTTTCTGGGTTTTCTGCCACCTTCCTCTGAAGACATTCCTCCTCCCATATTTTTTCTCTAATTTTCATTTTGCACTCATCACTTTTCAAATAAGGGGGTTCTGCTCTTCAGGAGATAATATGATAAATGACAAATTATCTCTGCCCACCTTCCACATCCTGTTTTTTTCCACAGACACATTTAATGTCCCAGGAATCCTGTTACACAATACCCTTCTGAGTGTGGAGTGACGGGAAGAGTAAATACAATGCACTGTTTGCTCATGGCACCTGAGCCTCTCCAGTCTTGAGAACTCCCCCTTCCCTCCCTCCCTCTTTGGTGAGGTTAGACATGAATCACTTTCAACCCCTTTTGGAGGTCTGGCTCACTTAGACTATTTAGATTACCAGGAAAAATTGGTTTGTTTTTTACTGTGCTGGGGATTTATCCCAGAGTCTCAATCATGCCAAGCAAATGTTCTACTACTGAGATACAGCCTTAGCCCTGACCAGGGAAGTTTTAATTTTCCCCTTTGGGACCTACTTCTACTCCAGCTCAACAAGTCATGGTTCTCACCAAGCCAGGCAGAGTTTGGGATTAGACATTGTAGGATTAGATTTCAACAGGGAAAGATAGAACTGAAAAATTTCCACTTTGAGATCTTCTGCCACTTGGAAGATGAGTTTCCCCAATTCTGTCACTGAGCTTTTTCCCTCATGGGTACAATCTGGCACAAGATATCTGTCCTCACAACTGAAGCAAGAACTAGGCCATTGTATCTCATGGAGGTAGGGTGGGGTAGAGTGGTGATAATCCTTGATTTGTTCCTGAAACTATCCTTCAAGTTTGAAGATGAAGTGCTGGATGGTGGGTGCCTTGGTGGTCTTAGGATTTTGTTTGTGACCAAACCTGCAAATACAAAAAAAAGGGTGAATGGTTACAAAAACACCCGACAAAAACAACTGTAAGGAGGAAAAGTTTATTTGGAGCTCATGGTTTCAGAGGTCTCTGTCCATCGATCGCTGACTACATTGCTCTGGGCCTAAAGTGAGGCAGCATATCATGGAGGAAGGGCCCAGCAGAGGAAAAGTGCTTAGCTTATGGTGGGATCAGGAAGAAGAGAGAGAAGAGAGAGTAGGTACCACAAGACAGATGCACCTTTCCAGGGCATGTCTCACCTTCTCTAGTCATGCCCCACCTGCCTACATTTATCACCCAGCCAGTTCAATCAATCTAGCATAGACTGATTAGGTTATAGCTCTCACAGTCTGATCAGTTCACCTCTAAATATTTCTGCATTAACAGGAGCTTTAGGGGGACATTTCATATCCAAACCATAATAGTAGCCACACCATGAGCCCTGGGCTCTGACTTCAGGAGTCTAAGGCACACATACAATCCTTCTCCCAGGGTGACCCCAGTCCCAGCTCCAATAATCTGATTTTACCTCTGTCTTCTTCCTTAATCATTTTCCCTAGTGAGAATCCAAGTGGCCCCTCCAGTCTCAGGAGAAGTTCTTTTGGGAAAAGATTTTTCACAAATGACTCCTGCTCTGACTGCTCAAGGTACACCAAATTCCCCAAGGGACACCTCCCAGCACTTTTTACATGTCTTGCTGGGAAACCCTCTAAACTACAAAAATTTATGAAGAAAGTCTTCTCCTTTTTGTGGCCTCTGGTCACAATATCAGGCCAGTCCTAGAAATGACTGCATTTCTGCTCTTGGCTCTGCTTAGCAATATGTCCCAGAGATGCTTCAAGTCCATATTGAGTTCCTGCTGCTGGCCCCAGCAGACCTTGACTTCATCTCTAGTTTCTTGCCTCCAAGGCTCACCGCCCCATGACATTTAGGAGGCATGTACTGACTCCAACTTGACCTGCTGTGCCTGGCACTGCTCTCCTTCCAAATGCCTGCAGTTTCTGAGAGTCTGTTTTGTCTACTTGTCGTCCCTTTGATTTGCTTGATGGGCAGCTCTCTCAGGAATTCTGCAGTAGGTGTGCAGGAAGGGGCTGGACCATTCAAGAATATCTATAGCAGACTTCTCCTCCTGTTCTTGAAAGACCTTTTCTAGTTTCTTAAGAAATCATGTTAGTTAAGAATGGAGCAACAATCTCCAGCCTGAGAATTCTCAGTTTAGTAACTCACCAGGAGGCTCTGTCTGGGGCATCCACTTTGAACAGTGCAACTTCACCAAAGCTATAGTGCAGATTTTAGGGCAGTTTCCACACACTGACAGTTCAAGGATCACCCAAATTTGTAATGTGTCTCATATATATATATTTGAAAAACAAGCCTAAAGAAATGAAGTGATTTAGGAACCTAAAAACCAAAGCCAGCTCTTCTGAATACTCATCCGGGGTCCTGTCCTCTGAAGAGAGATTGCTGATCAGGAATAGGAAAGCAGTCTGCCTCTGCTCTTAAAATATCCATAAAGGCTGCATCGCTGAGCTGAAACCATAATTGCCTGAGTTGTAGATCAAGGGATGAAGACTCAGAGTTTGAGGAGAGCTATGTTTCTTTTAGGAATCTTTTGACATTAAAGATAAACAAACAAACAAAAAAACTACTATGTGCATGAATATACTATTTGAATATTTGCTTTATTTGTTTTTTATTTTTAAAACTTTTATAGTGGTGCTGGGAATTGAGCCCAAAGGCTTGCACATGCCAGGCAGCTCCTAAAGATTTGTTTGATTTATTTTTACCTTTACATATTTTTATTGATGCACTATAGTTGTACATAATGATGGAATTTGTGGTTACATATTCATATATGCACACAATATAACAATATAATTTGGTCAATCTCATTCCCCAGTACTTCCCTTTTCCCTCCTCTTTTCCCTCTCCTGGCTCTCTTTCCTCTACTCTGCTCATGTTCCTTCCATTTTCATGAGATTCCTCTCACCTTTCATTTTATTTTTCCTCTTTAGCTCTCACCTATGAGAGACAACATAGAACCCTTGACTTTCTGAGTTTGGCTTTTCGTTTAATATCCTTAAGTTCCATCCATTGTCCTACAAATGACAATTTTATTTTCCTTTATGGCTGAATAAAACATTTTCTTTATGTCCATTAATGGACACCTAGGCTGGATCCATTGTTTGGCTATTGTGAATTGTGCTGCTACAAACATGGGTCTGCATTTATCTCTAGAGTGCAATGACTTTAATTCCTTAGGATAAATACTGAGGAGTAGTATAGCTGGGTCCTATGGTGGTTCCTCTCTTCCTCTTTCGAGGAGCCCCCATGCCAATTTGTATAGCAGTTGTAATAATTTACAATCCCACCAACAATGTAAAAGTGTTCCTTTTCCTCCACATCCTCTCCAGCATAAAAATATGGAAAACTTCAAAAATTTGTGTATCATGCTTGTGCAGTGATCATACTAATCCTCTGTATCATTCCAATTTAGCATATGTACTGCCAAAATGAGCACTAAATATTTGTTTGAAATGTTTTTAAAAAAATCCTTGCCTGACTATGTGCTTCCAGCTCCAGAACACTTTGTAAATGGCCTAGAAAAAAGCCAGGCCTCCCAGGTCACCAGCACACAGGGACAGAGCCTCTTGACCCTGCTTGTGACGGCATTGCAAGCACATGCCTGACATAATTTGGAAAGCCTGCCTGGTTCTATTACTGGTACATGGAAGTTTTGCTCCAGCAGCAAATCTCTAAATTTAGATGCTTTTCAGGATGAACTCTAAGTGATCTTTGTCCCCAAGACTAGTAAGGAATTGGAGGGCACCTTGGTTTTTATCTACTAATTCAAATGCCAGAGTTGATATTTTATAGTGCAAACTTGTGAAGATTATCATATTAATGGAAAACAAAACAAACAAACAGGGAATATATAAGATTTCTCCTTTATAGTTCTTGGTAAAAATTTACCCTGGGTATAACTCTAGTGAAATAAAAACAAACCCAGGGTGAAAATTCTTTTCATGGTAACTCTAGGGGACTATCTAGATACAATTAGGGACTATCTTAATACAATTTAGAAATTTAGTTATAATATAATGTCTCAATGCTTAAATTTGCCATTTTAACCAAAGAAAAGATAACTTCATGGTACATTAAAAAGAAATTAAAAACTTTAAAGGAATGCTCAATTTATTGAAGAACCATCTCCTGTCAAGGTCAGTCCCACTAATTTATTTTTGTGCAGAGTCAAGAATGTAAGTGTAGATTCAGATCAACTGGGTTCCAATCCTGATCCTGCTACCACTAACAGGCTGATTGATGTTGGGTGGTTTATTTAACTTCTTTGGTGCTCAGCTTCTTTACCTGAAAATAGAATCTAAGAATACATTCTTATTGTGATTATTAAATGACAGCTTGTGGAACATATAGTCCTTAATAAATGGTATTATTGAGTCAAAACATAGTGGTACTATTCTGTCTAGATGTAATGACAGGCATTGACATATCCTAACAAAGGAAGATTTTTTAAAAACAGGCAACATCAAGGAATAATGGAAAAAATGACACAGAAAAAGAGGGGTTTTGGGGAATCCTGACATTTAGCCACCCTAGACAAATCACCTAATTCCCTTGGGTCCTAGTTTGTCTCTAAAAGGAGCTCTGTGCCTTGCACCCAGAAAGGTGTTTGGTTAAATTATTTCCAAAGGCCTGCCTAGTTTTGGCATTATTAGGTATTTGTTTCATTGTTCTATGATGCTGGGAATTGAACCCAGGGACTTTGAGCAGGACATATAAATACTTCACACTGAGCTACACCCTTTTCCCTAGTACTGGGTATTTTTTTGATTGAAGGGACTTCAGTAGAAAATTATTATGGTTCAAGAAGCACCCAAACCAGGACAAACCTTGAGGGGACATAGAATTCTTTGGAAAAAGAATTGTGTGGTTATAAGAGAGTGTTCTTGGCAAAATATTCCATGAGTAGGGCTGGGGTTATGGCACAGTGGTAGCGTGCTCGCCTAGCACATGTGAGGCACTGGGTTTGTTCCTCAGTACCACATAGAAATAAAATATTCTGTCCACCTACAACTAAAAAATAAACATTAAAAAATATTCCATGAGGAGGAAATGGAAAACAACAATGAAAATTGGCAAAGGGAGGAACTACACTAAAGGAAAAGTCTATCAAAGGAGAAACCAAGTCAAGTTGGTTTAGTCAATAAACTAAAATGAACGGGAATACAAGCCATACTTCAATAATAACTGTGAATATTAATGGTCTAAACTTATCAATTAAAAGTCATAGACTGGCAGGTTGAATTTAAAAAAGACTTAAATTATAGAATTCACATGATATTGGCTCAAGGCTATGCCTACAATGGAGAAAAGGACTGTGTTAGGAACATCAGCTGAAGATAAAAATTGGTTATTGTGCTATCCACTGAATTTCTTATCCTT
>PVHX01002022.1:29271-50340 GCA_004024805.1 Geosciurus inauris
GGCTAAAATCTGCGCTTTTTATCTCATCTTAGTTTTTGAAAAATTTTCAGATAGTTTTACTTCAAATATTTTTTCTGCTCTGTTTTCCTTTCTTCTTTTTGTATTCTAATTATGCATGCTTTATTCTTTGATATTGTCCCACCGTTCTTGGGTTGCTTTTATTTTCTTTGGGAAATTTTTAATTTGTTTATCATCAAGATCATGGTTTCGTTCCTTGACCATAATTTAACTGATGGCATCAGAAGGCATTCTTCCTTTCTATTTCAGCATGTTTGATTTCTAGAATTTTGTTTTGATTCTTAAAGTTTCCATTTTCCCTAACATAGTTTATAAGTTTTTGCATGCTGTATACTTTTTTCCCATTAGGGTATTTAACATATTAACCATAATTACTTTAGTTTTTTTAACTTGGCAATTCAAACATGTATGATATGTTTGAGTCTGATTTTTATCTCCTGACTACATTTTAGCATGTCTTCTGGCCAGTCTTGTAATTTTTTGTTGAAAGCCAGACATGTTTGATTGAATAATAAAAAATGAGGTAAATGGGCCACTGATAGGAGTATTTATTTTATCTAGTGAGGACTTGTCTGGTGTTTAATGCTTGCTTGCTTGCAGCTAAAGGTACCAGAGGCTTGAAGTTTTCATCCTGTATCTTTTTTTTTTTTTTTTAATCTCACTGAGTTTCCTTAAACACTACTTCAGGGAGAAAGAATCTGTGTATTATAATTGATTGTTATTATACCAGATCCTTGCTGTTTTGCAGGTCAGATATGGGACCAAGGAGTTTTTTCTAATCTTATCCAATGTTTAAGTGGGTCTATGTCTGAGGACTATGACTTTCACAAGTGTTTCATCAATGTGTACCACCCACACTGGCACACTTACTCCTGTCTCTGACTGCAATATTCCCAATATTTTTCTTTGACACTTTGTCCTTAATTCACTTTGGTTTTAGTTCACAACCTAATCCTATCAGAGACATGAGGTCTTTTTGGAATCTTCAGGGGGAAACTGGTAGGGTATCTAAAAGGAAAATTGTGGAACTATGAGGGTTTCCCTAAGTCTATAGGACCCCAAGGTTTCCTTAATCTCAAATTAGCCCATATTCTGTCTCCAGCCATTCTTCAAGATTATATATACTAGTTGATGGCTGTAGCAGTACATTGTTGGGTTCAAGAAATGTAATTTGATTTTCAGACATTTTTGTTACTGTAAGGATAAGATTGATGACTTTTTTTAAAATATATTTTTAATTGTTGATGGATCTTTATTTTATTCATTTATTATTTATATGTGGTGCTGAGGATCGAACCCAGTGCCTCATGCATGCTAGGCGAGCACTCTACCACTGCACCATAACCCCAGTCCCGATTGATGACTTTTGATTACTTAACAAATCAGAGATGAAACATGAAGTCAGTTTCTTAATTTTAAAACAATGTTTAAAAACTTGTTTAATTTCATACATTCTTTCCATTTCTATACTCTTTTTTCCTTCTCTGATTTTCTTCCCATTTTATCATCCATTTTATTTGGGAAATGCTTTTGTTGAATACAGAAAATGAATGTGAAAAAAAATATATAACCACAAACCTACAAGCCAGGTTTCCCAAAATAATACTGTATTACTGTAATACTGAAGTATAGTACTATGATACTGTAAAACTGTATATTAAAAATGCTTTATTACTGTGTACTGTAAAATAAATAAATAAAAAGAAGTGTGTGGCTATAAGCTATCAGTAATTGAGTTTTACTCTGGGAATGAAAAGTTGACTCTATAGGCTGAGATTTGGGGAAGACACAGCTATTTAGCGAACTCAGTTCCTACCCTGAAACTTTATACACCCAACAACCTTCCCAGTCTTTCACACCATCCCAAAGGCTTTCAAGCTATGTCTCTAAGGTGAGCACTTTTTCTTCATGCAGCCCACACTCCCCAGAGAGAGTCCTGAGCCAGCTTTCCCTCCCTCCAAGCCATCCCCTCCTGTGTTCAAAGTTTGCCATGCTCATGTCCCTGTTGGCAGGACTCTCTGTCTCGCCAACTTCTGCCCCTGGATCTTTCTATTTTTAGCTTCCAACTCGGGGACTTTTAGGAGTAGACAATCACATGCATTAGGTCATTTATGACATCGCTGGCTTGAGCATGCCCCCAGGCACCTTTTCATGAATTACAGCTTGATTTAAAGAAAAGAAATTAGTAGTTTTTCTCAACTCAAAGTGGATCAAGGACCTAGGAATTAGACCAGAGACCCTATGCTTAATAGAAGAAAAAGTAGACCCAAATTATCATGTTGGATTAGGCCCTGACTTCCTTAACAAGACTCCTAAAGCGCAAGAAATAAAATCAAGAATCAATAAATGGAATCGATTCAAACTAAAAAGCTTCTTCTCAGCAAAAGAGACAATCAAGCTGGTGCAGTGGTGCACGCCTGTAATCCTAGCACTTTGGGAAGCTGAGTGAGGAGCGTTGCGAGTTCAAAGCCAGCCTCAGCAACAGTGAGGTGCTAAGCAACTCAGTGAGACCTTGTTGATAAATATAACACAAAGTAGGGCTGGGGATGTGGCTCAGTGGTCAAGTGCCCTGAGTTCAATCTCCGGTACCAAAAAATAACAAACAAACCAAAAACCACCTGTTAAAATCCCAACAATACATAATTGGATAAAGAAACTATGGTATATATACACAATAGAATATTACTCAGCAATAAAAGAGAATAAATTCATGACATTTGCAAGTAAATGGATAGAGTTAGAGAATATTATGCTAAGCAAAGTAAGCCAATTCCAAAAAAACAAAAGCTGAATGTTTTCTCTGATAAGTGGATGCTAATCCACAAAGGGGGTGAGGCCTGGAATGAATGGAGGAACTTTGTATTAACCAAAGGGGAGGGAGGGGAGGGGGTAGGGGGAGAGGAAAGATGGGGGAATGAGATGGGCATCATTACCCTAGGTACATGTATGATTGCATAAATGGTGTGCCTCTACTTTGTGTACAACCAGAGGTGTGAAAAATTGTGCTCCATTTGTGTACAATGAATTGAAGAGCATTCTGCTATCATGTATAACTGATTAGAACACATGATAAAAAAGAAATTAGTAGTTTTTAAAGTTCCAAATTCCAAAGTATTATACACCAGTTATTAAAAATATTTAGAAAAGGTAAAGAAGAAATTGGATATCATCTGTGATCTTCTGACCCAAAGATAGCTACTGTTAGAAATATATTTCTCCTCCTTTATTTATTTATTTTTTAAAAATATTTTTATTAGTTGTTGATGGATAGCTATTCATTTATTTATTTATATGTAGTGCTGAGAATCAAACCCAGTGTCTCACACATGCTAGGCAAGTGCTCTACCACTGAGCCATGATCCCAGCCCTCATCCTTTATTTTTATATACATTTTTAAAAAATTCTTTAGTATTTTACATCTTTTTTGTATGAGTTTCTCTTCTTCATCTCAAACAATGTATTTTATTTATTTTCTTATATATATATATATATTTTTAATTGTAGGTGGACAGAATACCCTTATTTTTATGTGATGCTGAGGATTGAACCCAGTGCCTCATGCATGCTGGGCAAGTGCTCTACCACTGAGCCACAACCCCAGTCCATAAAGTTAGTTTTTTTGGTACTACAGATTGAACTCAGGGATACTCGACCACTGAACCACATTCCCAGCCCTATTTTGTGTTTTATGTAGGGACAGGGTCTCACTGAGTTGCCTAGTGCCTCACCATTGCTGAGGTTGGCTTTGAACTCGTGATTCTCCTGTCTCAGCCTCCCAAAGTGCTGGGATTACAGGTGTGCATCACCACGCCCAGCACATCTTTATACTGTATCTATATCTGCTTCACATAATTTTGTATATTTGAGCTAGTACTTTACATACAAAATGAACTCATATGTCAGTAATTAATATATGGCTTTCTATGCCTTTTTCTCTGATCTGTCTTGATCTGCTTCCTCTCGCCAGTCACAACAGCGCAGATCTGCATCTTGGAACTAGATTCCTGTGAACCCACCCCCCCCTTTTTTTTTTGGTACCAAGAAGTGAACCTACGTGTGTTTAACTACTGAGCCACATTCCCAGCCCTTTTTAATTTTTTTTTTTTTTTTAATTTTGAGACAGGGTCTTGTTAAGTTGCTTAGGGCCTCAATAAGTTGCTGAGATTGGCTTTGAACTTGATTCTCCTACCTCAGCCTCTCATGCTGCTGGGATTACAAGCATGGGCCAACCCACCCAGCCACAATAAAGACATCCCCTTGCTCCTTCTGACTCCCTACAAAGCCTGGTGCTTCTGATGGACCCAGTCTAATTCTGTTTTAAGTTTGGGAGCCATCTCGTCCCGAGGTCATTAAAAAAAGTTCATTTTTAGAAATGAACTTTTAGAAATTCTTGCTCATTCCTTGAACCCCTCAGCACCTGGCTTTTTGAGTAGATAGCTTTGACTGGGTACTCACTCTCCCTAAGATCTCAACGATGCCTCCTAAATGCCAAGGTTAAAGTCTGAGTTTACTCCCTACCTAGAAATGTACTATAATGAACTATAAGTTCATTGATTTGCTATCTGCTTCTGTATGATGCTTGCCAAAACCCTGCTTTTGTAACTCTTTAAGATATAAAAACCTCTCTGCTCTGGGACCAGGCTGAAGATCTCTGGCCCTGTTTGCAGAGTGGCAGCCACTGTACGGCTAATATGCACACAACATAAGCTTGCTTAATTTGATTTAAAGTTGGAGTCAGTGGTCCTTTGCATCCTGGGTTCAACACTTCCCCTTGCAGCCCTGTGTGGCATGGTTTGCTCTTGCTCCCTGGGAACTATGAGTAACAAACTGTCCTTTCAGAGGAAGTCATGTCCTCATCTGTTGGCCTCACTGTACCCGAGTGGTAACAAAACCTATATTTAAAAACAGGGTGCCAATGTGGACAATGACTGAGGTGGTGGTGGGTGAAACATTGTGACAACGTAAAGGAACAGTGTGACTGCAAGAGGTAAGTGACAGCAATAGTGGCATTAACTAGCAGGACTTAAGGATTTAATGATTGATAGCAAGAGAGTATGATAATTATGATAATTTATAGCACTAATAATCTAATAAAAAGAGGGCTTTATGGCTTCACAGAGTACTTTTACACATATTATGTAATTGGTGTCTTACACACCTTTAGCTATATTAATCTGTCTGATTACAGAATGGTCTAGTCCTTCTGATGAGTTCATAGAACCAGAAATAAAATTGGAGCTCACCAGATCCAATCTCCTCATTGTACAATTCAGGAAATAAGGGCCCGTGAGGGGAAGAGGATCTGGCTTTTTCTGACCCCAATCTCTCTGGCTCTATTCACAGGTACTATTCTCTGCTGACTAAACCCAATCTGAGTAGGAGCCTGATTAGAACTTGGCAGGAGGAGGGATATAGCCCCAGCAGCTGGTGGACTCCAGATCAGCAGCTCAGGCTTCTTCTCCCGCTGAGGTTTGGTCAACACCCTTTGGTTACCACACAAGGTCCCCCTTTGCCTTGAGCCAGGACTAAGCCAAGACCCCAGGTGGGATCCTTTTATCTCTGCTCACAACACTGTAACAATAGCAACTCTCATAGTCCCTGTGACAGTGATTGAGGAGGCCCTGGCCCTCCTGCAGGGTAAGTGCCTTCATATCCTGGGATCCCAGGCTGGCCTGGCATTGGGGACCCAGGCAAGGGGATCAAAGTTGCCTGTAATTTCAAGGCAGGGGCTTCATTACAACTGTTCCAGTTCCATTAGCCAGTTCAGAGTAAAGCTGGCCACAAAACTAGGCATATATAGAAGACCGAGTTATTGATCCAAGTACCTCAAGTTGCCTGGAAATGAGATTTGCCTTAAAAACTAATATTAGGCTGAATTTCTAACCTAGAGGTTAGAGATAAAGTTTAAAACCTTGCAGGACAGGGAGCTGGACAGTGGCGCTGGACACATTCCCTTCCCTCCCTCCCTCCCTTCTTCTTTTTTTCCTTTCTTTCACACTGGAGATGGAACCCAGGGGCACTTTACCCTTGAGCTACATCCCCAGCTCTTTTTGTTTTTTATTTTGAGACAAGATCTCACTAAATTGCCGAGGCCATCCTCAAATTGCTGAGGTAATCTTCCTGCCTCAGCCTCTCGAGTCACTGGGATTACAGGCATGTACCTCCATACCTGGCTTCCACTGTTTATTTCACAAATGCTCAAGCTTTGTTATAGAACCATGGGGAGCCGAGACATTTAAGGCATGATTGATGGGTCTGACTAAGCTCGGAATCAGAGTTTCCATTTGAAACAAAATTTGATGATAATGGCAAAGCTTGATGGCCTAAGTGAGGAGGGGGCAAGTGTAGTCAGAGAGAAACAGTACAAATAGAAAGCACTGGAACTGTCTGAGCTAGTTTCAGTGCTATTAACTACAGTCAGGACTGACTCCAGCTGCTGCTAATGCCACCACCAGAAATAAAACCTGACCACCTCCTCTGGATTGCCACCTTCGTCAATGAAATACTGTGCTGCATGTGTGCTGAGGACAGGACTGGCAACTGGTATAAGGGTGCTTGTGCATGAGACCTTCAGTAGGAGTGGTGGCTGCAAGTGGCCAGCAAGGGCAGGGACCAGAAAGTCAGAACATGGTGAAAGCCAAGGGCTAAGTCACCAACAGCCTCAGACAGGATCCAGGTGAGCTATGGGCATAAAGAAGCATCAGATCAGTAAATAATCAGAGGGAAGCTTGTTCTTTGATTTACAAGGAGACACTGAACTAAATAGATAGGCAGAAATGGAGGCCAAGGGTCTGAGATGGTACCAGCAAAGCTCTAAATTTACCTGAGAGGAGGTCACAGATCTGTGACCAGGGAGCTGGGATGGATCATGTTTTTTAAATCAAATCAAATCAAGTTTTTTTTTTCCAAATTTTAAAATTTTATTATTATTATTATTATTTTCTTAGAGGATAACATTTCATTTCTCTGGTTGTAAGTGATATAGAATCACAACATATATGCAGTCATACATAAAGTTAGGGTTATTATGACCATCATATTCCACCACCCTTGCTGTCCCCATGCCCCCTCCCCGCTTACACCCTTGTGAACAGAGATCCACCATTGTTCCCATGTCCTTCCCCACATTATGGATCAGCATCCACTTATCAATGAGTACATTTGGCATTTGGTTTTCTGAGATTGGCTTACTTCATTTAGCATGATATTCTCCAACTCCATCCATTTACCTGCAAATGCCATAATTTTATTCTCTCTTATTGCTGAGTAATATTCCATTGTGTATATATACCACAGCTTCTTTATCCATTCGTCTATTGAATGTCATCTTGGTTGGTTCCACAGTTTAGCTATTGTGAATTGAGCTGCTATAAGCATTGAAGTGGTTGCGTCACTGTAGTATGCTGTTTTTTAAGTCTTCTGGGTATAGACCAAGGAGAGGGATAGCAGGCTCAAGTTTTCTAAGGAATCTCCATACTGCTTTCCAGATTGGTTGTACCAAGTTGCAGTCCCACCAGGAATGTATGAGTGTGCCTTTTTCCCCACAACCTCGCCAACACTTATTGTTGTTTGTATTCTTGATAATTGCCATTCTGACTGGCGTGAGATGAAATCTTAGGGTAATTTTGATTTGCATTTCTCTGATTGCTAGAGACGTTGAACATTTTTTTATATGTCTGTTGATTGATTGTATATCTTCATCTGTGAATCAAATCAAGTTTTATAGGTAGCTATAGGATGGTTTTTCTATGCCCACAGAAAGGTCTTTCTAGGCCTTCAGGAGACCAGGCCTCTCAGGGAAGCCCAGTGCTTAACTTTATCCTCGCCTCTTCAGAGGCCTAACAACAGATGGCAATGTAGTATCTTTGGGTGTTTGAGCCTCAGGGCACATCTTTGATTTTTACCTTTAAGACCCTCCCTTCCAATTCCTGGGACCAAGGATCAAGGTATGGGATTATAGAAGAATATAGAAAGCAGTATGAAGAATTAGAATGAACCGTCCACAATTCCATTCTCCAGAGGCAACCTCTCCGTTTCTTCATCTGTGGAATGGACATCATTATTATAAAGGATCACTGTATTAGATGAGGAGATTCTGTCTTAACATTTTGGTATTCCCTTCTATTCTTTTTATGAAGCATTGTAAACATGATTGGAATCAGAAGGTATGTGTAACTTTTATTCTGCTTTTTAATCTTTTTTTTAATATTTATTTTTTAGTTGTAGGTGGACAAAATATCTTTATTTTTATGTGATGCTGTGTGTGTGTGTGTGTGTGTGTGTTTTCCAATAAAACTTTACTGAGCAAACAGATGGTAGGCCAAAATTGGCCTGTAGGTGGCAGCTTGATGACCTGGGCTGGATCCTGCTCTGATGCAGAACAAGGGGCAGCTACTGATAGAATCATCATTGACAACAATGAAATGATAACATTGTCCTCCTATGGGATACAGTGGTGAATCGGTCCCTTCTCTACCCACCAGAAACTCACTGGGAAGGATGGACAGAGTGCTGGGGGTAAGCAGGCTGGAGGTGAGATTTGAGCAGAACCGCCTTCTGTTTAAATCTGAATAAATCCCATTTAATCTGGAGTTCCCTGTATCAGTATTTAATCCCTAACACAGCAGGCCAGATTGTCTGAGAGAGGAAAACTAGGACTTGACCTCAAAACAGTGGGCTAATTTTAGCTCACTGTGGCCTTGCCTCCTGCTATCATTTGCTAAGATATTGCAAAGAATATCTTATTATGTTAATCTTTCTATCAAATTCAGTCTATTTTGGGACTATTAGATGAGCGAGGAACTATTTTAACCTTTGAGTAAACTGGCTTCTGTGGGTTTTTTTTTTTTTTTGTACCAGGGTTTGGACCTGGGGCACTTAACCATTGTGCCACATCCCCAACCCTTTTATTTTGAGACAAGGTCTCCCTAACTGATCCTTCTGCCTCAGCCTCCTGATCTGCTGGGATTACAGGAGTGAGCCACCATGCCAGGCATCTTCTTCTTTTTTTTAAAAAATTTAAATTAAGCACTTTAAACATGATTGGAATCACTTAGCTTATATAATTTTTATCCCATCCTTTTTCTTTTCTTTGTAGTGTTGGGATTGGACCCAGGGTCTCATGCATGCTAGGCAAACACCTTACCACTGAGCTGTACCACCCCAGGTATTCCCTTTTTAAAAAGTTTCATTTTGAGACAGGGTCTCACTAAGTTGTCCAGGCTGACTTTGAACTTGCAATCTTCCTGCCTCAGCCTCCCCAGTAGCTGCAATTGTAGACATGTGTCACTGCACCAGATAATCTTCTTAATACTACTTCTTTCATGACTATTCTTATGGTCACAATTTGTGTATAGATATTATTAAAGCCAAATCTAAAAGCTTATTTAAGGATCTTGCTACATGTTATCAGGCAAGCGTATCATTTATTTCTCAAAAGTCTTCAGTATTTAGCATAGACTTTTAAAAAATATTTCTTTTAGATGTTGATGGACCTTTATTTAATTTATTTATTTATATGTGGTGCTGAGAATTGACTCCAGTGCCTCACATCTGCTAGGCAAGTGCTCTACCACTGAGCCACAACCCCAGCCCTAGCACAGACTTTAACAAGGACTTTTCAACTGAGAAATCCTGAGCTTGAGTTCTTCACTTCCACTTCGCTTCCAAGTCAGGCTTGGCCTCCTTGTTTTTACCTGTGGTCATGCCCTCTGGCATAAAGAGGAGGGTCTGAGCAGGCAACACCAAGAGGCAACACTTTTCTCCACCCTAGATAGTCCTGTCCCTCCAGGAGCCCAATCCATGTTCTGATCTTTTCCTGACTTTTTTTTTTTTTTTAAATTTGTGTGCTTTTTGTGAACATGTACTAAATAATTCCCTAAAGTTTGAACTGAGACATACCTACAAGAATGGCATAGAGACGGGTGTGGTGGCGCAAGCCTGTAATCCCAGCATTTAGGGAGGCTGAGACAGGAGAATCGCAAGTTCAAAACCAGCCTCAGCAACGGCGAGGCACTAAGCAACTCAGTGAGACCGTCTCTACATAAAACACAAAATAGGGCTGGGGATGTGGCTCAGTGGTCGAGTGCCCCTGAGTTCAATCTCCAGTACCAAAAAAAAAAAAAAAAAAGAATGGCATAGATCATGACCTCAGTTAATCAATCAAATTCAACATTATATTCCCTTGTACTAGAACCTTGTATTAACTTGAAGTGCTCAGTGATACCAAATCCTTTAATTTAAATATTTTAAAAGAAAAACATAACCAGAAGATCTAGTTTTTGAAATTGCTGTTAAAGGCCAACAAATGATCTAGAAGGGAGGGCTAAAAAGAAATAACCTCTTTTCAAATAATAAATAAATGATCAAAGTCCTCTACCACAAAAAGCAGATTCATACAGTTTTGGCCTCATCCCATGAGGTATTCACAACCTTGTTCAGAATAGGACAGGTACCTTCCTGCCACCTCCAAAGGGGAAAAATTCACCCAATTTCTACTTGTCTTTGCTACATATTTCAGGGGTATATGTGGGTTTTGTTGTTATATTTATCCAGTTTACATTTGATTTGTCCATACATAACACTTGTAAGATTAATACAGCCATATTAAATAATATTTACACAACTCTACCATGTCACACTGAAAAATAAGAAAATCAAAATTTCCATCACTAGGCAATCAACCATCTAAATTTATAAACCATAACTCAAATACAAGCAATCATTTAATTCATAAATGTTGTAGCTATTTCCCTAATAAACCTAGCCACATGTACATTAATATTTACACCATGAAATTAGGAATACATTTAGGTCTATGAAATACTATACTATAAATAGCAAAGTTTTTCAATCTTTAGCAGGAGCTAATACAATCTAGTGTTTACCTGGCTAATGTGGATGGAAAGGGATGAGTTGGCTTTGCATAATAGGATGCACAGTATCAGCTAGGTCAATGTGATCATCTGCATGCCTCATGTGACGGATCAGTCAGGACCTGAGCCAGTCTGATTTACCTAAATGATAAACTATTTATAAAGCTGTCTAGAGTTCTCTATTTTTTAAAATAAGCACCCCTCTTCAATCACCTTCAGACAGCTTCTTGAGTATTCTCTTGAGGATTGGACACTAAAGCAGCTATATAAAACTGTAATAACTGTAATGCAGCTGGGTCATGCACACCTGTAATCTCAGTGATTTGAGAGGCTGAGGCAGGAGAATACCAACTTTGAGGCCAGCCTCAGCAATTTAGTGAGACCCCCTGTCTAAAAAAAAGGGACAGGGGCTGAGGTTGTGGCTCAGTGGCAGAGTGCTTGCCTTGCACATGTGAGGCACTGAGTTGCATCCTCAGCACCACATAAAAATAAGTAAAACAAAAATAAAGACACTGTGTCCATGTATAACTAAAAAAAAATTTTTAAAAAAAGGACAAATATGTTGCTCAGCACCCCTGGGTCCAAACTCCAGTACAACAAACAAAAAATAAAAAAATGTAATGCACCCCATAGGTACCATTGTAGGAAGCACCTTTCAGAGGTTAATCTGACACTATAAACAGCAGCTGGGGTCTCATTTACATGGGCAAAGAAAGCACTTTAAACTATTTTAGTAACTTTCCTATGGAAGAAAAGAAGATGTGATTCTGATGGTCAATGGCTGTTTTAAATAACTGATCTCCATAGTTACTAGGTTAAGGAATAACACAGGTTTTGCCCTTGTGTCCCTTTTTCATCTTGGATTTAGTTGTTTTCTGACCAAACCAAGGGGCAGAGAGTGCAGCTATTGGGCTAGAAGAGTCTGCACGGTGGATGTATCTCTGTGCCTGGGGTTGAGGGATTGGTTGACCAATAAAATATCCTTCTCAGTCAGAAGAAGAGGATGAGGAGGAGAAAAAGAAAGAGGGGGAGGAGGAGGAACACTCTGAATCAGCAACTTCACCATGGAGTTCCAGAAACCTATTTATCCCAGGTTCTGTAGTGCATATTCAAAAATGGCATGGACATACCCTCGGTTGAGATCCATGTTCTGTTTTTTTTTTGGGGAGGGGGGGGGTACCAGGGATTGAACTCAGGGGTTCTTAACCACTGAGCAACATCCCCAGCCCTTTCCATATTTTATTTAGAGACATGGTCTGGATAAGTTGCTTAGGACCTCACTAAGTTGCAGAGGCTGGCTTCGAATTCTCAATCTTCCTGCCTCAGCCTTTCAAGCTGCTGGGATTGCCGGCATGTGCTACTACACCTGTTGAAATGAGTATTCTGGGTGTATGCATGGATGGGTCTCCTGGACACTTTTTATTCTACATAACTTATTATTATGGGGGGGGGGTAAACTGCAGACTGGCCTTAGGAGAATATTTTCTTCCTGTAATAAACTTCAGAATTTTATCAGAGCAGGACTTCCTACTTCTTGAAAATGGTGTTGAGACCTGGATCCCCTTTCTTCAAAATGGTAGACCCAACAGCGGCTCAGGAGGCTGGGGCAGGAGGATTGTGAGTTCAAAACCAGCCTCAGCAGATATTAGCAAGGCACTTAGCAACTCAGTGAGACCTTGTCTCTAAATAAAATATATAAAAGGGCTTGGGATGTGGTTCAGTGGTTCAGAAACCCTGGGTTCAATTCCCGATAGCAGGAAAAAAAAAAAAAAAAAAAAGTAGACCAGAGTCCTCTCACTCACTGGAGGTTGTCCAATGTTAATGTTGTCATAGTTTCCATGTTAATGACGTCCTCTGAAAACTTGACCTGCTGTGATCTGGGTTGAGCCTTGGATCTTCTGAGTATTGGCAGATGTACACATTTCTCTTCAGGCATGATTCTTTTCTGGACACAATTCTGAACTTAGATTCTTTAAGGACTTTGCATTCCTGTGCAGTGTAGAAAAGTTCAACATTCCTATGTTGCTTATTTTCTTGCAGTTTTCTGCCTCCATTTCCTCAGAGTTCACAGGGAATATAATAATGACTTCAGCTTGCTTTTTTCATCCACTGAAGTTACTGTGATATTAGACAAAGCCAAGAATCTATGGAATCCTGAACACGTTGCTCTGGTTTCAAGTCTGACAAACACTCTGGGGATTCTTTGTACCCCTGTGTTTGGTCATCATTATATCCTGAAGCCTATGGTTCAGATCTAGTTCTTGGAGCCTTGCAGGGCCTGGCTGGTGCCATCTTGTGACTGGGCCCAATACATTTTGGATTGGTAGTTTTTATTTGCAAGGCTCTGATTGTTTTGCTTTAACTTGTCTTATTTTTAACCATGTTATCAGATATTTGATGTCAATTGGCTCAAATATCCATCTCACTGGGCTGTTGCTATAGAGGCTTGCGTCACCAAATTTAAAAAGGAGCTAGTCTTTATGCTCAGCCTATTTTCAGGGTCTTCTGGAGTTTTATGCTGTACTCTGCCTTCTCAAAATTCTTCATTGACAAAACTTAGTTCTTGCCCAGAGAGACTCAGATCATACACTTTCTGATGTTGGCATTGCCTGAAAGGCCAGGAGGCTTGAAGTTCAGAGCAGGGGACAAGAGGAGACACTGTCTACACTGATTCACTGACGAACTGCTTTTACTCATTTGGATACTTTTTCTGGAGTGTCTTGAGAAAGACCGAGTTGGAAGAATTAGAGGCATGAGTGTCTTTACCAAGGCTGCATTTTTTTTTTTTTAACTGAGGATTAAACCCAGGAGTGCTTAACCAGTGAGCTACATCCTCAGCCCTTTTCAGTATTTTCTTTAGAGACAAGGTCTCACTGAGTTGCTAAATACCTTGCTAATCTGCTGAGGCTGGCTTTGAATTTGTAATCCTCCTGCCTCAGCCTCCTGATTGGGATTATAGGTGTGTAATCCCACTGCACTCGGCCAAGGCTGTATGTTTTTGAGCAACAAATCTGATCTTGTTTGGGAAGGAAGGACCATCCCAACAAAGAGGATTTACATGAGACACATCAAACAAATAAACAAAAAACCAACCAACCAAACAACCCCAAACAAAAACAAACAAACAAACATGCTTCTGTAGCACACTAGTGCTACCTGTTGTAGGTTATCTGGTTATGGTCAACACCAATATGTTCCCCACAGGTTCACAGTGCTTTGCATAGAGACTCAAAGCAGCCACAGCAGAACAGGCACCCATTCTTTGTCTTTCACCTTGTTCTCCTGCAATTGTTTCACACTCAAGACTGCAGAAGGGTTTTGTGTGCCAATGGTGCCTCTCAGCTTCTGTGCACTCATCAACAAAATTATCTCATCACATGATGAGCACAGTGGCTGAGCTGTTCAGCTCAGTGCCTGCCACAGTGAATTTTTCCATTCTGATAAAAATAGATGAGGTCAACCAGCAGCTCTTTACATGTGAAACAGACAAAAGAAAATGGGCCCCAGCATACTCCAGGGCCCATCTGAGAGGCAAACACTGCAATTTTACCTACGTTTGTCTTCAACCCACACTGCTCACACATGGCTTGCATAACTGCTTTGGAGAAGTTTAATCATTCCTCTTTCAAGTGCTTCTTTCTTCTGCTGCACTCTGAACACTTGCAATTCTTTTTTCTCCTCTTCATTCAAAGACCAACAATACCACACCTCATTATGTGGTGGCAACTGATACCAAAGCCCTTTAAAGTGATGCTTTTTCCCGGGCTGTTAACACAAGGAAATTTTTCCTCTGGTAGGAAAAATAGAGGTGAGTCTTCTCTGATCTAAGCCCAGGGGACCCAGGATTCACCTGAGCAGAGCCAGAATCATTATCTGATAGGGAACTTTTCTGACACATAAAGGTGGATTGGCTCATTTGGGTCTCCATTTCCAAAGACCTACTAGGTAAGTTGAGGAAAAGCTATCAAACACTGGCCGGCTCATCTGCCTGCTCCATTTCCAGAAACCTCAGTGAATGGACCCTAGATGTCCTAACCTTTCAATCTTGGATTTTTCCCTGGAAGCAGTGGGCTGGTGTAGAAAACTCATTGGGTTCTGGAGTTAGAACTGGGTTCAAATTCCAGTTCTGAACTTACAAGCTGAGTAATGTTGGGCAAATTCTATAACCTCAATTTCCATATCCATGAAATGGACATGCAAATAGAGGTGTACTGAGCATTAAGTAAGAGAGAAATAGCAAAGGGCCTGGTATACGCTATCTGTTTAACAAATGGTAATCCTCTACTTTTCTATTTTTTTTCTATGTGGGGACTGACCTAGGCTTGGTGTTGCCACCTCAGATGAAACACTAGGATTATCATTCTCATAAGTGAAGTGTGATCTCCGGAGAAGGGAATCTAATTTTTTTTTGTACTGGAGATTTAACCCCTAAGCACTTTATTACCATGTTATAAGCCCAGGTCACTCCCACTTTTTATTTTTCTATTTTTTGAGAAAGGCTCTTGCTAAATTGCTGAGAGTCTTACTAATTTGCTGAGGCTGGCCTTGGCTTGTGATCTTCCTGCCTGAGCTTCTTGAGTTACTAGGATTGCAGATGTATGCCACTATGCCCAGTGGACGCCATATTTTTTCCAAACTTGTGTACATGTTGTTCCACAGCCTGGAGTAGTAATTCTCAAACTTTGCCACAAATCAGAATTCCCTGAAGGTTTGTTAAAATAGAGATTGCTGGGGCCCCCACCTAGAATTTCTGACTATATAAAAGATGGCTTTGGAGATGCAGCCCAAAATGAGCCAATCTGCCTATTCTTCCTATCAATCTGGCTGGCTAACTCCTACTTATCTTTCAGTTCTCAGCTTTGATTTAATTTTCTCCAGAAAGTTTTTCATAAACACAAAGTCTAAATTAAATGTTTATTCTTTGTACTTTCAAAGCTTCCTAGACTTGCTCATACAGGGGCTTTCACAATACTCTGTAGTTGTCTTGCTACTTGTCTGTATCCCCTAGTAGACAGTATCTACCGTGGAAAAGGGACCTTGTCTGCCCTATTGAGAGCTGCATTCCAACTCTTTGTTCAGTGTCTGGTACATTGTTGGTGCTCAATAAATACTTGTTGAAGGAATGAATCTTGCTATCATAAATGAGCAGCTTTCCTCTGCTATGCTCTTCTGTCATGATATTCTGCCTCACCTTGGGCTTAGAGCTATGAAAGTCAGCTGACCATGGACTGAAACTCTGAAACTGTGAGCAAAAATAAACTTTTCTTCCTTCAAGTTGTTCTTGTCAGATACTTTGGTCACTGATGAAAACCTGAATAACATAAACTGGTCAATAGCGTTGTTCGAATCTTTGATATCCTTACTGATTTTCTGTCTATTCTATTAATTATTGATTAAAAAGCTTTTGTATCTTCAAGTAAAATTAGACATGTGTCTTTCTCCTTTTAATCAGTTTTGCTTCACATATTTTGAAGTTAGGTTATTAGGTACAGACATATCAAGGGTTGTTTTATATATTATATCATACTATACTATATTATATTATTGATTTTTTGGTGGTGTTGGAAATTAAACCCAGAGTCTCATGCATACTAGGCAAATACTCTACCACTGAGCTGTATACCCCCAGCCCTTGATATATTTTTGATGAATTGATCACTTTACCACTATAAGATGTTTTTATTTATCATTTTCTAAGTCTTATTTTTTCTGATATTATATAGGCACTCCAGTTTTCTTATTTATTTATTTTATTTTTTTAAAATATTTATTTTTTAATTGTAGGTGGACACAATATCTTTATTTTATTTTTATGTGGTGCTGAGGATCGAACCCAGTGCCTCCCGTGTGCTAGGCGAGTACGCTACCACTGCGCCATAATCCCAGCCCCTCCAGTTTTCTTTTTTAAAAACCAACTTTTTGAGACAGAATTTGCATACCAAACAATTGACTGATTTACAGTGTAAAATTCAATGGTTTTTTAGTATGTTTAGGTTGTATAATCATCACCATAATCTCACTGTTTATTTTTTTTTCATGACTGCATGTTGGACCCAGGCTCTATCATTCAGCTACACCCCCTGTCCTTTCTTTAAAGTTTTTTTAAAAAAATTTTATTTTTGAGACAGGGTCTCACTAAGTTGCCCAGGCTGACCTCAAACTTATGATTTTCCTGCTTTAGTCTCCTGAGTTGCTGAGATTATAGGCATGCGGTATTGTGGCCCCCACAATCTCATTTTAGAACATTTTATTATCCAGATTTTTGTTGGGTAGAATTTTTATTGTATACTATTTTTATCATTTTGCTAAAAACATAACTTTATTGAGATAAACTCCGTTACTTATAATCTTTCCATATCTTTATAATTAAAATGAGTTTATCATAAGCAGAATGTTGTTATAAGAGGGCTTCCTAAAAGATGACAGAGCTGATTCTGTGACTACAGTCTCTGTCACTCACCTTCAGCGTTACAGGCACTTAGAAGTTCTAAGGGGGCTTATTACAGACAGCCTGCCTGTGAGGGAGTGATGTGGTCACTTGATGTGCTGACAAGGGATCAGAGCACCCATGGAGCCACGTCTGAGGGTTTAAAGAGTTCTTGGGAAGCCTGATATGTAGACCCTGGAGTTTGCAGTGTGTGTGTGTATGTGTATGTGTGTGTGTGTGTGAGAGAGAGGGTTGAGGTAATTCTAGTAAACATAGAGACCAATATTTGAATATTTGCTTCCTATCTGGAGAATTCTGAGGGTAAGAAGATGGCTAGAGAAGACCACAGTGCTATGGTAAGGAAGAGGCACAAAACTTTGGTGGGACAAAGATGGGGGAATTTCCTGCATCATGCTTCCTTAACTCTGCAATGGGCAGAAGGATTAGAGTTGTCTTGATGGGTCTTGCCCCACAAGACAGTGGTATGAAGAATTGGTGGTCTTCCATAGAGGTCAGGAGCTGAGGAGGCAGATCACAGTAAATTATCCAGAGAGTGCATCACATTAGGGACCAAGGACTACAAGAGTACCCTGTGGGGCCTCTGAAGAACCCATAAATGTCTCCCCTCTATAGACCTAGTAATCAAATATTGACCAGCTAAGGCAGGCAAGAGAGAACACAAACTGCACCAACCCAAGTAAAAAGACATTTGCTTCCTGTCCCTTCTCCGTAATCCAGAAGCAGGAGGGAGAGAGGTGGATGAAATGGAGCAAGGAGGGAACTGCAGACCACATGTGCTGCCTTCTTCGAGGCCACAGGTCAGGCTGGGAGTGGGAAAAGCATTGAACTAGATGTGAGGTTTTTAAATAAATTGGACTGGACTTTATAAAATGTCCCCAAATGAGGCTATTCATACAATCACAAGAGTCTGAAAAACTTTACATTCTTCAGAGATGTTGTCCAGGAGCTAAAAAAGGAGATCTGGTAAGGCATGTTAAAAGACAGTGGTAGTAGATAGTCTTTTGCTGTTTGTACATCTAGAGTTCAGTTCTGTCTCTCTCTCTCTTTCTCTCTCTCTCTCTCTCCCTCTCTGTTCATTGCTTCATTTGAGCTAACATAGGGTGTGCAGAATTTATCTTCCTCCACTATAAGGTTGATATAATTCTGATTAGGATTCACTAAATCCCATCTCTGTCCTGTGAACAATGCTAGGTAAATGCAGTAGACCCTTGGTGTTTATGGATGATTAGTTCTAGCAGTCCCCTGTTATCAAAATCTGAGAATGCTTATGTCTCTTATATAAAACGGTGTAATATTTGTATATAACCTACATACATCCTTTTATATACTTTAAATGATCTCTAGATTATTTATAACACCTGAAATGTAAATGGCATGTAAATCGCTATTATTCTGTATTGTTTAGAGAATAGTGACAAAAAAGTGTCTGTGCATGTTCAGTACAGACATAATTTTTTCTTAAAAATATTTTAAAATTCATCATTGAATTGTATCTGGTAATAAAGGTGGATTATATAGACAGACTCTTTCTCTCCTCTTTCACTGTTACTCACTGAAGTAGTCTGATGATTCTGACATGACACCATGTTCCACTGCCACTCGTTGCATTTTAAATTTATGACTTGCATTTACTAGAGACATCTTGGACTCCTTTCTGGAAACTGTGAAGCAATTGCATTTACCAGCCACACACATGCAGATTAGTTTGCACAATGGCAATATATTTCTGTATGTATCTCAAAATGTATACAATAAAACAAAAATCATCAAAACTATGTTTTTATTATATTTCAATTGCAAAACATTTTCAACCTATTATGAAACATCCCTCTGGTCACCACTGGTATAGCTGTTCTCTTGAACTTCAGTCCCTTCAGTCATGAGCTTTCATAACCAATTGTAATTGTTTTTGTATTCCCTTTATCAGTTCTGAAGAGATGGCTCTATCCTGGCTCTTGCTCAGTCCCTTTTGCAGCAGATCTGCCACTTTAGAGGGGAGGAGAAGAGATAGAAGGGAGCAGGGGACTGGCAGAAACTAATGGGAAAAGAGGGAGGGACAAGGGTGTCAAAGAGGAAAAAAAGGTGCACAAAAAGGGTTTGTAGACAGTCAAGAAGCATGCATGAAGCTTTTGATTGAAAATAGTATTATTTCCACCAAATACTGGTATTTGGGTATTTAAAATATAGTACAGTATTGAAAATTTGTATTGCAATCACAATTATAAGTCTTCCTGGGAAGTGTATATCTGTGCAGTAATGGAGAATTGTATTTTGACTACTACAAACTTTGATCTGAAAGATTTATATCTTCTGGCCTTCTCTCCAAATTCTCAGGCTTGCCCTATTTGGATTCTGAGACTCCATGATACTAAAAATGTTTCAACGGTTTGGGAGTCAGATAGACCTGAGTTATCTGTCTACTGTTCTTAGTTGCAACCTTGGGCCTATTATATAAGCTCTCTGAGACTTAATTTCCCCATCTGTGCATATCTACCTGAGATAGAGACTTTTAAGCAAGTAAATGCAAATACAAACAGGATAATTAAAACATCCATCTAGGGCCTGGCATATAACAAGTGCTCCATAAATGATTAAAATGATTAATATTGTATAAAGTATTCTATCATGTTGATATATATTAGTTTGGTTAATTTTTTTCTGTTGCTGGGGATTTTGATGTTTCTAAGGTTTTGTTTGTCTAAACTATTCAAAACTGTTCTATTATAAAACTTTTGCCTAGAGTGTAAATTTCCTTAGTGCTATATTCCCAGAAGTAAAATTACTAGGTCAAAAGTGTAAATGGCTTTATGACCAGCTGGTTGATGCTGAAAACAATTGAACCAATTGAAATGTAAAAGCAAAATCTAAGCGTATTTATTTCTGAAGTCTAGTGAACAAAGATACCTTGAAAATACTTGTATTTATGTGTCTCGTCAATGAGGCAAAGGATTTTCCCATAAGATGGCTTAACCATTTTTTTCTAATTAAAGATTTTTGACTGATCTCTAAATATTACCGAGTGGGTGGTAAGAGCTGTTTTTTTTGTTGTTGTTGTTGTTTTGTTTTTGTATTTTGTATCACAGATTGAATCAGGGGTATTTAACCACTGAGCCACATCTCCAGCTCCTCACTCTCCTTTTAAAAAATTTTGAGACAGTGTCTCACTAAGTTGTTGAGACTGGCTTTGAACTTGCAATCCTCCTGCCTTGGCCTCCTGAGTTGCTGGGAAGAACTGTTCCTTTATATGAAGATCAAATCTTCATGCTTTTAATGAGCTTTATCAATCACATCTGACTCGTGTAATTTTTCTCCAGTCTGTTTATTTGTGATAGGGTCCTATTCCATTTTGTTAAACAAGATTGTTGGATATATTAAAATATATCTATTTCATAATGGAAAGTACATTTTGTTCTTATTTAATAAGTATAAATTTATCATACATTGAAATAAAAATGTAAGACATTTAGTTCTTTGACACATCTGCAGTTGAAAACTGTGAATAGTGGGTATTAAAGACTTCCTGATCTGGGAGGGGATGTAGCTCAGTGGTAGAGCATGTACTTGATATGTGCAAGGCCCGAGGTTTGATCCCTAGCAGTCCCTCCCCTAACCTTCCCTCAAAGAATTATTAATTCTAAGATTTATTAAAAATGTTTCATGTGAACAGGGTATGTTACTTGTCTTGTACCATGCTTATTGTTTGGTATTTTGAGTCTATTTCTGAAATCT
>PVHX01002022.1:50440-78315 GCA_004024805.1 Geosciurus inauris
CGCTTGCAAGGCAAGCACTCTACCACTGAGCTATAATCCCAGCTATTTCTGAAATCTTGATTCAATTTTTTTTCCTATTCTGGGACTGAACCCAATACATATGAGGCAAAGACTCCAACCACTGAACTACACCTCCAGCCTTTTAAAAAATTATTTTGAAATAGAGTCTCGCTAAGTTGCTCAGGCTGGCCTCGAACTTGAGCTAGTGGTGGTATTGCTATTGGCTGGCTGTCCTTTAGGCTTTAACACACCCCAAAGGCCTTATTATCACCTTAGGGAAGATTTGATTCTGAGCTCCAGAAACTCACTCAAACTTGCTTAAAAGGGACAAAAGAACCCAAGGTTGTTTCACAGAACCCAAGAGCTAGTGCCAGAAACAGTTGCTGGAGAGCCACCATCTCTCCCTCTATTTCGCTTTACAAGGCTGTCTGGTCTTCTGCTGAGATTGTGCATTGTGCATCATTCTCCCCCTTCCTTTGCCTTGTTTTTTTTTTTTTTTTGCCTTCTCCCATACATCTTGAGTATCCAAAAAGTACATAAATGACTGTTTTCAGGTCCAATTTCCACATTATTTCTTGAACCAATCCTTGAACCAATCAAGTATAACCAAGAGAATGAAGTCAACAAGAAGTTTGTGGAAATTACTCCCCTGGGAAGAGGCAGTTCTGAAGAGAACCACCAGGAGAGTCTCTTACAACCATACATTGATGTTCATTGTGGGGAATCTTATGTAGGAAAAGACCATCACAATAGTAATTAAATAATTAATACCTATTTTATTTTAAGCAAGAATTTGAAGTAGCTAAGCTGGACGTGGTGACTTGTAATTCTAACGCCTCTGGAGGCTGAAGAAGGAGGATCGAAAGTTCAAGGCTGGTTTCAGCAATTTAGGGAGACTCAGTTTCAAACTAAAAAATAAAAAGGGCTGACTATAGCTCAGTAGTAGAGTACCTCTGGGTTCAATCCCTAGTATCAAAAAAAAAAAAAAGAATTCAAGGTAGCTAAATCTTGAAGTACGAAGTATGCTCAGGTGCAGACTTTAACATTCTGTGCCTGGAAGAAAAATACATTTAGTATTAAAATGCTTTAATACAAAATTATTAAAAATTTCAATCACAAGTCAGTAGTTTGGATCACTGTGTTAAGCGGAAAATCTCATTCTCAATGTTTCCAGGTGACGGTTTTTTCTTTTTGTTTTAGCCAAAATGACATTAGTAAGAAAATGTTGTAAAACCAGTAGTAAATCAATTTGAATTTAACCAACAGAGGGAGCTGGTTTTAGATCTATAGAATATTTTGGTCAGTGTAATGTTTTGGTTAACGACTTGTTGAAATTTCATAAGGAAATGAAACTCAGTTGTCTGGCTTCTACCAGGTGTTTCTATATGACTGTAGATAATTGCATCTCATAGCATGGGTGTTAAACATGTTAGGCTAAATAACTTCTTGTGTTACTGCTAAATGAAGAGGAGAAGTGAAATGCGGAACAAATCATTGCTCTGGGCAGGAAGCAATAGAAAGGCAAATCAACGTTGTTCTTGATTTGATTTTTTGCATTGTAGTTTTACTGGAAATGCTTTATAGCAATGCTTTTTTGGATCATCAGTTAGTTGTTCAGTACATACTTGTCTGGTGTAGCTCAAGCCTCAGCTGGGACTGAATGTTATTGTTCCTTTGGGGAAAGACCCAGTACCTTAAGGTAATTTGCATATGACTTCAGGTGGCTGGGAGAGGCAGCTGCTTCTTATCTTGAGGAAGAGGGATTATCTATCCCGCCAGACTGGACGCATTTTGCACGATTATAGTTGGGAGGTAGAATGTTAAGAGGAGGGCTGAGAAATACATGATGTTCCTTAATTGAGCAGCCCTGGGTAAAGTGGGGCTGAGGGGTGGGTGCTTGGCAGATGAGCCAATCACTGCAAGGTGGATTCTTGGGAGCTCCTGTTTCTTCTTGAGAAGTAAAAATTTTTAAGATTTTGGTTTCCTTGGGAAGAATCTCAAAAAATAAAATAAATAAATAAAAAGATGAGCCTCTCTCAGCCTAACCTGAGCAGAAGCTGTCCTATAAAAACCCACAGGCACTTCAGAGGCTGCCTTTGGTAAAGACGCTGACTCATCACTGGGGTCTGAAGATGCCCAGTGGATAACTAAAAGCAGGATAAAAGCTCTCCCTTTGTAACAGTGGTCTACCTTATGCTTTGGATATAACTCTTGCTGCTCTGCCACTGCAACATGTTAAGCACCTGCTGAGCCACATCCCCAGCCCTTTTTAAAATATTTTATTTCATTTTTAAAATCTTTTATTTAGAAACAGGGTCTCACTAAGTTGCTTAGGTCCTTCATAAATTGCTGGAACTGACTTTGAACTCCCGATCCTCCTGCCTCAGCCACTGGGAGTATAGGTGTGCGCCACCATGTCTGGCTCACAGTTTATTTATATTTTAATGTTTTAATTTTTATTTTAAAAAATTTTTAAATGGTAGATGGACACAATACTTTTATTTATTTTTATGTAGTGCTGAGGATTGAACCCAGTGCCTCACACTTGCTAGGCAAGGTCTCTACCACTGAGCCACAACTCCAGCTCCATCATGGTTTATTTTTAAAATGGACATTTCTTTCTCTTCCTCTCTCCCTCTGCTTCCCTAATCTCCCCCTTCCCTAATTTTGGGGAAATAGGATTACCCTTCTTCCCCATTCTAGGCAGTTATTTGTCCTTGAGTGCACACCCACCACAGGAAGGAAGTCATTCAGACTTTGGGGATGGCACCAGAAGATCTAAGAAGTGATCTCCCAGATTATTACAACTCTAGACAGAACACATGGAATGTAGCCTCTGAATCACCTCTTAAAAAACCCCCTGTTCCTCCTGATGGGCAGAATCACAGCCTCTGGGACAGAAGTCCCGTGTGTTTTTCCTTTGCTAGCAAAGCGGTAAACCTTCTTTTTCCTTTTTCTCAAAACCGCTTTCTCCTTACTGGATTAGCTTTGGGGACAAGGACCCAGCTTTTGGTAACACCTTCATTTCTATTCATCTCCTTTATCACTTTAAGCTCTGGATCAGATTCCTGCTCAGAGGTAGGTTAATCCTTCAAGGAGTGTTCATCTAAAACTGGTAATCTGCCCCATTCAAGACTGAGGACTCCAAGATAAAAATAACTAAGGTATAGCAGGGCACAGTGGCTCACGCTTGTAATCCCAGCACTTTGGGAGGCTGAGAAAGGAGAATCGCCAGTTCAAAGCCAGCCTCAGCAACGGCGAGGCACTAAGCAACTCAGTGAAACCCTGTCTCTACATAAAACACAAAATAGGGCTGGGGATGTGGCTCAGTGGTCGAGTACCCCTGAGTTCAATCCCCGGTACCAAAAAAAGAATAAGGTATTTTCAAGATTTGCAGGGATATTACCAGCTTTCATAAAGAAGCCCCTGGAGCAGTGCCCAGAAGTCTCCAAGTCATTGCCCTGCACTTTCCAGGGCCAGTGGAGCCGTGCAGGCACATCATGACACAATGAGACTGCACCCTCAAGCAGGAGCAATTGCCTCCTGGGAACTGAATGGTCCCCCTTCCAGGATTGCAGGTCTGATGGGCAAATATCCTGAGCAGCAGATGGAGATTGCCCCCTCAAGTGATAAGGACTTCTCCAGAGCCTCACAGAGCCATGACTGATGTAATCAACATCTATAGTTTGACCAAGATTTCTTAATGTGCACACCTTTCGTTCCCTGCCCCAGTTCGCCTCTGTTTAAATCTACACCTCATGTTAATGCTCCAAAGACAAGACTGAGATGCTTGATCTCACTTGCCTTCCCAATATAGTTATATTGATTAAGTTCTTTTCCTCATTTTCACCATTACTTTTTCCATTTGGTCTTTGGGGCCAGCGACTGGACCTGATTTGTTGGGACACCCAGAGGTGGGCCTCAGGCTTAGGACCTTGGTAATAAGACCAGCCCTTCAGGGATCAGCCATTGCCTCTTTTTATTTTTCATTAATTTTTAATTTTTAAAAATTTTTTCTAGTTAGTTATACATGACAGAATGCATTTCATATCATTGTACACAAATGGAGCGCAACTTTTCATCTTTAGTTGTACACGATGCAGAGTCGCACCATTTGTGCATTCATACGTGTACCTAGGGTAAAGATGTCTGTCTCATTCCACCACCCCCATGACCCTCCTTTCCCCCCCTCCCCTTTGCCCAATTCAAAGTTCCTCCATTCTTCCCATGTCCCCTCCCCCATTATGGATCAGCATCCACTTATCAGAGAGAACATTCGGCATTTGGTTTTTTGGGATTGGCTTACTTCGCTTAGCATGATATTCTCCAACTCCGTCCATTTACCTGCAAATGCCTTAATTTTATTCTCTTTTAATGTTGAGTAATATTCTATCGTGTATATATATCACAGTTTCTTTATCCATTCATCTGTTGAAGGGCATCTAGGTTGGTTCCACAGTTTAGCTATTGTGAATTGAGCTGCTATAAACATTGAAGTGGCTGCATCACTGTAGTATGCTGTTTTTAAGTCCTTTGGGTATAGACCGAGGAGTGGTATAGCTGGGTCAAATGGTGGTTCCATTCCAAGTTTTCTAAGTCCATAATGCTTTCCAGAGTGGTTGCACCCATTTGCTATGCCACTAGCAATATAGGAGTATACCTTTTTGTTTCTTGAGTCAAAGAAAGAACTCAGAGATGAGCTGGAGGGACTCCACCAACAGTCATTAGGTAGGGAACAGGTGAGCAGTTGCTATCAGACAATGGAAACAAAAGTGTGAGAACTGGCAGTTCCTCCTTGCAGGGGCATCAGCAAGATCGTGGGGGAAGGTGCCAGAAATGCTTTGCACTTTAAGTGAGCTGGCAAGAGGATGCTTGTTCTTGCAGCTATGCAGCTCTTCTTCTTTCTTCCCTTACTTCCTTTTCTTTTTTTTTCTCCTTCTCTTGCCTTTTCTGATGCTGGGGATTGAAACCAGGGCTTAGAGTATACAAAGCAAGTGCTTTACCACGGAGCTATGTCAGGCCTCTGTCCGTTCCTTTCTACCAGATCATTTCCATCTCCTTACAAATTGGCTACTATATGTCTCATATTTAAAAAAGACTTCATTAGATCTCTTATCTTTATCCAGCTGCCAGACTATATCTCTGTCCTCTTTTCCAGAAAAACTCAGGAGAGTTACCTACATTCTGCTCCCTATTCTTCATCTCCTTTCTCTTATTTTTTAGGACTTTATTTTGTTTGTTTGTGTTTCTTTTCTTTTGCATTAAATAACAGAAATCTTTGAATCAACTGGGTAAGATAAAATGGGAATGGTGATTTATTGGCTCATATGATAAGTACTCCACAGGTAGAGCAGGCTCTAGCTGTGGGCTCTGGTTCTGCTGGGGGCATTACCTTTGTAGCCTTCACTTTGGGGTTGGCTGTATCCCCAGGTTGGGGTCAAGATGGCCTCCACAGAACTAGGTGACACATGCAGAAATAACAATAACTATTGAAATAAGAGGAGCTGTTTTCTCTTCATTTATTTTTTTAAGAAAAAGAGATACCTGTATACAAATCCTTCAACTGACCTCTCATCTCATTGGTCAGGATTGGACCACATGCAGGCTAGAGGTATAGCTCAGTAGTACAGCACTTGTCTAGTATGCATGAGGCCCTGGGTTCCATCCCCAGCACTGCAACAAAGCAAAACAAAAAAAGAAAACCAAAACATGCAACAACAGAATTGTGTGATATATTCATTCCTAAACTAATCATTGTTGAAGGAAAGTGGATCATCGTGATTGGCTTGAACCAATCAGAATTTCCACTCGAGCTGGTGGTAGAGATTCTGTTTGCAAGGAAAAAGGGAGAACAGAAGTATTCAGCATTTCAATTTAACTTTTATTCCCAACACTATACTGAAATGAAACTAGAGGCACCAAGTCCAATGGGCTTCTTTGTCTTCATCATGCTCTTCCTTTTAGCAATATTTGACATAGCCAAACACCTGTATCTCTTCCCATAATATATCTTCCTGGTTTTACTTTTCCTTCTGGTTGTTCTTCCTCAATTTTCTGGGTTAGGTGCACAGAATTGTTTGTTTGCTTACTTATTTATTTACACAGTACTGGAGATTGAACCCAGAGCCTCCCACATGCTAGTCAAGTGCTCTACCACTAAGCTACAGCCCCAGCCTGGGTCACAGGATTTTAAACCAAGATTCATCCTATTTTGTCCTGAACTTTGGCTTCCCAGCACAAGTGGAGCAAAAGATGTCCATCCTTTGAAATGAGGAGTGAGACAATCAGGACTTGGGGGGAAAAAAAGTGACCAGGAATGAGTTTTATCTTCCTTAGTTGATTACATATCTCCAGCTTATAAAAGAGATCAAAGTGCATGAGAAATTAGGGAGGATATTTCTTTAGAGAGGTCTGCAATATAAGCTTTTCCCCACAGTAGGGAATCCACATGGGAGGCTTGTGTCTCCCCTACCAGTTTAGGGAAACAGGCTCTGCTGGGGATCATTGGAGAGCAAAGCATAGTGGACAGTGAGTGTGGCTGGCTGGCTGCTCTGATGGCAGAGGGAAGAGTTGGTGCTATGTTGGATGTTCTTTCACACTTTTGGCAAATGATTCTTGAGTGCTTCCAATGGATGTCAAATATAGAGAGGGAGCCAGCACATGGGTTTTTTTAGATCCTGCCCAAGAGATCTTCTTGGAGAACAACACCTAAACAAACCACAAAAATGCTAGAGATTTCCCATGAGTTTCTGGAATTATGACGGAGGAATCATAAGTGACCAGTGATGCATTTATTTCTAGTAAGTGAGCTGCCCCTGCAAGATTTCCTAAGATGGTGGTGTCTGAAGAAACCATCGTATTGTCTCATGAGAGAAAGAATAAGCTCTAGACATCTTATCAAGCCCCTGGAGCTCTGATTAGTTCACAAAAAGACTAGCCAAATCAGCTCTTTCCTGTCCCATATCTTTTTCTCCTCACTGCCGGAGGAACCAGAGACACACTATGGAATTGGGAAAGGGGACTTCACATTTCAGGTAAAATAAAGAAGAGCCAACTGCCACAAGAGGCAGCCCCAGACTCGGGGAGGGAAGAGCCTCAATTTGCCATGGATTTGGAAGATGTTATTAACCTGGATTATTCCTAATACTAAAATGAGGCTCTTTGTGCCTGTATCTGATCAGCAGTGAACAGTGGCTTTTCATTATTTAAGAGTGTTCAGAAAACTTACAAACTTGCCTTCAGTTTTGCTCAAGGAACAAGAAACAACCAGTTTCAGCACAGAACATTTTGAATGGGCATTGAGAGAAAAGAATAAGGTGGTTTTGTGATTATACCGCGTGCATCTCTCTTGCTCAATGTATCATTAAGGCTGGTTTTTTCTTCTGCCAGCCAACCTCTAAATAAAGTTGTGCCCCAAGGCCTGTCCTGAGTCTTCTCCCCTTTGTTGTCTGAACATTCTTGATATGTTATTTTTTTCCAACTTATGCCTTAACACATAAAGGTACATGTTCCAAACATGTACTGTTAGCCCCCAAATTTTCTCTGAGCCCCAGAATCACAAATCCAATTGCTATTGGCAACTCCATTTGGATGGCAATTGGGCATCTTAACATGCTCCAAATTTTCCCTTCCCACCTACACCATCTGCTTTTCCTGTAATAATAAAGAGCATCATCTTCCAACCAGTTGTTTAAACCCCAAAGCTAGGAGTTGTTCTGGATTTTTCTTTGCCTCACCTCCTGCATCCAGGTCTAAACCAAGCCTTGTCTGCTGTACCTGGAGAACATATCCTGAGTTTGTCCTCTTCTCTCCATCTCTATTACCATCTCCTACTCTAAGGCATTATTTGCACTTGCCAAATCCTCTGTCTGATCTCCTTTCTTCCATGCTTGTCCTGTTTAATCTTTTTTCTACATCACCAGAATGATTTTTTAAACACTTTTATCTGATGGCACTTAAATCCTATTTAAATCTTCTGTTATTTTACATTTCATGCAGAAGAAAATTCAAATTCCTAACTCTGACCTACAGTAGCCTTTCTGATCTAGTCCCTGTCTTTCTCTTTAAGTTTATATCAACAACCCCCATTCATGCTAACTATGCTACAGTCACTCTTCCTTCAATGTTCATTTCTTGCCTACCTCAGGGACTTTGCACTTTCTGTTCTCTCTGCCTGGATGGTTTTTTTCACTAACTCTTACAAGGTTGGATCCTCCTCAATCTTTAGCTGTTTGCTCAAATGATCTCCATGGGGAGGCTTTTCCTGAGTATGCTTTCTAGAGCAGCCCCTCCTGCACCCTCCCTTACTCTCTACCTGATTGCCTTGTTCTTTTATCCACAGCATTTTGTCACAAATTTAAATTAACTATTACTTGTTTACTTAATTTATTTTCTATCCCTTTTGTCACAGTCTAAATTTCCTGGAGACATAGACTTTTCCATCCTGTTTACTGAAGTATTCCTGGCACCTAGAATTATAACTGGCAGATAGTAAGTACTCAATAATACTAAGGGAGTAGATGAAGAAAGAGCAACATTCAATAATGAGCAGGTGATCTCTGTGGGAATCAGGTAGCCCTGGCTTAGAAGAGCTCAGAGTGAAATCACAGGGCTCTACAGCTTGTTTAGAAGGGAGGATGTGACTTCAAGGTAGGATTTCCTCCAAATAAGGGGGCCTCTGCCCCTATTAGTGTATTTTCTGGGAAGAAGACAAAACCTCAGGGTCAGGAGAAGCTAGATACTAATAGTGCTTAGTTTTGTCTTCTCGGCAGTCAGAAGATAAAAGGAGAAGGAAATTACTCAAGGATTAGGTATCCCTTCCCCAAGAAAATCCTGTTAGAATGGCGAGAAGGGAAATACGTGAAGTATTTCACCCATCAACAGGTAGAGCAAGTGACAAGCTCTTCAGTGCAGGGTACCTAGGTGGACACATCCCTCCTCATGGTCAGACACTTGCCTGTACTGGAGCCTTCAAGACCTCCCAGGACTGAAAATTTCTAGTGTACACTCAACTAATAAAAGACCCAGGGTGACTTGGATGAGGCACTGGGGTCACAGAAATGATGACCCTTTTCCTTCTCCTTCTCCTTTCTTCTGTATGAGAGATTGAACCCAGGAGTACTTGACCACTAAGCCATATCCCCAGCCCTTTTTAAAAATTTTATTTAGAGACAGGGTCTTGTTGAGTTGCTTAGGCCCTTGCTAAGTTGCTGAGACTGGCTTTGGACTCGTGATCCTCCTGCCTCAGCCTCCCAAGCCACTGGGATTACAGGTATGCACCACCATGCTCAGCCCAGCCATGAGAAATTCTGAGACACCATCCTATATTTTAAACTTTCATTCCCTCCTCTACCACCAGAGTCAAATAGCAAATAACGATAGATGACAGTGGCTTTGGTTAGCATGGGATGGTGGAAAACACATGGGCTTTGGGGTCAGAGACATCTGGGTTCAAATTCTGTCTCTGTCATTTACTGACTTAATGACTTAACCTTTCTGAACCTTAATCTCCACCTATGAAATAATTAACCTTTGCACAGTGGTTTGGGATACAAACCACTTGTATATTAAACCACTTGTATATACAAACCACTTGGTTTGGGATATCAAGGTTTTGATACATGGAAGGGACCTAACAAATGATTATCTGATCATTATGGAGGTAGATTTTTGGTTTATAGCTCAATGTGCCAAAATACTTCATTGGCATAATAAAATGCAAAGCCTGTCTTGCCCTTCTTCTTTCATTTTTATAAACCCTAGAGGATTTGATCCTTTTAGAGAAATCCAATGCTTTAAAGCAAGAAGTTTATTTCAAGTGAAACTAGGTCAAGGTTGATATCCAACATGTCAATTTGATTTGAGTTTTGCTACTCAGAAGCCACAAGATTCCTGACTAATATAATACATAACATAATTCTTGGTACATGACAGCACCTCTCTGACAAATGATTGCTATAATTTTTTTATTTTTATTTTTTATTTGTTTGGATCCTGGGGATTGAATTCAGGGGCACTCTACCATTGAGCCACATCCCCAGACCTATTTTGTATTTTATGTAGAGACAGGGTCTCACTGAGTTGCTTAGCGCCTTGCTGTTACTGAGGCTGGCTTTGAACTCGTGATCCTCTTGCCTCAGCCTCCCAGGCTGCTGGGATCACAGGTGTGCGCCTCCATGTCTGGCTGATTGCTGTTATTATTACTACTCTTATCCTGGGTATCATGAACACCATGCCTCTAGCCATGTTGAGCATTCCTGAAACTCAGCTGTCAATGTGATTCTCAGACACGGTTGGATAAATCAACCTGTTCTCAAAATAAGTTATTGCTATTGCTTCTATCCATAGAATATTTCCCTCTCTTATTCATTCATCCCTTTAATATGTCACCAACTAGGAGAAAGACTTTCCTGTTATTTGTCATCTGATAACAAGAGATACAGTGATTCTTTAGCCTCCCTGAAGGAGCCTCCAGTAGAAGGGATTTGGGAGTAAGAGAGTGGATCTGGTGGTGCTGCTCTGTGGAGGAAGACTTGTTATAACCTTACATTCAGAATTTTCTCACCTTTGGACAATGGTTAGATGGGCCATTCCTGTCTGATGGCAACTATTTTAAAGCCCTGTGCTGATTCCTGTCCTGACTGACCCCAGCTGCCTCTCACACCAGGCTGCTGGCCCCCTCTGTGCTTTGCCTGACTTTAATTATCCTGTAACAGCTGCTGCCTCCTTTTCTGGTGTGGCCCTAACCTGGGGCTGGCTTTCAGCTAGCTTTGTGAGAGCAGGAACCCAAAGGGCTGGAAAATAGTTTCTGCAAGTCTTTGTAGAGGGGCATTTTCCCTGTTAGCATGATCTCTTTGAGTTGCAGAGAGAGTCTCTTTTCTGTAATCCTTGCCATTAGCAGAAGACTTTTGTGCTATTCAAGCTCGCCATTGCCAGAGATAACTGAAGAAACAGTGCATATCACATAAGGAATGTGTCCTTGGATGTGGGTCACTTTCATCAGGCAGAAAACCAAAACAACACTCATCCTGCCTCTCCTGAGAATCAGAGCCATGATATTACAAATTTCATGGAGAGGCTAAGCAGCTGCATTAATATGTGAGGAAAATGCCCCAACAAAGATATCAGGACAGGGAGTGGCCTGGATCAGTGCTGTAATGTTGATGGTTCACAGGGATGAGGCCTTTCTTCTTAGGGTCAGTAACCTTGGGATTATAGTAATGCTGGGAGTTGTTCTGAGATTTTAAAGGGACAGTACAAAGGGAGCCACAGGGGAGTGAGTGCTGCTGGGCTGGACTGTGGATTTCTGGTGGCCTGAAGCCATTCTCAGGACTAGGGATAGTTCTATTTAAGGGGGGATTCAGGGAAGGAAGATCACAGCCAGAGAGGGGAGAGGCTGTTTTTCTGAAGCAACCTGAAGCCATGTGGTCAGGGTGGAGAACCAAAATCATTCCCAAAACAAGCAGTGTAAGCAGAATGGAATAAAGTGTGAAGAATGGGCCAAGGAGTCTGGTTCAAAATGAAGCCTGTGAACAGAAACTTTGTGAAGGAGTTTCCTTCCCTATGAGGTTCTGTGATTCTGGGGGTTGGTATGAAGGCTAAAAGTAGCTGTATAGGCTGCATAGATGGAAGATGAGTGG
Organism: Geosciurus inauris; assembly: GCA_004024805.1. Classification (NCBI taxonomy): domain Eukaryota; kingdom Metazoa; phylum Chordata; class Mammalia; order Rodentia; family Sciuridae; genus Geosciurus; species Geosciurus inauris. Next base: position 62,080 of record PVHX01002022.1, read on the forward strand.
CACAGATAGAACCTGGTGGTGGGGACTCCCTCTTGGGGCTGTGTAAGTGTAGGCTGATCCCATACTGATATAGTTGGCATCCCTGACTGCACAACTTTGGATTATATGGATCTATGGGCTTTTTTTTTTCATTTTTATAATCTGTGATAATGAAATTGGACTGTTCTCACAAGAATGCACCTATGAAATCTGTAAGCCTACAAACAACCTCCCCATATTTTGGGTGCTTCTCCTTAAGTCTGAAATGGAGGCATGGTGTCTGGCATGTGCTGAACTCTGATAAATCACAAGATGAAGATTTGCTAGATTGGAGGCAATCTCTGTCCCCTCTATCAATACCAGTCATGGTTCTTGCAACCTCCTGCTCCACAAATCAGGTGGCAGTTGTTTCTTTAAATGTCTTCTATCGTTTCTCCAAAGCTGCTCCATTAAGTTTTTCTTAAAAAAAAAAAATTTGTTTTTTTTGGTCATGTCATCTAATCATTTTGTTCTCTTCCAGCAGAAAAAGAAACCTCTGATAATCTCAAATGTTTTTAAAATGAGATACTTTACAAAACACAGGCAAGTCAGAGAGAGCTGTGAAATGTTTGAGAAAGAATAAAACTTTGAGGAACATCTAATCACTGGCTAGATCTGAAAAATAATAATGTAACAGAAATAAAGGATCTGGCAGTAAAGAGGTCTGGGCTCCAGTCCCATTTGAGGTTCCACTTAACAACATGACCTCTGAAGTCACTCTGACTCTCATGGCCTCATCTGTCAAACAGGGAGTAACTAGATCAAGGCTTCCAAATTGTAACGTGCACATAGATTACATGGGATCTTGTTAAGATGCAGATTCTACTTCAGTAGCTCTGGGGTTCTGTGATTCTGCATCCCCCATGATGCTGTTGCTTCTGGTCAGACCTGAGTAGCAAGGTCTTAGAGGACCTCTAACTAGTCCTCAACCGTGTATACACATAAGAATCTCCTTGGGAGTTTACAGAGTACTCATACAAAATATAAAACAGGAACAGAGCCTGCCCAGGCTCTACCTCCAGAGAGGAGAATACAACTGGTCTGGGAAGGGGTCCAGGCATCAATTTTTCTACAAAAGCTCTTCAGTGATTTTAATGTGTAGTCAGGGTGAGTATTGCTATGATGAGATCTAGGAGTCTGTGAGAAGATGTATACACACAAACATGTATATATGTATGCATACACATCTGTTTATATATGCATAACACACAGGAAAAAGTGCTCCTTTTTATTTTTTCAGAGAACATAGCAAATTAGAATCTTCCTTTTTTCTGCTTCTTGCATAAGCAGTGGACAAGGCAGTGCTCCTGAGACAGGCTCTTTAACACAAAGCTCGTCAGTGAAATGGAGCCTGCCAGGCCTTGGGCTGTGGCCTGACCAAGATTTAAACACTAAAACACTTTCAGTTTTTAAACCTAAGTAGCTAGCACTCTCAACCAGTCAGGCCAAACCACCTGGAAGTTCATAATTTGGGAAGTTTAAGTTTGGAAAAAATGAGTGCAGTCACCATCAGCCAGGCACTTGGAATAAAAGGGGGGAGAAAGGTTTCCAGTGTTTCTTCAAGCTGAAGGAAGAGGTTCTTGCGTCTGATTTACACTGCCCCATTCACAAGAAAAGTAAAAGAAAGAGAAAATGGCTCTTTGAAACAGCAGCTATCTGCAAGGAAGGTGAATGTTGTTATAGAAAACTAAGAAGTCAAGGCCTCTATTGAAGGTGAAAATGGCCCATCTGTTCCTGGTAACCTGGGCCAAGTGTGGGTGATGAGATGCTGTTCTGAGCGTCCAAAGGGACTTGGAGAATGGGTTGTGTACATGAGTCTGAGCTGGTATAGGGCAGCATTATGATGCCAGTTGTGACCCCAGTGACTTCCAGGAGTCACAAGTGGAAGGGCAGTTTCTACGTGCATAACACCAGGGCCAAGATAAAGGCACAGACCCAGGGGCCTGAATGGTAAGCCCAATTCAGGGGAGGCTGGGAATTAGAGCCAAAGAAGTTGTGGGTATAGTGTTTCCTGTTCTACTCCATTTGCATAAATTTCCAGGAGAACTCTGGACTTTCCACAGGACATGGAATTGGGATTGGAACCCGTCTTATCTAGATCTTAAAGGGTTAGGGCTACCCTGGTTGATAAAAGATGAGATGAAGGAAATGATCAAGATTATGTATTTTCCTTTTGCTTGTGCTCTAAGTTATTTTACTGGTTTACAGGCATTTGGAAGCAGTTGAACCCAGAGAGTATACAGCATTAATATAATACATAAAGACAATAGAATTAATCAGATATAGCTTTCCTATGTTCATATATGAACACACGACCAGTGTTACTCCAAATCATGTACAACCACAAGAATGGGAAGTTATATTCCAGGTATGTATGATGTCTCAAAATACATTCTACTGTCATGTATAATTAAAAAGAACAAATAAAAAAATTTTAAAAATGTAATATGTGGCTAGGATGAGGGTATTTATTGACTCGGTTCTTGAAAAAAGTAAAACAAAACAAAATGACTTATTGGGAACTTAAGCTCTGTGAGACTCAAAAGCCCCTGGGCTGCATTTCCTTAGTAATAACTTTGGCAGGCTGTCGGAACACTAACTTGGATACTTGTCCAGGGAGGCACAGGGCCCCAGTCCCAGACGGCACAACTGGAGATTGTGCTCATTTTCCATTTCTGAATTGCTCAGAGCTTAGTGAAGTCACAGGTTTTCAAGAGCTACAGAGTTATTTGGAGGAAATAAGTTGCAGTCGTGGAAGAAATTTGGAGTTTGAGGAGTCATGTTTTAAGTTCCTGTGGCTGCTGTTGGAAGTTTAGAATTTCCATATAGTTTAGTAATTTCCAAAAATTGTTTTCCCTATTTATGAGTGCTAATTTGAAACATCTGTAATGTAAATGCATTGACACATTTTGTACCCTGTGTGTGGAGTTGGCAGTGGGACCGCAGCATAGAACAATACTGAGGGGATATAATGGATCAAAATGCTACATAGGGCTGGGTTTGTGGCTCAGTGGTAGAGCGCTTGCCTTGCATGCAGGAGGCACTGGGTTCGATCCTCAGCACCACGTACAAAGTACATAACTAAATAAAATAAAGGTTTTTAAAAAAATCCTACATAAACTCCACTCACCAAACTATGCACCTTAGGTAGGGCTGCATCTGCTGGGGAGGAAGCAATGTCTTTTTCTGTGCCTGCCCAGAGCAGCATTGTTCCAAAATTCATACAGGTGTCAGGTAAACAGGCAACTGAAAGACCTCAGCAAAACATGGAACACGAGAGTGGGCATCATTGTTCCCCTTGGGTTACCTTGAGATGCTGATCAGAGTGGGAAGGTCCTATGTGGGTACCTGAATAAGATAGGAGACACTTGGAAGTGCCTTACTCTGGATCCTTTTGGACTGATCAGTTCTCAGTAGCCCTGGGAAAATTGAAATACTTTAGCAGACTTGTTATTTAACTTTGGATGGCAAATTTCCAGATGCTTCTGAATTAACATGGGCTTGTCTTATAAATGTATTACACTTTCAAAAATAGAAGTATATTTTGCCCACAAGGTAGGTTCAGGATCTCAAGGGTTTTGGAGGTGAGTAGGTGTCAGTGGACATTAGATTATGACATCAATGAGGGCCTGGGTCTATCAGGTTCAATGCTATATATTCTGCCTTTAGCATAGTGCCTTCCAAGAATATGCACTCACTGAATATCTTTTAAAATGAAATATATGTGAAAGAGGCCCCATGGAGGTAGATAAGATACAATAAGAGGCAAATTTCATATAGTGGCTGACCAGGAAGAATGTTCTTATAAAGGACTTTTCAGGGGCTGGATCTTATGCCAGTAGAATAAGATTTTATAAAATTGCATATTTATCTGTATGTAGGTATCAAAGTGACTTTATTGATGATAGAGTATTTTTACAAATGTCCAAGACACAGTTTCTGCCCGCACATTGCCTAGGTCTAGCAGGGAAATGGTCACTTGAACAGATATTTCCAATAAGGAGTGTCAAGTGCCATGACAGAGAAGCTCAGAGTTCTATGGGGGCAAACGAGAGGCAAACCTAACCCAGCCTGAAGGGGGCGAGGGATGAGTGCTTCCTGGAGGAAGTGGTCTTCTTGAAACTCTCAACAGATATACTTCCTTTGGGTTGGGCTCTGGCTCTCTGATTCCCTCAGCTTTCAAAGGTGTAGTTTCACTCAAGGTCCTCTCCAGGGCTCAACACCCCTGCTGCCATGGAAAGCAGCTCTACACCTGAAAAAACTTCATCTTCCCCAAAGCTGTCATTTGACTCACTGCAGAGGAGAACAGTGTATACACCCCAAGACAGGTCAAAATTCACCCAAAAGAGCCTTGTGTGCAGGAATGTCTGAATTAAAAATAACCCCTTATCAAATGTTCTAGTTATAATGTTTTCTGATACTAAACCTAATAATATATTGTCAGATTTGGAAATCTGATTTCATGTTGTGGAACTTAGAATTTTCCTTTGAAGAATAAAAATTTCAATAATAAGTTTATTTTTTTAAAATAACAAACCTACTTCACCAATAATCCATTAATCCAAGAATGGATTAAGCCATTCATGAAGGCAAAATTCTCATGACCCAATCACTTCCAAAAGGTCCCATATGGTCCCATCTCTTAATACCTCACAATGGGGATTAAATATCAACATGAGTTGTTTTTTGTGTGTGTGTGTGTGTGTAGGGGGGCATTTAAGCCATGCTAAATGGTTTGCAGAGGATCTAATCACCTACAATTCCTCTCCCTAAGAATGACTCTCGCACAATTCACATTCAACCTGTCAGACCTAAGCCCATCATCTCCTTCCTTAAATCTGCTCTGCTTCCTGTGTCCTCATCCAGTAGAGGATAACGACATCTGTCCAGTTGCCTAAAGTAGAAACTTGGGCATTTTTCTTGATTCCTCTCAGTTTTATTTCTACCTTGTCCCTTGCTGCCTGCCTCTAGTCACTGACCAAATCCTGTTGGCTCTACCTTTTAAATATTCCTTGAATCCATTTACTTTTTCCCTCCCTAGTCCTTTCCCTGTATTAGACCTCCATCATCTCTCATTGGCCAACAGGAAGCCACTTTCTGATTTGGCCAACAGGAAGCTGCTTTCTGATTTCCCCACCTCCTGTCTTACTTCACTCAAGCCATCTTTCATGTGGCATCCAGAGCTGATCTTAAAGCACACATGATTGTCACTGTTTTTTTTTTTTTTTTAAATATTTTTTCAGTTACAGATGGACACAATGTCTTTATTGCTTTGTATGTGGTGCTGAGGATCGAACCCAGGGCCTCATGTATGCGAGGCAAGCGCTCTACCGCTGAGCCACAATCCCAGCCCCGTCACTGTTTTTTTTTAAAAGCTAGTGGTTGCACACCACCCTCCAATTAGTGTTCGGGGTGCTATAGCTCACACATCCCTTGGGGAAATGGCTCTGGGGACCTGTCTCCAGCTTTATCTGTTGGCCACTCCAACTTTCATGCCACTGTCAGCTTCCTTCAGTTCTTTGGATGCTCTTTGTACCCTCTTGTCTCTAGGCCTTTTTTCATGTGGGCCCTCCTTTTTTAGAATGTTTGCTAACCTCCTGTTTTTGAACTTTCAACTTGGATGTTATTTCCTCCTTGAAAGCTTTCTCTGACTTCCGCAAGTCTAGGTCAAGTTCACCTATTTTAGGCTCCCAAAACATCTAGTATGGCCCCCATTGTGGCACTTATTTTGTGCTGTCATTGCTTGTCTAGGTCCTCAGGTATTAGTTGAGGTCTTTAAAATTGTGTCAGCCGCAGTGTTACATCTTTAGCAATTACCAAATGTCTTATGCTCAGTAAGTATCTGTTTACAGTTACTAAGCTATCGTCTCACTCTTCTACATTTGGCTTTGTGGTACAGAGGTTGGGACTCTACAAATCACATTTCTTTATAACCCTCTTCCTGTGAGCCTCTTCATAAATGGCAGAGGGAGACTGCAGGGCTAGTTGAAAAAGGAAGGAGTCAATTTCTGGTTGGTTTCTTTCTTTTTTTGGTACTGGGAATTGAACTCAGGGTTACTTGACCACTGAGCCACATCCCCAGCCCTATTTTGTGTTCTATGTAGAGACAGGATCTCACGGAGTTGTTTGGTGCCTCGCCGTTGCTGAGGCTGGCATTGAACTCACAATTCTCCTGTCTCAGCCTCCCAAAGTGCAGAGACTACAGGCATGCGCCACTGTGCCCGGCTTTTGGTTGGTTTCTTATTCTTGTTGTCATCAACCAGCAATGCTACTACAATGGTGCTACTTCACTGGCAGAGGTAGTTAATTACAGAAATTATTCAACCCAGTTTACAGTTTCACCAGTTTGCCAAGCCGGCCACTTCACATCTTCAAAGAGACACCAGCAATTGCTGGCTGGTACCTCCTCTTCTGAAGTCTGCACCCCAGTCCCATGCACCAGACTTTCCTCTGTACTTCTAAGTTTCAATAATCCCAATGTCTTTTCTTTGTTCCCTCAGCCCCAGAAACTGCTTCCTGCAGTTATTATTGCTGCAATAACTTGGTGTTTTGTTATTTTTTTGCCTTTCAGTTATACGGTTAATAATCATTACCTAAACATTCTCTATATTAAATGCTCTATTAAAATAACTAATTCTGGCTTCCATTTCCTGATTGGACCCTGACTGATGCAAAGTACTATTCAACTCACTTAATTCTAACAATAGCCTAACAATAATATAGAAAGTAGCTTATGTCTCCCTATTTAAAACTATTTGTTTATTTATTTATCTATTAGCTAGGAAATTGAGGGATAGAGAGGTTAAGGATAGAGAGGTTGTTCAAGTTTACACAGCTGGATAGTGGCAGAACTTGGATTTGAGCCCACATAGGCTATTTCAGGGCCTTTGATCTTAAACAGTAGGTCAGTGGTTCTCCAACTTTAGTGAACATCAGAATCACCAGGATGGTTAATTAAAACCTGAGTTTCTGGGCTCATCCCCAGAGTTTCTGACTCTGTGGAGCTGGAGTGGGGTCTGAGAATTTGCCTTTCTAGCAAATGCTCAGTTGATGCTTTTCCCAGGCCCACAATTTGAGGATACTTGCAGTAGACTACAAGTGTCAGAACTTCATGTAATTAAGACACACATGGAAACAACTTGGCAGGCTTGAAGTTGTGACATAACTATCCTTCATGGATTGTCCATTGGACTTTTATCTGCCAAGTGTATATTATAAAGGAAAAGAACTCAAATGACATTTACTGGGAATATTTCATGGCAGATCTTGTCAACCCTATGAGATAGGTACAATTACTATCAATCCTGTCTTATAAGTGAGAAAACTGGGACGCATGGAGCTTAACTAACCTGTCCAAGGTCACATCACTAGCAAGTGATGAAGATGGGATTCAAAGTCAGTTTATCTGATGGTGTGTACCTTCTCTGAACCATTGCATTCTATTGCTTCTCTTAGGAATCTCTAATAAGAGTGGGTTTCTGGGAAAATAAAGCGCAACTTCAAATATTAGGCTCATCAACAGTTGCTGCTTCTCTGTGGACCAACTTCTCCAGTGGATTGTCCATCGATCCATCTCCACTGGGAACTTCAAGGCAGTCCAGTCAAGCAGCACCCTACAAATGTGTCTGCAGCTGTGAGCGTTCACTTGCTGCCTATTTATTCTTAAGGAAAAGAACTAAATTGAAGACCAGTATAAATGCTAGAAACATGATTATAGCTTGTGTCTAAAGGACTCCATGTAATTTAGGATTTTTTTTTTTTCTTACAGTAGTCTACACATTCCACACTCAGAGTTTTCTGTTCACTTGTTGGTCCTATGAGGCTGGAAGCTCATAGGACCTTGCCTCATTGAGGGCAAGGCTGGCGGGCAGCATTTATTCACTTCTGTGTCCCCTGGTGTCCAGCATTGTGGCTGCCACATGCTTGATATTTAATAAACATTAATTAAACTTATATTTTGGAAAAGACCTGCCTGAAAATCCTCTTTGTTGGTATCCTCTTGGACAGGTGATGATTTAGAACAGAGCCTACAGAGGAAGAGGAAGGGGCAGCCTGGTGAAAGGGATATGCTTTGTTCAGTTTAGACGTAGAAATGACTTTCCATTGATGGGGGTTATTTTGAGAGAGTTAGATATTATTTAAATGTCCATCAGTCTAGTAGCCAAAATGGTTCTCATTAAGTCCGGAGGGAATTTGTGTCTCTGCTCTTCTTTGTGTATTTGAAACTTTCCTTATTTAACTATAGCTGCTCTTTACTTAGCACGCCTGTATGGCAGGTGCAACGCTAAGAACTTTCCATGACGATCTCTCATTTAATAGCCACAGTTGGGACCTTCAAGTCTCAACTTTAAGTCCATTTTGTAAATTGAGAAACTGAGTATCCAAAAACATTGAGAAAATTACCCAAGACCACACTCTGGTAAATGCAATTAAATTCAGGTCTGTCTGACTGTAGAGGTTGTACACTTTCCAAAGGTCTTTTGTTTCCCTGCTTCCTCAGACAGGGCCCCTAAACCCCTAAAATGGGGTGACAGATTTTCTGCCTCTTCACATTAAAATTCTTTCTTCAGCTAGGAGTGCTCAAAATCCCAATCATCTCTCTGAGAGAGTGATGGTTAAATTTCTAGTTTCCAACTCGGGTTGGATAATACACCTTCACTTTCCCACATACCACACTGAAGGGGGAATTTGTAAAAGGTCCATAGGGTATTCAGAAGCGAGCAAGGAGTCTCACTGATTTTTGTTTGTTTTGTTTTGTTTTGTTTTTGGGGAGGGACTAGGGTTTGAACCAGGGGCACTTAATCACCGATCCACTTCCCCATCCCTTTTTATGTTTTATTTTGAGACAGAGTCTTGCTAAGTTGCTAGGGCCTCGCTAAGTTGCTGAGGCTGTCTTCAAACTCAAAACCCTCCTGCCTCAGTCTCCTAAATTGCTAGAATTACAGGCGTGCACCATTGTGCCCAGCCCAGGGAGTCTCACTTTTTAAGTCTCTTCACCTTCAACTTCTCTTGCCACACTCGTACTGGGAAGGATTAATGTGATAACAATATCATGGATACATTATATTGGCTTTTTAGGGCATCTTTTTAATATTTTCTCTTTTCATTGATGTGCATGCACAATGCTGAGAAGTAGTGCTGTTAACCCAAACTTGGGCTTGTCTGAAAGTTCTTAAATGTCTTTTGAACCTGTTAAGATGTTTTTGTACATGTTTTTAAGAATCACAAAAGACCAGAGCTACTGTATCATATTTATTGCATCAGATTTAAGATGTTAAGTCTAGAAAACTGTAGTTAATTCAGGGATTTCTGGATAGAGGAGGTGATAGCCCCGTGGACATATATGAAAGCTTCCTTTGAAATGAAGATATTGAAAAAGCAAATTTTGTTAACCTCATTTTCCACCTCTCATCTAAAGGTGTATTGAAATTGAGATTTCAAAGAGAATTGATCACATTTCTTTACTCTGGATTAAGTGTCTTAAGGATGAAAGGGCCATCTGGTTGTTTCAGAATGAGATTGACTGGAAATCCCCATCTGCTAATCCCCTACCTGCTGCTCTGCCTTGGTCTTATCCTTAGCTGAGCAGGTTCACAACATTAATTCTAGTACAACCAGAGTAAGACTGAGTTCATGGGGAAATGATCACAGTGGGCGTAGGTGGCAGTGGCACCCAGTACCCTCCATCAGCAGTGTTAGTGGTGCAAACTGTAGAATCCAACACTCAGGGGTGATGAGAGTGGTTATAATGAGCCTTGTTAGCTGCATCTTTCAAGCCTAGTTACTCATTTCTCTTAGTCTGTTTTGTTGCTATAACAAAATGCTTGAAGCTTGGTGATTTGTAAAGAAAAGAGGTTTATTTAGCTCATACTTAGAAAGGTTTGAGAGTGTGGTTTGAATGTGGTACCTGTATCTGCTTGGCTCTGGTGAGAGCCTCATGGCAGATGGCATCACAGTGGCAGTGCACATGGAAGAGAAATTCAGGGGAGGTGCCCGTCTTGCTTTTAGCAACCTGCTCTTGTGGGAAATCCTGAGGGAGTTGGAACACATTCCTACAAAACATGAGTCCCTTGTAAAGGTCTAATCACCTTTCCCTAGGCTCCACCTCTTGAAGATACCACCACCTCTCAACACTGCCATACTGGGGACCAAGCTTCTAGCTCATGAACTTTTGGGAGGCAAACCACGTGCAAACCATATCATCATCCATTGTGATCCTCATGCAGCTCCTGAAAATTTTAAAATTTAAAATATCAAAGTATAATGCGTTCCCATATATCCTTTACCTTACCTCATTCTTTATGTAAAATATTTCCTTTTGATGAACCATGTGAGAGGAAATGGCAGACATCATGATATTTCATCTCTAAAATAGCATGAATCTCTTGCAAACAAAGACATTCTCCTACATAGCCACAATGTCATTATCACACGTAAGAAATGTAACCTTGATATATCACCAAGTTTAGTTTACATTCAAGTCCATCCATAGTCCTTGTTTTCTGAAATTGTCCTGTATTGCTTGCTTTTTTGAGGGATCAACTGAATCAGACTTTTTAAAAAATATTGTTTTAGTTGTAGATGGACAAAATACCTTTATTTTATTTATTTTCATGTGATGCTGAGGATCAAACCCAGTGCCTCATACATGCTAGGCAAGTGCTCTATCACTGAGCTACAACTCCAGCCCATAATCAGACTTTTTTTTTTTTTTAATGTTTATTTTTTAGTTGTAGGTGACAGAATATCTTTGTTTTATTTTTATGTGGTACTGAGGATCGAACCCAGTGCCTTATGCGTGCTAGGCGAGCACGCTACCACTGCGCCATAATCCCAGCCCCCCATAATCAGACTTTTAATAACACTTTTGTGCTATATTATTTTACACATAAATTTGAAAATTCTCTAAATAGTTTTAAATATCCCAGGACCCAATTTTCATTAATTTTCTATTTCAAGTCCACGTTCAAATTCAATATTGTTTCATCTAGGAATATTTTGAAACACAAAACACTTGATGTTAATACTTTCAGAATGCTGGAATCCCCTGTGCCCAATATTCCTAACATGTTCAATCTAAAAACCAACCAACTAAATTTTTTGCCTGTTTTATTCTGTTGTTTTAAAAAATCTAAACATTTTTAAGTGTAAAGTTCAATAATGTTAAGTACGTTCACATGGTTGTGAAGCCAGTCTCCAAAACTCTTTTTGTCTTGCAAAACTGAAACTCTGTACCCACTGAACATTAACTCCCATTTCTCCCTCCCCTCAGTCCCTAGCAACTGCCATTCTACTTTCTTTCTTTTTGAATTTGTTCTTTTTAGATACACATGACACTAGAGTGCATTATGACATATTATACATACATCGAGTATAACGTTCTAATTAGGATCCCATTCTTGTGGTTGTACATGATGTGGAGTTTCACTGGTTGGGTATTCACATATGAACATAGGAAAGTTATGTCTGATTCATTCTACCGTCTTTCCTATTCCCACCCGCTCCCTTCCCTTCATTCCCCTTTGTCTAATTCAATGAACTTCTATTCTTCCCTGCCCTTATTGTGTGTCAGCATCCACATATCAGAGAGAACATTCTGCTTTTGATTTTTTGGGACTAGTTTATTGCACTTAGCATGGTAGTCTTTAGTTCCATCCATTTACTGGCAGATGCCATAATTTCATTCTTCTTTATGGCCAAGTAATACTCTATTGTGTATATGTACCATATTTTCTTAATTCATTCATCTGTTACTATTAGTCAGATAATTACTATTCTGACTGGAGTGAGATGGAATCTCAGTGTAGTTTTAATTTGTACCATTCTACTTTCTATTTCTGTGAATTGACCATTCCAGGTCCCTCGTATAAATAGAATCATATCTTTTTGTGATGATTTACTTCACTTCATATGTCTTTAAAGTTCAACCATGATGTGGCGTGTGTCAGGATTCAGGATTTCCTTCCTTTTTAAGGTGGAATAATATTCCATTCTATGTATTTCCCACGTTTTGTTTATTCATTCATCTTTTTTTTTTTTTTTGGTACTGGAGATTGAACTCAGGGGCACTCGACCACTGAGCCACATCCCCAGCCCTATTTTGTGTTTTATGTAGAGACAGGGTCTCACTGAGTTGCTGAGGCTGGCTTTGAACTCATGATTCTCCTGTCTCAGCCTCCCTAAGTGCTGGGATTACAGGCTTGCGCCACCGCACCCGGCTTCATTCATCTATTGATGGACACTTGGATCGTACTTCTACTTTTTGGCTATGGTAAATGATGCTTTGAACATGAACATTGTTTTTCTTTTTAAAATCCAGAATCTGAAGAAGAATTATATTCCTGATATTCTTATTTATGAATTTAGTTTCTGCTAAAAATTAGTGAGTTTTGATTTGTTGCTAGACACAATGGTCTTAGACTAAACTCAAATGTACATGGAGCAGCATGGTACCCTGTATGAGGTAGAGCTTGCTTAATCAATCTGATGCCAAATACATGAACTCATAGTACGTGCTGCCTCCAACTTCTGGTGTTTCCCTGTATTAGCCTTCTGCTTCTGCCTTTCTGCATCCTCATATGACTCCCTCATTCTGCCTCAGGGAAAAAGGGTGAATTAGGAACTAGAAACTCTGAGTATCTGGCCCAGCCTCTTCTCCTTTTCTTTCGGGGACTGGCTACTCTAACATGCCTTCTATCTTGCAATTCTGGGGATTAGGTGGAAAGTGTGGTCCAGCCTCACTGTTGCCATAACTAGATGGATAATCTATTGATTATACAGTTTGACATTCCAACTTAGCTGTTACTAAAGTATTTGGTCTCCTAACTATTTTTTTGTTTTACATTTTTCAATTGGTTCATCTTCAGGATGCAAGGGAAAGGGTTGTTGCTTATTGGATTCCTTGAAACACCTCAATCATCAGGGAGACACTTGGATCCTGAACTTGACAATAGCTGTACAATGGATCCTCATGTTGCATAGATCTGCTCAGGACATCAAGTTCCAATTTGGAAGGTGGTTAGATCTGCATAGACCACCTAAAAGAAACATGGGGTTGCCTAAGACACCTTAGAATCAAACTGACTTGACCTTATTCCCCTGGTAGGAACATTCCTGTTCTCATCCCCAATTCCAGCTCTGAAAAGTAGAGTTCTCCCTCTTGCTACAGGCACAGAGACACTTTGGTACTGGGGATTGAACCCAGGAACACTTAACCACTGAGCCACATCCCAAGTCCTTTTTATTTTTAAATAGGTCTCATTAAGTTGTTTAGGTCTTTGCTAAATTGCCGAGGCTGGCTTTGAATTTGTGATCCTCCTGAGCCCCTGGGACTACAAGTGTGTGCCAGTAGGCCTGGCTTCTGTGCTTATTTCATATTACAGAAAAAAAGGGATAGAGACTTTGATTGTCCCATGTGATCTTTGTGCACCAGCTGTGAGTCCTTGAGCTAGTCTCTAGACTTGGCTGTCTTGGATGGGGGCACTTGCTCTAGATCAAATAACAAGGAGAAATGACAAGAGTTGTGTGATGTCAGAAATTACTTCCTTCGCAACAGGGAATGTGGACTAGCAACCTTCCATTAGAATAGAGCAGGGGAGCTGGGCATGGTGGTGTACACTTGTAATCCCAGGGACTCAGGAGGCTGAAGCCGAAGAATCACAAGTTTGAGGCCAGTCTCAGCAGCTTAGTGAGGCCCTAAGAAACTTAGTGAGACCCTGTGTCAAAATAAAAAATAAAAGGAACTGGGGATGGAGCTCAGTGGCAAAGCATCTCTGGTTTAATTTCCAGTACAAAAAAAAAAAAAAAGAGGTCAAATAACTATAACAAACTTACCTAGTACAGCATATGTGACTTGGAACAAAGCATTCAACTTTAGTTATGGGTCTTGGTTTCCTTGGTTATGTAACAGTGGTCCACTTTATGCTTTGAATATACCCCTTGCTGCTCAGCTACTGTGACTTATTTTTTAAATGGACAGCTTTCTTTTTCTTCCTCTCTGCCTCCTCCTCCCTAATCTTTTCTTCTCCCTAATCTCAGGGGAAACAGGATTACTTTTCTTCCCCATCCCTGACAAAATTATCTGTCCTTGAGCACACACCCACCACAAGAACAAAGTAATTCAGGCTTGGGGATGGCATTAGAAGATCTCAGAAATGACTATCTCCCAGATTAACAAGTGAATTACAACTTTGGACAGATAATATGTGGAATATAGCCTTTGAATCACCTCTTTAAAAGACCCCTGTTCCTGCTGATGAGCAGAATCACAATTTCTGGAACAGGAGTCCCCTGTGTTTCTCCTTTGCTAGCAAAGCAATAGAACTTTTGTCTTTTTTTCTGAAAACAATGACCTCATTATTGAATTGGCAACTGGGACAAGGACTGAGCTTTCACTAACAGTTATAAAACAGAAAAGTAATCAATTTATCAAGTTTTCAGGATAAAAGGAGGTGAGATAAGACACATTACCCCAGGAACATCTCAATAAATGGTGCTCTTTATTAGATCATTTATAATGTATTTGTTTAAAAAAATTTTTTAGTTGTCGTTGGACATTTATTTTATGTATGATGCTGAGAACTGAACCCAGGGCCTCACACGTGTTAGGCAAGTGTTCTACCACCAAGCTACAACCCCAGTCTTATATCATTATTTTTATATCATCTATAACATATTTTTTCAAATTGCTTGTGTGTGTGTGTGTGTGTGTGTGTGTTTGGTATTAGGAATTGAACTCAGGGCTTCATGCATGGTAGGCAAGCACTCCACCCCTGAGCTATACTCCCCAGCCCTTCAAATTACCTTTTTTTTTTTTTTAAATGTTTTTTAGTTGTAGATGGACACAATATCTTTATTTGTTGAGGATTGAACCCAGTGCCTCAGGCGTGAGGGGCAAGCGCTCTACCACTGAGCCACAATCCCAGCCCCTCAAATTACCTTTTTAATCTGGATTACTTTGGGGAAGATTTCCCAGATGGATACATTCTTCTGTGATTTGTTACAACTCTGGTTAGAATAACACTTCTGATGCAAAGGGTGGGGTGAAGGAAATGTTTATTTTCCTGGGGAGGTGGTCTATGGGCTCCCTTGACTATGTGGAACTGATCCAGGATAACATGTGGACAATAGATATCCTATTGATACTGACAAAGACCATTGTACTGAAAGAATTTTTGGTCTGAAGCCAGCAGCCAGATTTAGAATGACATGCACATACTGTCTCTTCTTCAGAAAGGTTTGAATAATAATAGCAAATTCTTGCAGAATACGTGACAGCCGTTATTCTAGAGGCTTTGCATATGGTAATTCATTTCCTCCTTTCTATAACACATTAGGGTGGATACTATTATTGCCTTTAATTTACCTGTGTAGAAACTGAAACATTGACCTGTGCTAAAAAAAAAAAAAATCAAAAAACCATCATTAACTGACTTTGCTCGGACCTTATACTTACCTCTAACCCTTGGTCCTCTGACTCATCCCGTTCCTCCAGAACTGGAGTCTGACCTTGTTCTTCTGACTTCTTCCCAGGATTAGGTCTTCCAGGAGACCTAAACCTGAAGGCCAGTTCCCTAAAGGCTGCCACCAAAGCTCTTAATATCTTGAGTAAGTCTGGTCAAGAGGCAAACCAGGAGGTAATGCCAGAACGGGAAGAGTGTGAACTATGGGGTTAAAATTTAAAATCTTAGTATCTGTTGGAAAATTCCCTTCAAGGAAAAACTGGATTTACCCTTAGGGCAGGTGTGGAAGCTGGAGGGAACCAAGTTGGGTTACAGATGTGGCATCCATAGTGAGTACCAGGTGGTGAGGAGGGATGCTAGGATGGTCAGCGTGTAGCGAGACAGAGGAGGTCCAGTACTGCTGTGCTGCCATTCCAGGGAAGCTCGCTTAGATGTAAGGGATGAGATTCAGACATTTACCTTAAGAAAAGAGGCTAGGTGGAATTTCTCTGAAATCCCAGATGAAAGCCTTAACTGAGCTGGAGAGTGCAAATTCAGAGGACCTTACAAGGGGAAGGTAGGATGATGGCGTGATGGTCAGTGTTTAACAGCCAGCTCTCAAGAGGACAGAAAGCATTTGCCAATGTCTCTGTAAGTACTTTTATCGTGCCCAATTTCAACAACAAAATATCATTGAACTTGAAGTTGGGAAGAAATAAACACCATAGACTCTTTGAAGTTAATCTGCATCTCCCTTAAGACACTGCTTGTTAATTTT
>PVHX01002022.1:78415-153442 GCA_004024805.1 Geosciurus inauris
AATTTTCCAAGGTTTTTTTTTTTTTTTTTTTGTATCTGTGATTGAACCCAGGGGCACTTAACCACTAAGCCATATCCGTAGCCTTTTTTTTTTTTTTTAACTTTTTTTAGTTGTAGATGGACACAATGTCTTTCTTTTATTGCTTTGTATGTGGTGCTGAGGATCGAACCCAGGGCCTCAAGCATGCACTCTACCACTGAGCTACAATCCCAGCCCCAGCAAGCCCTTTTTATATTTTATTTTGAGACAGAGTCTCACCAAGTTCCTTAGGGCCTTGCTAAATTGTGAGGCTGGCTTTGACTCGTGATCTTCCTGCCTCGGCCCTACCAAACTGCTGGGATTATAGGTGTGCACCACCACGGTGGGTGAATTTTCCAATTATTTAACAACGTACATTTATTATTGCTTCATAATCAGAAAATCCGTATCAAAAGTTAATTTAAAAAAAGCCAGGTGAGGTGCATGCCTGTAATTCCAGCACTTTGGGAGGCGGAGTAGGAGAATCGCGAGTTCAAAGCCAGCCTCAGCAATGGCGAGGCGCTAAGCAACTCAGTGAGACCCTGTCTCTACATAAAACACAAAATAGGGCTGGGGGTGTGGCTCAGTGGTCAAGTACCCCTGAGTTCAATCCTCAGTACAAAAAAAAAAGTTAATTAAAAAGAAAAAAGAAATGTGGGGTTTCTCAGGATGGGTGGGATGAGATAGAACGTGAGATGTGGAGTGGTGCATTAGGAATGAACTTCCCTGATTTCGCCATTTGTTGAGGGTTGGTCTAGGCCATCAGTTGCCTCCCTCGCCTCTGGGACTACCTAAGGACTTGTGCCAGGTTCAGTTGGGTTCACAGCTACCCTTAAGTGAATTTATTAAGAAATAATCCCAGCGGAGCATGGTGGCTCATGCCCGTAGTCCCAGAGGCTCCAGAGGCTGAGACAGGAGGATCACAAGTTCAAAGCCAGCCTCAGCAATGGTGAAGCACTAAGCAACTCAGTGAGACTCTATCTCTAAAGAGGGCTGGGGATGTGGCTCAGTGGTAGAGGGTCTCTGAGTTCAATCCGTGGTATCCCCACCCCAAAGTCAAGTAATTAAAAAAAGAGTGAAAAGTTATGCCATGGAAAGTGTGTACTGTATGTGAAATCTGTATGTGAACATAAAGCCTTGACACAAATCGTTGAAAAACAATCTCCTCTGAGAAAAATAATCCCTTCTAGATTAAATTATGGAATAGTTGATCCGAATCCAGCTTTTTCCTTAGATTTTGGTTCAGAAGGCTTCAGCCTTCTGCTCTTCCTCAAGCAACTTCCCAACTTCCTGTTTCTGACTAAGGCAGCCCCCAAGGTTTCACTATTATTTATGGAACTATTTATCTGTTGTTATTGTTACGATGGGATGTGCTTGGCAGGAGGGGTTGGTCTAAGGGGCCCAGGGCTGGGCATTGACGGACAGGAGCCTCGGAGCACTGAGCAGCCTTGAGTGAGGCAGGAAGGAGAGGCCAGGCCAGCAGAGTCTGCAGGATGGGAGTGTGAGAGGCTGGGGCACTCCCCTGTGAGCCCAGGATGCTCCCCCTGTGAGCCTAGCCTGAAGTGGAAGTGCAGCTTCTCTGTACTCTGGGTCCTCAGCTAGTAATTGGAACCAGAATGGGGCCACAAGATGGGAGATAAGGCTGCTTTGTTTGAGGCATGGGTGGATACTCTAGTGACCTTACACTCAAAAGTAAGATACACACAAGTCCTAACTATGGTGCTTCAGCATGAGGTGGATAAGACACCAATTTAGAAACTTCAAGTCTTGAGCTACAGTCCTATTTCATCTACTAACTAGCCATGGGTAAGTCATTGACTTTTTATGTCATTGTATTTTTTAAGTACTGGGGATTAAACATGGTAAGTGCTGAGTCCATTTTCATTTTATTTTGAGATAGAGTCTCCCCCAGGCTGACCTCAAACTTGATATCCTCCTGTCTCAGCCTCCCGAGTAGCTGGGATTACAGGTGTGTACCATTGGTTATCCTAGTATTGTTTTGTGATATGTTGTTTGAGATTATTGTAGGCTATCCTAGGGAAGCTCTAAGGATTTGAGAATCTTTCTAAGTGGTCTGCAGGGGGCTTGCCTATAATTCCTTTCTATGGGCTCTTATTTGGTCCATTGGAGGTATCCTCTAGCTTCTTCCACCTGCTGGCTTTCAAATTTTATACCAGAGTCCTCCTTTTCCCTTTTGTTAAGCATCTGTGGAACTTCTGACAGATTCACGTGCTCTATCACCAAGCTACATCCCCATCCTTGACAGTTTTGGTAAATATGTATCTAGGACCATGGTTCTCAACTGGAGGGATTTGTCACCTAAGGAATATTTGGTAGTTGCTGGAGACAATTTTAAAAAAAATATATTTTGTTTTGTTGTAGATGAACACAATATCTTTATTTATTTTTATGTGGTGCTGAGGATCGAACCCAGTGCCTCACGTATGTGAGGCAAGCGCTCAACCGCTGAGCCATAGCCTCAGCCCCTGGAGACATTTTTGATTGTCACAGATGAACAAGGATATATCCAGTGGTTGGCAGCTAGGGATGCTGCTAAACATTCTATAATACACAGGACAGCTCCCCACAACAGAATTATCTAGACTGGAGTGTTAGTGGTGCTATGGTTTGGCAACCATATGATCTAGAACATATATGTTTTTTGGTTTGAATTTTATAATAATATTACTAAATCTATGTATTGCTTTGCAGTCTGAATGTATAGTGTTTCTTCAGGCAGTAAAGGAGACAGAGTCTAAGCAAAAGGAATAAGCACATCTCAAAGGCAGAAAAATGGAGCTGATTTCAAGATAGACTATATAATTGCAAAATCATGGTGAAAGAATGCATCATAGTGGTTGAGAGGCCTGGTTTTGTAGTGAACAAATGGGATTTGAATCTTCATTGTTGTTGTTTTTAGATCATGTCTTTTATTAACTCATATACAATTACTTGTCTTTAGTTAGTTGAAACAACATTTGCCATAGAAATGTCCATAGAGTGGCTGCCATGAGAATCCAGGACCACATGCATCTGAAGGACAGCCAGCTCTGCCTTGTTTCTCTTATGCTTAGTCTTGGGAGTGGTGTAAGCCTTCTTCCTTTTCTTAGCACTACCACAAAGTCTCAACATGAGATGAAGGTGGATTCCCTTTGAAAATCATAGTCAAAGTGTATCTGTCTTCCAGTTGCCTGCCAGTGAAGGTCATTCTTTAGTGGTCAGAAGGAATTTTTTCTTTATCCTGGATCTTGGGCCTTTGCATTTTCTGTTGTATCTAAGGAGTTAACCTTAGGAGTGATGATCTCTCCCTTAAGAGTTCTTATGAATGTCTCTATTTTAGTGGAAGTGTAGTGGCAGTTCCACATCATATGTTTATTGGAAAGTAGCCTTAAATCTTAATGCTGTCTCTTAGGATTAAGGAACTGAGTGAGCAAAGAGATACACTGGGATCTGTGTGACCTCACAGCCATTAGCCCTCTATGAGCCTCAGTCTGCATGTGTTTAATTTGAGGAGCAACATACCTACTTTGAAATATTATTGCAATCATTAAAACATGGAATATAAACAAGTTATATTCCATGTATATATAATATGTTAAAATACACTCTACTGTAATGTATATCTAAAAAGAACAAATGAAAAGAAAACAAGTAGTTGTTGGTTAAGCGCTTGCATCTGGTAGGTTTTCAATAAATATAGACTATGATTATTATTGTTGTTATCCTTTTATTGTCAAATAAAACAGATGTGGAAAATGACCCAAACAAATACTTAGCTTTGTGGGTTATCATAAAGCACATACATGCTTATAAATACCACTAAGGTCGAGAAATTGAGCTTTGTCAACCACTCCGATTTTATTTTTCATGTGTCTCAGTTCAAAGTCAACCTGGTGAAGGAATATATTTAGTGAATTCCTTTAAGATTTTAGCTCAGGATATATTTAGTTGGAGGATACCCCAACTGTTAGACCTCAAATATAGATGTTAAGGAAGCAGTTGGGTATATAAGTGTGGAATTCAGGGAGTGGTCATGCTTGAGGAACAAGTACGGGGATTGCCAACATATAGGTGACATTTAAAGCCATGGAACCGGTGAGGTTTCTTAGCATGAACAGCCAGGTGAAGCACAAATGAGGAGTCACGTTATCACTTGGTTTTGTGCTATGATAATTGGATAAATATTGATTTCTCCAAGTGACCCCTTTCAACTATGAAGCACTATAGGACATTCTTTTACAAAAACATTTATTTTCTAAATACCACAGAATATCAGAAACTTTACTCTTTGAGGAAGTCAGAACAAGATATCCCATACTTGTCTGGAGAACCTAAATCACTTTGACACAGATAGGCAGTCTCAATTTCTAGCTCAGGTATAGGGCATCAGATAAAGGGTGTTATGAAAGTCTCTCCTAGGTATTGTGTCATACATGAGCTCTTGGGGGACACTTCATATCTAAACCATAACATGGTGACAGGGTGGAGATAGATGAGATAGAAGGAAACTCTTAGAGGATGAGTGAGTTACACCATGGATAATTAGAGTTCAATGCTCTGGGGATATTCTGAGAAATGGTGTAGAAAACACTTCAGTATTGTTCCACCAAGGGACAAAGGAGCTAGTATATCTTTCTACCCAATCCTGGCCCCTAGTTGAAGGTCATTCTTGGGAGTTTTAACTTTCTAGCATTTCTGGTGAGCTGGCATGCACTTGTAGCTTAGGCAGAGTGATGCTTTTGGTGTGTGTATGTTGGAACTCTGTGGGTGACCTTCAGGACAGGCAGAGGAGATATGGCATGGCACCATGGTGGGTGCTATAATTGTGTGACCTTGTTTGCTTTCATGACTTTAAAATGGAGATTAGAGTACTGAGCTGCATTGGTTTAGTGGGAAGATGGAATACATTAAAGTTCATAAAGTGTGTTTTAGCTAACTTTTCATGGCTGTGACCAAAGAACAACTTTCAGGAAGGAAAGTTTATTTGGGGCTCATGGTTTCAGAGGTCTCAGTCCATAGAGAACTGACTCCATTGCTCAAGGTTAGGCAGAACATCATGGGGAAGGGCCCACTGGAGGAAAGAAGCTGCTCAACTCATGCCTCGATCAGGAAGGAGGGAGGGAAAGAGAGAGAGAGAGAGAGTCCATTCTTAGGGTCTTTGCAGGCATTCCCCCAGTGACCCACCATGATCCAGTCATGCCCTGTCTGCTTACAGTGATTACCCAGTTAGTCCATTCAAACTAAGATGGACTGATTAGGATATAGCTCTCATTATTCAGTCATTTCATCTTTGAATATTCCTGCAGAAACACAGGAGCTTTTGTGGGGATGGTTCATAACAAAACCATAAAAAGTGACAATTCCAGTTCTTGGAACATAATTAATGTCAATAAATGATAGCCTTAGCAACAATAAATTAATGTGGGAAGACAGTGACTCTTCCTCTGTACCTAATGTAAAACTTTCTTTCATCATTATAATGTGTTAAAGAAGATAACTGACTGAAGCCAGAATGAGCACTCCATGGCTTTGGGATAGAGATTTTTCTTTGAAGGCTCCCACTTCTGTGGCAACAGAACCTATATGAGATTATAGAGCCAACTAGCCTAGCAAGATAAAATTATTTTCTCAGTAGTAAAGCTTTTGCCAATTGCTTGTGTGTTTTGTTGCCTTGTAGGGAAGTAAAATTTCCATAGGACAGAATCTGTACCCAAGAAGCATATTTACCAGGTCATGATAAATCTCAGAGTATACCTATGTTGACATAGATGCCAAACTACCTTTGATCTAATCATAGATATACTCAGGCCCTTGGTATAACTCTGTATGTGCTTGCCTAGAGGAAAATGAAAGGTGAGTGGAAGGAAACAGAAATTTGCTCATGTCAGAGGTGGGTACATAAAAAAATAATAAGGGAATTTGGTAAACACCCTCTGTCATGAATGAGGAATCGAGTTTTATTCTTTATTTGAGGTGGGTGGAGCTGACTGTGGCCAAGATTGTTTATAATTTGAGAGACTCCAGGAGATAAGGCATGAGAGGGATGGGTTGTGTGCTGTCCTCACCCTTCCTGGAGGATGGAGTTAGAATCATGTAGGTGGAAGTTGAGACTCCTAGTCAAGACCTGCGGGTGAGTGAGGCTTGTGTATGCACTGTGGAGGCACAGGAGAAAGCTCCTTCCCCCTCTCCGTGTTATTAGGACTGATATTGTTCAGTTATCAGGTGGCTGTTCCTCAGTCTTGGAAAAGATGGTCTAGTACCAGGGCATGAATAATGTCTAGACCCTGCCAATGGCAGTAATCCTTTTGTATTTCCTAACGATTAATTGGGAGTGGCCAAGTGGTCCAGGAGAAGTCTGATGGAGATCTTAGGAAATCTTTGCCTTTGGTAAATGAGATGGAGAAGACAAGGCCTGCCTGATTTTCTCCCCTGATTTTGGATTGGGGTTTTGTGAAGACATGATGTTTGACACTGTGGAAACTATTATGTGACATCTTCATATTATGAGGATAACAAAGTAGAAAGATGGAAAAATCCTGTGTCCTTATGTGCTGAGATGCTGAATCAAACTTGGAACTTGTTGCTTCTGCCTTCTTTTACTATGAGATTCCTAGTATTTAAACCACTTTTGATAGGATATTCTGTTACTAAAGCCCAAAGCTTCTTCATTGAGAGAACTTTGGATAAAGAATAAGGTTCGGAGGAATATCAAAGACCCTGATGTTAGGAGTAGGGATCCATAAAAGAGAGCTAGGCTGAACTGGACCTCCCGGAGAGGACTTTGAATACCTCTGACCATGGGAAGGGATGGACTCTATCCATCAGGAGGACTGGCAATATTCCCAACTGCCCAAAGGTGGATAAAAGCAGGAGTAGAACTTAGCTGACGTGCTGTGGACCAGTGCTGCCACAGAGGCAATCCCTATAGTTCCCTTATGGGAGGCACAGGAGTCAGGGCCATCAGGACATTTCAGCCCTAGAGGCCTAATGGTGGTAGAGAAAACAAGGGCTTTGGAGCCAAACAGAACTGGCCCTGCCACTCATTTGATCTGAGCTTCAGTTTCCTTAGCTATAAAAAGAGGAAATTCTCTAAAGGTTAAGATATACTAAGTCCTATTAATTCCCTAGGATGTAGTGGTATTTTAAATGATAGCTATTGCTAAGTAATGGAGACCTGCAGAGATAATGAAAATACTTTATGACCTTTAGAGACATGGTCTGTAGATGTTGGGTAAGATGGGGCCAATTTAAGACTTGCTAGAGTCATCAGGTGTCAGTCTACCCTAATTGGTTTTCTAAGAGGAGATCCTGGGGATGGAGTTTCTGGAAACGACTTCTTCTTCTTCTTCTTCTTCCTATTGAGGCATATTCAAAACAATAGCCATTTGTTTTGGGTGGGAGACATTCATGATGTTTTTCCTTGAGCAGGGAGGAAGGTGAAGACCAAAGATGTGTAGTGCCAGCATCATCGAGAACGTGAGGGATAGGTAGGATTTCTCAAAGCACCAGGAATACGAATGTAAATAACCAGAGCTTCCTGCTCACGGATGTGAGGTGGGAGATGGACCAAAATAACCACAAAGTATTCCAGGGAGACTCTGAAAAGCCACCCCTTCTCTCCCAGAGTCCCCTCCTACACACCCACTTTAAGTAATTTCTAAGCCTGTGATAATTCACAGAAAGAAGAAGAATAGGGAGTTGCTGGTGTTTGTAGTAACAGGATGAGAAAGTGCGAGACTTCCTGTTATGTGAGTGTGACAGCTGGTGATAAGTGGAGGACCCTGCACAGGAAATCCGCTCAGCTTCTGCAATGTGACCCGCCTGAAACTTGGGCACTCCTTCAGTCAGGATGTCGATGGCGGGACAGAGGGGATCCTGGACCATGGGTGACGTGATAGAGAAGAGTTTGGAAGAGCCCCTGGCACCCTCTACAGAGGAGCCCTCCCAGAAAAGCGGAGAATTGGTAGAAATCTTAAATGGGGAGAAAGTGAAATTTGACGACTCAGGACTGTCCTTAATTCTTCAGAATGGCCTGGAGACCCTCCGAGTGGAAAATGCTCTGACAGATGTCATCTTGTGTGTGGACATTCAGGAATTTTCCTGCCACCGCGTGGTGCTTGCTGCGGCCAGCAACTACTTCAGGTCAGCTTGCCTAGAACCCAGAGTCAAACGGTTCAGGTTGCAAAGAAAATCAGTGTTGATAAGAAAGCCCAAGCTAACTAGTTTGCTTTTGCATTTATGGTTTATATACATCTATTAAGGTTTGTGTGTCTACTTAAAATAGAAGAAAGGGAGGTATCAAATTTTAGATTCTAGGATTTAGGCCATATTTTGAGAGACTGGCATCATTTAAAAGCAATATGTATATATAATGGTGAACTTTCTGTGTATATGTATGTCCTTGTTCCAAAGGACAGAATATGACTTAAGTCATGGGGATTTTTTACCCTCTCCTTGTTCTGACTAACATGTTGGAAAAATAATGGTGTATTTATTCATCCAGAAACAGAGAAAAAGGATGTGGTCCTTCCTTTGAAGTTATGGAGTGACTTGCTGAAAGTTAAGGGCTTCTGGGTATGTGCAGGAGGTGGATGGGAAGTTTATATGCAAAAGGCCCTGGTTCCAACAAATTTGGGGTCTCAACAATGGAAGGACCTGGCATCAGGAAACCTGGATTCCTTCCCCTTCTTATGGTCTCCTCTTGACCATAAGACTATAGGTGAGTCTCTTAATGCTCTGAATTTGTCACCTGTCAGAGGAGGACAATGACTACCTCTCAGGATTGTTGCAAAAATTAAACACAAGGGTGAAAAGGGTCTGACAGAGTGCCCAGCCTATGATGGACTCTCATCTATCTTCATGGAAATTCTTTACCTCATTCTGTTTTGCTCAGCTAAGAATTATTTACCGAGTGTTTACCATGAGCAAATCCTTGCAGTAGGAAAGTGAGAGAATCTGGAACCCAGTGAATACAGCTGGATCCAGCCTTGTCCCTATGAGCATAAACATGGGTGGGGAACTAGTCCATAAGGACAGTGTGATTGAAGAAAGTATTTTGGGAATGTGAAAAAGAAATACCTTTATCATTTTTTCTTAGCAAGATTCTTTTTGACTCTCAATTCTGGCTGAGGAAATCAAGTATCATGGAAGGTATTTTACGTTTTTATTTTTTTGAGGTACTTAAGGGGAAAAGAATCTCTCTTCGGAATTCAAAGAGCAGGGTTGGCTGGTTGTCGTGGGATGGCGTAGCTCCCATATTGTTGATAAGATAAGGAGATAATCTGAGTTTGCGAGAAGTTGTGCCTGCTATACATCCGATAGACATAGTTATCTGATTTTTATTTTTGTAACAGTGTGATAAAGACAGCTGATGTCCCCTTTTACAGATGAGGAAATGGAAACCCAGTATTTTATATCCAGTCATTATTGGAGCAGGGAATCTATGTTCTACAAGTCCTTGTTTTTACTGCAATACGCGTTTTGGGCTTCATTTCACAGGAAATCTAGAAAGGTAGAGTGTAGTCATAGCCATAAAAATACGTTGACATAGATAAACACAAGACTTAATCCAATAGTATCAATCACTTGCTTTCACAATTGATCACAACCCCTCTTGGGGTGAATGAAAGCTAATTTTGCTTTAATGCCCTGGGCACTTATTTTAGAGGCATTCTTTCTGTTTTGAATCACTGGGAAAACACTCAAATAAAATGTATACCTGGTTAGTAATTTTGTTAGTGGGTCAGCCTACAGGACAGGACAGCTGGCTGTTTGCCCTAGGCACTTCACTGCTCTCTTCTGGTCCTTGGGTTTTATTCTTTTAAACAGAAGGTGTCTGGGCTCAGATCCTTCCAGCCCTGCCAATCAGGACACTTAGGGCAACTCTCTGCCAGTCCTTGGAGGAAGTGGCAACAGTGAGAAGCAGGAGGCACTGGGTGATGAACTTATCTCCCTATATGTGCAGAGTTTTTATTCCTAACAGTCTGGTCATGAGGGTGAATGCTTTCTATTCTTTTCTTCAGAGCAGTGACTTTAGATTTGTATCTCGGGATTTCCAGCATGCCTTTCCTTTTGTAATGAACACAGATCTGGAGATTTTTCTTTTTTCCTGTGCTACTCTTAGTAATGGCTTCTTTTTGTGGAACACTTTTGTGGGCCAGCCCTGTGCCTCCTGTGTCACATACACTAACCCACTTAATGGGAGCAACAGTGCTGCAAGGATAAAATCCCCACTGAACAGAGGAGGAGCCGAAGTTGAGTGTCACGGTTAACAAGAAAGTAGCCAAGTTATGCTTTGGACCAGGGACTGACATTGAGTCAGACACTGCCTCCCTGGCTCTCCTGCTGTGTCTAAGGTTTATTTATTTATTTATTTTTAGTTGTTGATTGACTTTTATTTATTCATTTATGTATATGTGGTGCTAAGGATGGAACCCAGTGCCTCCCACATGCGAGGCAAGTGCTCTACCACTGAACCACAATCCCAGCCCTGTTTCTAAGGTTTTGACAGCGATCTGGAACCAGGTTCTTCTTATATTCAGACTTAAGAAGGCCAAAGAGGCTTCCCACACAGCCTTCTGTTCTTTGGGAGGGTTTGGAAGCTGACTGTAAAATTATATAGGCTTTTTTTATTTATTTCATTGAGAAAGTAAACACTTTACTCTAAAAAACTGACTCTACATAACCAGTCCTGCAATGACAGATATTTGGTTTTGAATTTCTTGCTGCTAGGGACAATGTTGTAATGAATACTCTTACGCATGTGACATTTCATATGCATGCAGGAGTATCTGAGGATGCATTTTCTGGAAGATGGTTGCTAAGTCAAATGCATCTGCAGTTTTAATTCCTCTTCTCCAGGAGAGAAGTTGAATCATTTTATATTCTCCATGACCTTACCAAAAGAAAGCAGTATCAAATTGTTCAGCTTTTTCATTATGTATCAACAAATTAGAGCTGTAAATATTTATGGGGTATAGAGATGTTATGAGTTTTAAAATTATGAGGAATGATCAAATCAAGCCAATCAACCCATCCATTACCTGGAAACATTGAACTGAGGTTTTGTACCTTTTGATTATCATCATCCCAAGTCCTTTAGCCTCCAGCTCTGCTATCCATCATTCTATTTTCTGCTTCTGTTAGTTTAATTGTCTTAGATCATACATGTAAGTGAGATCACATGGTATTTGTCTTTCTGTCAAACCGTTGAATTTTTGCCTGTCTGATAGACGAAAAAGAATATCTCAATTTAGTTTTAATTTGCATATCTCTTATTTTAATAAGGTCATGTGTTTAAGGGCGATCTGAAGTTCTTTTTCTGTGAACTGTCTCTTTATAGCCTTTCAAATTTTCATGTTTACTTTTAAAAATTAATTTTTTTATCAAAGATGTGCAAATAGTTAACAAAAAGTTAAATAGTATTATGAAAAAAATTCCTCCTCACTCCCTCTGTCCTTCAGTCTTGCTCACCAGAGGCCACCATTTTCAACTTCTTTTTCTTCTACATTATCTCTTTCTTTCTTTCTTTTTTCGGTACTAGGGACTGAACCCAGGGATGCATAATCACTGAACCATATCCTCACCTTTTTATATTTTTTATTTTGAGACAGGGTCTTCTAAATTGCTTAGCACCTTGCTAGGTTGCTGAGATTTGCTTTGAACTTGCAATTCTGCCTCAGCCTCTCCAGCTGCTGGGATTATGGGCATGTGCCAGCAGGCCACTGGGCCTGGCTTATCTATTTCTATAAAAATATACTGATAGTGTTACTTTTTGATTTTTCAATGATATAATTTGCTTATTTCACGTAAGAACTTAGCATTTATACATAAATCCCTTACCATACACTTCCCCATTGTCTTTCTCTCTTTTTCACTTTATTTTATTTACTTTTTTAATGTGGTGCTGAGCATTGAACCCAGTACGTCAATGTGCTAGGCAAGTGCTCTACCATTGAGCCACAACACCAGCCTTCTCCATTGTCTTTTAACATAATATCATTGAAACTTTTTGCTGAATCTCTGTTGAGTTTACATGATTATGTTCAGGAATATAGTGTTTCCTGTGGAGCCAAATAATACAATATGATATTTCCTTCCTTGTAAATGTTTTTATCTTGTCTGAAGTTACTAGTCCACTCCTGGGCTAGGGATGTAGTTCAGTGGTAGGGTGCTTGGTCAGTATTTGCAAGACCTTGGATTTGATACCCAGCACCACAAAAAGAAAAAAAAATCCATTTCTTTTTTCATTTGCTTATTTTTCTTTTTCATTTGCTCAGTTTTTGAAGTGTCCTTTTCTCACAGCCTCTTACCATGCACTTTAAGAATCTACCAGTTCCATCCCCCCACCCCGATTTCTCTCATATCCAACACATGTTTTCTGGACTTGCAGCCCAGCTATTGCCCAGCTGCTTCCCACCATCCCAACAACTCCCTCTAACTCTGTTCTTCATCGCATGGAGCCTATCTCTCTTCATCCTCCACCCTCCTCTCTCTCTTACTTTGATGAAACATATCCTTCAATAACTTCCTAAGAAAGGGTGCATGAAAGGTAAATTTTCCAGGCTTTGCATGTTGAAAATATCTCTATTCACTTGATACAGAGATTGATAGTGGTCCCCCCAAAGACATCCACGTCTAATCCTGGAACCTGTGAATATGCTACTTTACATGGTAAAAGGCACTTTGCAGATGTGATTAAGTTAAGGATATTGAGATGAGAAGATCATCCTAGATTGTCTGGCTGGGCTCAGTGTAATCACCAATCCTCTACTAGAGGGAGGCAGAAGGATCAGAGTTAGAGTGAGGAGATATGATAATAGGAGCAGAGATTGGAGTGACTAGCTTTGAAGATGATGGAAGAGCTCATGAGTCAAAGAATGCTGACAATTTCTAGAAGAAGAAATAAGCAAGGAAGTGGATTCTTTCCTTTAGTCTCCACAGGCAACATGGTTCTGCTGATGCCTGGATTTTGGCTTGGTGAAAGCCGTTTTGCATTTCTGATTGCCAGCACTGCAAGATCATAATTTTTGTTGTTTCAAAGGCAACAAAATTGGGACTGGGAATGTAATTCAGTGGTAGAGCACTGACTTAGGATTCTAGCATGCATGAGCCTGGGTTCAATCCCCAGCACTTGAAAAAAAAAGCCACAATGCTTACAGTTTTGCAGTAGTTTATTATAGTAGCTATATGAAACTAATATACTAAGGTATAGTTTTGTTTTGTTTTGTTTTGTTTTTGAGACAGAGTCTCACTAAGTTGCTGAGAGTCTCACTAAGTTGCTATAGGTCTTGCTAAATTGCTGAGGCTGGTCTTAAATTTGGATCCTCCTGCCCTAACCTCCCAAGTCACTGGGATTATAGGTGTGTAACACTGTGCCTGGCTAACATGTAGAATTCTTGAAAATAATTGTCTTTCGGGATTTTGAAAGCATTGCCACATTGTCTCTGGATTGCTATATTGCTATTAAGAAGTTTGATGCTGGGGCTGCTGTTGTGGCTCAGTGGTAGAGCACTTGCCTAGTACATGTGAGGCACTGGGTTTGATCCTCAGCACCACATAAAAATAAATAAAATAAAGATACAAACAAACAAAAAATGTTATTAAAAAAAGAAAAAAACCCAATCTGTGTAATCACAGCCATTTGGGGAAGCGCCAAGTGCTCTGCTCAATTGGAAAAAAAAAAAAGAAGTTTGATGCTCTTCTGATTTCTGATCCTTTGTCTGTGATCCTTTTTTCTCTCTAGGAAATTTTTAGGATTTTCTTTTAACATTTTAAAATATGCTTTGATTAGTGCATTATAGTTATACATAATAGTGGGGTTCATCTTGACATAATTATACATACACGGAATACATTTCCATCCTCAGTGCTTCCTTGTTTCATGGTTATGTTTTTTTTTAAAATATGTTTTTTAGTTGTTAGATGGACACAATATCTTTATTTTTATGTGGTGCTGAGAATCAAATTCAGTGCCTCACGCATGCGAGGCAAGCGCTCTACCTCTGAGCCACAATCCCAGCCCCTCATGGTTATGTTTTATGTGTATGTCTCTCTCTCTTTCTCTCTCTCTCCGTGTATTTTCCTCCAACCACTTTGATATGCATTTAATGGCACCTTTTGACTTGAAAACTTATATCATCTAGTTCTAAGAAATTATCTTGCTTTTTTCTATAGTAATTATATGTCCACTCTTTGTTCTCTAGTTTTGGATCACTTGTTAAGTTGATATGGATTTCTAGAACAGTTCTCTAGCTTTCTTCTAATTTTCATCATCTTATCTTTTTGTTTTACTTTCTCCAATGATATTTCTCAATTTTATCTTCCAACCTGCTGGGATCTCAGTTTTAATTTCCAAGGACCTTTTCTTTTTTTATGAAGTGTTACTTTTGACAACACCCTGTTCTTGTTTTATGTAGATTGTGTTTTCCTTAATCTCTTTGAAGTTTACATTTAAAAAATGTTCCTTGGGATGTTTCTGTATTTCTATTTTCTTTTGTAGTCTCTGTCTTTTATTTGAAAGGCTATATTCAATAATATCTAGCGATATTTAGGTATCAATTCATACTTACAAGTGAAGAGTAAGCACTAAAAAGCTAATGGATGCAAGGGTGGGGTAGAGTGAGGCTTTGCTCTGGAGTCATGGGTATTGAATTCACTTTTTGTTGGGAATTTCCAGATGTCAATATTTAAAGGTCTTTTCTCCTATTACCAATATTTCTAAGGAAAAGTCTCCATATTCCTGCCTGGAAGTATATAAGATTAGTTGTTTGCTTTCTGGGAAAGGAAGAAGCCAGGGTATATCACTTTTTGGTTTTTAATGTATATTTAATTCTCCTGTTGCTGATTCCCCTCCCTCCACTGTGCCTGGAGGCACAGGTTGTGCCAGGTGTCGGGTGAGTTGGTTAAATTTCTCCAGAATAAGCTTTTTTTTTTGGTACCAGGGATTGAACTCAGGGGCCCTTAAGCGATTGTTGCTTTGACAGGAGGGATAGGGATGGTGATCTGAGTGTAGCAAGATGAAACTGCTTCTTTATACAGAATCTCAACCAGTGCCTGTGTTTGGTTCTATGCTGCCCCTCCCCCATCCCACCTTCATCTTCTAAGGTGGTCATGCATATCTGAGTCTTTCTGGGGTTCTCTGGAGAGAACCAGCTCAGGATATCTTAGTGACACTTTGGTTTCAGCTTCTTCCCTAAGGATCTTCTCTGCATTTTTACCTTCCCAGTCCACAGGAGGAATTCTATGATGGCAGAAGTAGAATTCATCCCACACTCAGCTCTGTGCCTAGACTTTTGTAACTCTCTCAGATAAAGGAGGTGCTGACAAAACCAGCTGCCATTTTTCCCCCCTTGAGAGCTTTATTTTTGGTATCAGGCACTGTATCTATGTGCTTTATAACACTATCTTGTTTAATCTTTACAATATTTACTTCAAAGTGTTGTTACCATCCCCACTTTGCAGAAGCTGAAGCTGAAATCCTGAGAGATTAAGTACCTTTCCCAAGGTTATGAGCTAGTGGGAGGCAGCGTTTTTATTGCACTTTTTTTTTCTCCCCTGTGGTACTGGGGATTAAACCACCCAGGCCTTGCACATGCTAGGCAAGTGCTCTATCCAAGTCCTTTAAAAAGTTTTTTATTTTAAGTCGGGGTCTTTCTAAGTTGCCCAGGCTGGCCTGATCCTCCTGCTTTAGGCTCCAGAATATCTAGGATTACAAGTGTGTGCCACCATGACCAGCTCTTCTGGTTCTCTTGCATGTCATAATCGGTGATTTTTGTAAAGACCTGCTACTCCTAAAGAATTAGGCAAAACACAGAGGAAGTGTATGGCAATAGCTCTTATTACCCTGAGACTCGTTAGATTTCTGTTTGCTAAAGAGATAGAGAAACCAATGCTTTGTGTCATTTTTTATATAAGGGTGAAAACCTGTTTGGCCACCAAATATCCCATTGTTTGTGCCACATACTGTCCCTAAACCCCAAACACACACATAGAGAAGCAGAATTTATTTGTGATGTCAGGAGACTGATGGGTGGGAGAGTGTTAACCAAACAGGGACTATGTTAGTAACTCAGACAGTGTATTTCCCTTTGGGGGTCTATTTAAAAGTCTTGGTAAGAATGAGGAAGTTGGGGGAAAAATGTTTGATTGAGACTAAAGAAAGGCTGGGAGAGATTAAATCTTAAAAAGTAGCCTATAACATACATTTAAATGTCAAACAGCCAAATGTTGAGGAGTCCAAATATTTTTACGGCAGAAAATTGGGGGAAGTATAGATTTAACATCTCTAATATATTCTTTATTTTATGAAACTACTAATGTCTATTATAAGTTTACATTAAAGCTGCATTTGTGTTATGCCTTTGGACAGGCCCCAAATCAGTCCTCAGAAGGGGTTGTGTATGCTGCACCCTTGTGAAGGGTTGCCATCTAAACCAGCATTTCTCATCATTTGGGGGGCTCACATCATTACAGAACAGGGGCGGGGAGTAATAGTGATGGAGAAGCTGTTACAAGGCTTCCCTCTGTCCCATCGGATGACTGGACCTTTCTACAGTATGTAAAAGCTGTCAGCCCAAGGCTGAGTCTCTGGCAAACTCTCTTGCTGCTGATGCCTAAAGTCTTTGCCTGGATTCTAACCCCTCAATGACTGGGTCTGGTTCCCCGAGCTTATCCTGAGGAGAATTAGCCCACAAGCTACAGAAATCAAGCATGAAGCCTGGAATGAAAAGGGTATTGTGGGCACAGACCATGCATTTGTTATCATTATTACATATTAACCAGTTACTGGAAGGCAGAGAGTGGGGCAAGAGGCTGCCCGTAGGCTCTGTTTCCATGCTGTAATCTTCAGCTCTTTCTCCATAATGGTATAAGGTATCCAGAGAGGAGCCAGCAAGTCTAGGTGATAAAGTAAGTGAGGAAGACAGGAGTGAGTCAAGGATGATTCTGGACTTAAGAATCTGGCAAATGGTGAAAGCGTTGTGGATTACGGCTGTCATTGTAGGTACACTTGTTGAGCTCAAAGCAAACTCATGACTACATTACCAGTGTCATGTCCTGTATTTTCTACTTTTAATATTTCCCAATATTGTTGACCAGAATTAATAGGATAGTTAATATTTAATCATTTGAACTTTATAATCACTTACCTACAATTCCAAAATTTCCAAAGAGCTGATAAATGAAAAGTTTTTTTTTTTTTTTTTCAATATATAGCTTATTTGACGACCAAATCCAACTTGAACTGTAGTCGTCTGGTAGGGACACCTGCCCGAAACTGAGATGATGCTACTTATGGCAACTGTTCGTATATTTTCCCCTGTAATACTAACACATTGGATTAAATTGTGCTGGAGGTGCTGTATAATATTGAATACATACCAATGGCCAAAGAATTCTGAATACCAAAGCACATGTGGCTATAAGATTTTGGGGTAATGGATTGTGGGATTTTCTGATAAAGCTAACAAGTTTCATTGTGGTGTTTTCTACCTTTTTTTCACATGCATATTTTTACATATTTTTAAATGTAGTTTTCATACAGTTTTACATCTTGCCTTGCCCCCTCTTGTCACTATGATCGTGTTTTCTATGGTGTTCCATAGTTTTCATAATTACTACCTATTTATTCATTTTGCTACCAGATGGATAATATGAAGATCCTTCCCTCTCTGTGGACATTTAAGTTGCTTCCAAAATTTTGTTTTTATAAATAATACAGTATGATAGTCTTTGTATTAAGTATTTTTTTGTGTGTGGTTTAGAATATGGAAAGGCCAACATTTTTTGAATACTTCCTACATGTCAGGCACCTGGCTTTGCTTTGATTTCATTGAATCCTCACAACAACAAATATCAACAGTTAGATAACAAGTATATAGAATTGTCTCCATTTCACCCTCAGGGGAACTCACTTTGGTAGGAAGAATGACTTCACCATGGGGAAAACAGACCTGCACCCAGAGGACAGAAATGTGGCTAGTAAGATGTTTTCTAGTATAAGACCATTAAGTCTCCCCAAACCCCATGCACTAGTATGGGCTGCATAAGCTGAAAATGAGGAGAAAATGTAAAAAAAGTATTTTTGATTTTTTTACATTTAAAAATACTTTTGATGTTTTCTCTATGTGCTGGTACACACACACATGGAAGGATGTTATCAGAACATTCACCCTAATTTATGCCTGAGGTCTAAGCGGACAGACCCCAAAGCAACAAAGACCCTACATGTCTTAGAACACTGGTTTAGGGCAAAGGGTTTAATAAAACTAAGGGGTAGGGGCTGGGATTGTGCCTCAGTGGTAGAGTGCCTGCCTCACATGTGTGAGGCACTGGGTTCGATCCTCAGCACCACATAAAAATAAATAAATAAAGATATTCTGTTCATCTACAACTAAAAAAATATTAAAAAAAAAAAAAAAAGAACTAAGGGGTAAGTCAGGGCGTGGGAGGTGAACACATGCTCTGAAAGAACAAGGTCTCAAGATCCTGTAGGCCATCACTGGGCCAGCACCATGAAATGTTTTTATAGAACTGAGTGCTAATATGATAATACTCAGTGGCACATGAGGAGGGCTAGCCACCTGCAGAATGTTTGTGTTTTTGGTAAACTGCCATGGAGCTCATCATCCAACATATTGTTCAATGTTTCTGTACTAGTCAGTGTTTTTGATTTCAAGGGATGGAAGCTCAACTCAAATAAGCTCAGACAAGGAGGTAAGGTACATCATAGGAAGGGCTGGGATGTAGCAGAGCCCAAGGAGAAGAGAAACCAAGGCCTCAAATGTAATCAGGTTGTTCTCTCTCCTCCCCTCACTTGTCTCATGCTGGAATTTTCAGTTTAAGTTCTGCCGCATGTTGGCAGCTTGCTTGTTGGCAGATCTGAGAGTCACTTCCCCCAGCTTTGGTTCTACAGGGAAATTGAAGGGCTTTCTCCATCTCGAGTCTGAGGAGTCCTTGAGAAAGAATTGTGTTGGTCCAACGTCATTCAATCACTCAGTCCTAGACCAATCGCTGCCTGTGAGGTGGGGCACAATGATCAGCTCAGCTTAGGAGTTCACCATTGGTCAAGGAAGGGTGTTTGTGTGTATGGGGGATGAGAGGAGAGAAGGAGAGAGGTGGGGCGGTGGGGGTGGGGGTGGGGGAGCAAACCAGAGCAAGAAAGACACACACACAGATAAAGAGACAGGGACATCTGCAAAAAGGTGAGAACTCCCACGTGAGAACTCCCACATGAACAACATAATTTGAGTGGGTCCTGGGTGAGGAGAAGAGAATTTCCCAGAAAAGGAAGACACTGGATGAAAGGAGAAGCAAATGTTCACTAAAGAGGGATTCCAAATTCTGGTTTCTTTCTTTCACTAGCCAGCTTACTGTATTTCTGTATTTGTTTTGGCTGTCAGAACGCTCGGTGCATTAGCTTGGATTTTAATAATATATTCTTCTCTTTAGTTGCTTAATTCTTATCTTCTTATTTTGGTTGGTACTACTTTGTATATTAAAACACATCTTCTTTAGTATAAGTCATCTTAAATTCTTTTGGCAAGTCCACTTCTGTATAAAGATGTCTCCCTTGCTATGAAAGAAGATCATTTAGGCAACCTGCATGCCCCCTACCAGCTGTAAGGGTATGTGTTCTTTCATTGTACGTACATTTCATGGAAAGCTTTAAGGCCACAGTAATTACGGGAGTGCTGATAATGCTCTGACTTTAAAACACAATCAAACCAAAACTAGCAAGTTGCATCAAGGATCTATAAAGAGTAATAGACAGTCAGCAGATTTGCATGTAATGATTCAGGTCTTGGAGGCAAGTAAGAGCTTAGTGGACTCAAAAGATTCGATGTCTTGTAGAATAAGCTCCAGTTTAAAGAGGACTGAAGAGCAAGGCATTTTGGTATTTTGGGGAGGAATTGTGGGAGGGGCAGAGGCCCAGCAAATAATTCCTGGAAAGAGAGGTTAGTAGACACAACACACACACAAATAGGACAGAAGAGAGTGGAGATTAGGAAGAGGTAGTCAAGTATCAAGTGTCTCACAGTGTCCTTAAGACTCAGGACAGCAGGTTGGGTTGGAGGGAAATGGCTGTCTCATTTGCAGGTGGACCCACAGATGGAGAAGAGAATTCTTAGTAACTGCTATGAAAGTTACTAAGTAACTTTCCTCCCACACTTCTTCACTTTACCACCTTTGATTGGCAGGCTTTTAGCTGGGGAACACTGGATCATATTACCTCTCCTGGGGTACAAATACCTGGAGAGGAGGGAATGCAAAACATTAAACTTTTGCTACTGTAGTGTTGAGTGGGTTTAAGGAAATTTCATCTGTCCATTCGTATAATCATTCAGTGGACATAGATTTATTAAGTGCTTACATACTATAGGCCAGGCACAAGGTATACAAAGATGAATGAGTTATGGTTTCTTCTAACCTGGAAGACACAATCTAGTTAGGGGAGAAAGATGAGTAAATCAATGTTTACAGTATGGGGTGACAGGTGCCATGATAGAGCCCTGCACAAGGGCTGAGGGAACTGCAGGAGGGCATTTTATCAAGCTGGAGAAAAAGCAGTCAGAGAAGTCTTCCTGGAAGAGGTGATATTTCTGGAAGGGCGAGTAGGCATTGGCCAGAAGGGGCCAAGTGAAAAGGAGAAGGAAAACACATCTGGGGTGGAGGCACCATGGAGGGCAAACACAAGAACCACAGGGAGAAGAGTAGAGATGAAGTAAAGGAGATTTGTAGGCAGCAGGGAAAGGAGGGTGCAGGGGCAGCCATGAAAGATTTTGTTGGGCGAAGCTAAAGAGTGACATACATGTCATAGGCAGTGGGAAGCCATGGAGGAAAAGTTAAACAGAAAAATGATACGATCTGATATCGCCCTTAAAATAATTCTTTGGGCTGTGGGTAGGAATGATCTCAGTCTTCAGAGACCCTCGGTGGTTGCAAGAAGTTCCAGTGAGAGGCGATGAGGGTCAGAATGACGGCAGAGGAAGTGGGACTGGGCAAGCACAGTCTCAAGCTGCTGAATCCTCTCTGAGGGTTTGTTTGGCAGACAGACCTCCCTTGGCCCCAGGAGAAGCTGCACTGCCTAGTGAGAAAGGGGAAGAGTGGAGACTGGGAAGACTGGAAGACAACTAAACTGATGTTACACTTTTCTGAGGGTCAACTCTGAGCTTCAAGATTGGAAAAAGAGGGCTGGGATTGTGGAGCACTTGCCTAGCATGTGTGAGGCACTGGGTTCGATTCTCAGCACCACATATAAATAAATAAAGTCCATTGACAACTAAAACTATATATATATATTAAAAAAAGATGTTTTAAAAAAATTGGAAAGAGAAATAGGAAGTAGTATGATCCCAGCAATCCTTCATGCACCCACTCATCCCATTTTAGAGAAATGCCCAGAAGCATAATGAGTAATTTCAAAGTAACTCAAGTTCTGAACTTGCAATTTTTGAATACCTGGAAGGAGATACACACTACAGTTATTACTGAAATCTGTTTCCCTCTCACCCTTGTCTCTGGTGCAGACCAGTGTTAGATTTTAGAGTGTCTTACTTTGAAAAATTTTTAAATGTTTATTTTTTATTTTTGATATTGGAAATTGACACCCGGGGTGCTCTGTCACTAAGCTACATCCCTGGCGCTTTTCAGTTTTTATTTTGAGACAGGGTCTCACTAAATTGCCCAGGCTGGCTTTGAACTTGCAATCCTCCTGCCTCAACCTCCAGAGTAGTTGGGATTATACAGGCTTTCCTTTAAATTTTCAAAAGCTCACTATCTCAGAGGACCAATTAGAAATAGAGGCCCCTTTCTCTGTAGTCCACACTTAAGATGCAAG
This sequence comes from Geosciurus inauris, assembly GCA_004024805.1. Classification (NCBI taxonomy): domain Eukaryota; kingdom Metazoa; phylum Chordata; class Mammalia; order Rodentia; family Sciuridae; genus Geosciurus; species Geosciurus inauris. Next base: position 100,272 of record PVHX01002022.1, read on the forward strand.
GCTTAGCCAATGTAACAGGGGCTGGATTGTAGCCTAAATGAGCCTGGTACCCATCATTAGCACAACCTGCAGTGGCTCCTCTTCCAATTCTGGCCTCGCTGCTGTCAGTCAGACGCTCTTGCCTTCCTCTCCTTTCCCTCTGGCTTCTGTATTACAAAAGGCTAAGGAAGAGGCCTGGCTATCCAGATTGTACCACGACAGCTGTCAGAAGGAGCAATCTGGAACACACACATGAACGCTATTGTCCTGTCACAACAGGGATAGCTTTGACAAGGGGAGCCTCAACATTTGAATACCTTGGGATGAAGACTGGACCCAGTGCCAGTTTGCAAATTTCTAAGTGGTTGGAACCAGGGAATGTTCAAAAAGTCTCTAAGCAGGACTAGTTTTTGAATTCTGGTCAGTAACACAGTGGTCAGAGGGAAGCCAGTGCCTGGGGCCTGCTGGGGGTGGGTTGGAATGGAAAACGTTCAGAAAAAGAAGGTGATGTGGAACCTCCAGGGCAATAGCCTGGTCAGGATGTGGCAGTGGACAGTAAGCACAAATGCTGACCTTGCTCCTGGCTCTATAGGGAAGTGAGAATTTAAGCAAAGCTCACAAAAGAGGGGTGTGAAGGAAGTGGTGTTTGGTTAGGGGAAGCCAGGTTTTCACGTCCAAAAAGGAGGTGGGAGATATACAAAACCAAAAGCAAATTAAATAGTGAATAATCACTGTGTTCTGTAATATAAAAATCTCAGGTAGAACTTGGGTTAAACATGGAATTCTAATTCAGAGAATTTCTAGGTATTACAATTCCCCTCACAAGGGCCTTGGACAAGGTCTCTCAGGAGCTCATTGCTATTTATTCCCATAGCAGTTACAGGAGAAATGTGGGTTTGGAGAGTGAGGTTGTGTAGGCAAATCTATGGGGCTTACTTGAAGTATAAGACTACGTTGTAGGGGCTGGGGTTGTGGCTCAGTGGTAGAGAGCTTGCCCCCCATGTGTGAGGCACTGGGTTTAATCCTCAGCACCACATACACCAAATACATAAAATAAATTTAAAAAAAGGTTTAAAAAAAAGAGACTACATTGTACATGTAGCTTCCTTTCCGTCCATCCATCCATCTATCCATCCATTCATTTTTCTGTCCAACAACTATTAGAAGTGTCTACTGTGGGCCAGTAAATATGAATTGAGAGAGAAATAAAATCTAATCCCTTTCCCTCAGATGTTTATAAATCTAATAGAGAAGACATATTAAAACCAGACCACTACAGTATATCAGAGAGGCCTGCTTAGAGTCCAAGGGTACTGATGTGGACAAAGGCACGTATTGGAAACTGCTAGTCACTGGGTATAGCTGCACCATAGGGTGAGGACGGAAGTGCACAGACTACACTGTGAAGGACCTTTATGACAATGTTGAGAGAACTCAAGATTTACTTTTTCTGGGTACCTGTAATATAATTTTCGTTAGCTCTTTGCTGTTCAGGCTTTCTCTTGTCCAGTTGTTGTCAGCTGGAACTCTGCATTGCAAGTGACAGTCAGTTCAAACTGGTTCAAACATAAAGGAAAAATAATTTGTTCAAGTGATTTTAATTTTTTTGGTGGTACTGGGAATTGAACCCAGGACCTCATGCATCATGAGCAAGTGGTCTATCAGTTATGGTGGTCATCCAGGCCTTGTCCATGTATTTTTTTTGGTAAGAGGGATTGAACCCAGGGGCATTCAATCACCGAGCCACATTCCCAGCCATTTTTATTTTTTATTTTAAGACAAGGTCTCGCTAAGTTGCTTAAGGCCTCACCAGTTGTTGAAGCTGGCTTTGAACCTGCGGTTCTCTTGCTCAAGCCTCCCAAGCCATTGAGATTAAAGGCATATGCCACCATGTTCATGTAATTTTAAAACATCTAGGAGAATTGCTTTAGGCATAGTTGATTCTTGTCCTCAAACTGATCTCATTAGAACTCAGTCGCCTTCTCTGTCTCTCATTTCTGCTTTCTTCTGTGTTGATCTTTCTCTCAGGGACGGTTTACACACAGGGAGGCAAGTATCTTGGAACTTTCATTTCTACCAGTTTAGCAATCTCATGAGAAGAGAGCTTCTCTTCCTCAGTAATTCCAGAGAAAGTTCTGGAATTGGCTTTACTTAGGCCAGCTTTGTCATGAGTCTGTCCCTAACCAGTCATTGTGGCATAGAGGACATAACATGTGACTTGGACTGTGTTCGTCTTTGGTCTAAGAGATAGGGCCAGCCCCATCCAAACATCCCAGGCTATCAACAAAGGAGGAGAGGTTGCTCCCAATGGAAAATCCAGGTACTCCTACTGAAAAGGATAGGAATGGTGCTGAGCAGGCAAGACCAGAACTGCCCATTAGATCTCTGACTGAGTCACCACTGAAGCCTGGCCACAAGTATCATTATGATTGAAGTTCTATCCAGCCTGATTTGCAGGACAGAACAAGCTCTTCTTTCTGTTATAAATTTGGATGGAGTGAGTTACATGGCATGTTGAGACATCAGCAGTGGTCCAGTGGGGCTTGGGGGACTCTAGTTCCATAGTAACATGGCCAAGTTCTGATTCCCCAAAAAGGTCCCAGCACGGTGTCCTTGAGGAGTGGTGAACTTGGACAAGGAGCATGGCAGACAGCAACTTTTTCAAGGTTTAATAATGCTTAAAGTCAGTGATGGGAAGCTCTGGGTTTCCAGTTCCTCTGCCATTTTGGTGCAAAGACTCAGCCAGTGGCTGGGGATTCAGAGTTAACTTCAAGCTCCAGAGAGAAATGCAGAGCATTGTTACCCTTATGTGTATAGTGGAAAAAAGAGATGGCCACGAACATCCAAATGCTTCTCTGAAGATGGACTGGTTAGTTTCCATTATTATAACAAAATAGCCAGAGGCTGGATACTTTAAAAACAAAAGAAGCTTATTTTCTCACAGTTCTGGAAGTTCAAGGCCATGGTGCTAGCAGTGGCTTGGGTTTGGTGAGGGCCTCCTTGGCTGTGTCACAGGAAGAGGGTAATCATGGTGGGAGTGTATACTAGAGGGAGAGAACACATGGTGAGACAGGAAGCCAGAGAGCAGTAGGGAGGGGTCAGTCTTGCTCTCCTACAACAACTCTCTTGTGAGAAGTAATCAGTGTCTCATGAGAACCATGTCAATTTCCTCTGAGGGCAGTCCCTGCATCAGCCCAACCACCTTGCACTAGGTTTCATCTCCTAAAGTTCCCACCACTGTACACCACCACAAGGAGGACCAAGCCGCTAACACATGAACCCCTGGGGGACCAACCACATCCAAACTCAGCAGAAGGCATTCCTCCAGGTGTGTGTGGTTTGAGTGTGCACAGCAGACAAGAACAAAATTGCATATTATTATTATGAATAGAGTTTTGGTGCCAAGCCCTTTTCCAGAACTCCTACGTCCTATGAACTGTGCTTCTCAAATATCAACCGTGCCCTTCCTATGCATCTAAACTAGGGAAAGACTAAGAGGCCAAGGCAAGGCCTGCTTTCATCTGAGCCTTCCAGGCTGGGAAGAAGAGGTTAATTCCTTTTTAGAAGGTAAAGGGAGATTCTACACCAAGAAGGGACTTTCCTGGGACATGTCTGTCCCAGCACTGCAGCCATTTTTTCCCCTTGACCTTAATCTTTATTCAATCTCCTTCTCAGGTGTGAACCAAGGGAGCCCGTGTTGAGGAGTAGGGGGTGACCTCTTTCTAGGGCAGAGGTTCTTAAACTTTACTTTGCAAAAGAATTAGGAATTAGGCTCCAGAGAAGGCTAATAAGATGCATCTCCCTAAACCTACTGCCAAAGATTTTAATTCAGTAGGTCTGGGGTGGGTAGGGCTTGGGATTCTGCATTCTTAATAGGTACCCAAAGTACTGAGCATCTGGGCCAGAGGACATACTTTATGATCTACTTCCTGAGTCTGCTGTATCTGGAGGCTGAGGATGTAAGCGGGACTCTACTGGTGGGATGGGATCTGCATGATAGGACTGAGGGACAGCTTGAAGTTAGAAATTGGGCTGAACTGAATGTTTCTTTGCTTCCCTTGGTTAGGACTGGCTTGGAAAATGGCAAGTAGAAGATTTTAGTGCCTTGAGCTAAGAGTTTCTGGGGACCATACAGAGTGATGTCATGCCATACTAGGTTACACTTGCGTCTGCTGACTCCCTGCTTTCTTTGCAATGGAAACCCCTATGATTGACTGCATTGGTTTTATATCCAATAATCTCTTCTTAACATCATGCAGCATATGATGACTAATTCAAAACATTATTTTAACTGATTGTATACACATGGACACTTGTATTCTTGAGTAGAATTTTACTCACTTTGTAACTAACGTTAAAGCCAGTTCAACACAGAACATTTATCTCAGTGATGCAGAGGAGTCAGTTCTTGGCATGAATGGGAATAGTGATGGGATTGGAGGCAGAACAGGGTAGGGGCAGCCAGGGAGGAAGCCAGTATAAGATAGTGGAGCTGATGGGGTTTATAGGGCTGGGACTGGTGTTTGGATGGAGTTCATAGGTGTGGAGGGTTGGGGATTGGGTGAGCTATAGGATAGTTGGGCTGGGTGAAATGTTCTGAGCTGCTGGCTTTAGGAATTATAGGAGCTCCTAGAACTCATCAAAGTTATAAGTAGAATGCTTGAGTGCACATGTGTCCTCAACTTCCAGGCCCTGGGATCTGGGGCTGCGATGTGTTCATCACCATTGGGGTGGAGAGCACATAGGGCAGGACTACCCGTCCGTGTCCTCTAGTGGGTGCTTAACCATTCTTCGAATGGCGGACTCCTGTCAAAAGCAAATGCAAAGGGACTAGGAAGGACAAATTTGTTCATTCTTCATTTGCACATTCTCTCATTTTCTCTAGGGACCAATTCCCAACTGGGTGGGGGCGCTGGTCTAGTCCTTGGGGGTACAGTGGCAAACACAGCAGCACCTCAACCCTTGATCAGTTCACATTCTTGTCAGGGGACAATTGTTAAACCAGTTAACAAATAGGTTGTGGCAGGGTTATGAAGAAAAATATAGGAAGTGAAGGAAGTGAGGGTGTTAGGGAATGTTTGGGGACAACATCAGGGAGAGCTTCTGAGGAGGTGACATTGGAGCAGAGACATGAAGTGAAGAGTAGGCCCAGTAGAGGTTAGAGGGTGAGGGTCCCAGGCAGAGTGTGTGGAGCAGTGCCTGACTTCACCCCAGGAGACTCTCAGGCTGTGGATGTTCTCCTGGCGGATGTGGGACATGTGCTTGCTGGTCTAGGCTTTTTGGGGTCAGCACTGACTCACTGTACTAGGCATCTGGCTCACTGCTATGAGACAGTTCTGCTATAAAATGAGGATCCTAATAGCTACCTCTGTTTTCCAAGAAACTCATGAGAATTGGTCAGTGTCTTTGGACAGTTTTTTTTATTATACAATATCTTAAATGTATACTATGAGTTAAGTCGTTACCAACTAAACTGTGTGATTAGAGAACGAAACCTGGGCTGGTACACTTAGGGCTGATGCTAAGTTGACCCTCTCCCTCCCATACACAAAATTTGGCCTTGAACTCTTGTTGATTTTCTTGATTTTCATGCACTGCTCTGGTTCCCATACTATGACTGATCACTTTTGGGGACTAAGACTTTGCTCACGTGTTTCCTGGATATCCTGTGGGGAGTAGCAGGTGGCCTGGGAGTTTAATTTATGAGAAATAAATAGGTTTCTCCCCGTTTCACCTTATTCATATTCAGTATGGTGACCATGGCCTATTTAAGTGTCAGAAAATCAGTGAAATCATCTTGGAAGGGAGCAGAGAAATGCTGGGATTTGGGGAATCAAATGTGACAAAGAGTCCTGGAGAGAAGGACACTGTTTTTAGAATATTTCTCTCCTTTCTCCCAGGCACAGTTACTGAGTTAATATCTTTAGAGCAGTTTGTGTGTTGGTACTCCCCTGGCGCTGGATAGATGGTGGACAGAAATACAGCAACTCTGAAATCAGTCACACCATTTACACACCAGTCACACCAGTTACCCATTCACACCTGGTCAAATGCTGGCAGGTCAAGGGTTGAAAGCTGAAGTGATGTACAGTCCGCCCAGATAGCTCTGAGTATCTCCCACCAGCCTACTGAGGTCCCTCCCATCTGGTCTGAAATGCCTTCCTTGATTAAGTGCTTATCAGGAGCCAGGTATTGTGCTAACCATTTGATGCACATTATCTTGCTTATTCTTTTTTTATTTTTTTGGTACTAGGTATTGAACTCAGGGGTACTCGACCACTGAGCCACATCCTCAGTCCTATTTTTTTGTTTTATGTAGAAACAGGGTCTCACTGAGTTGCTTAGCGCCTTGCCATTGCTGAGGCTGGCTTTGAACTCACGATTCTCCTGTCTCAGCCTCCCAAAGTGCTGGGATTACAGGCGTGCGCCACCACACCCAGCTTATCTTGCTTATTCTTCCAAACAATTCATGGAGGCAGGGACTATTGTGCCATTGAACAGAGAAGCAAACTGAGGTTTACTCACTTGCACTGAGTCATGCTGTGAGTATTGAATGGAGCATGGAGCCTAGTCTGGACTCAGCCCTTCTCTGCTTTCAACAGCTAGCTGGCAGCTCTTCTTTCTTGCCCACCCCTAGGCTTCCCAAACCCCCTTTGCTTGTGCACATTCAGATTCACATATAGAAAGCCATATGTGCCTGAGTATTTACCTACTCCTGGGGTGGCCTTAACTGAAGGCTATCAGCAGTACTCACTGTTATAGCCTATTACATTTGCCTCTTTTGGGACCACTCTGAAGTATGTTCTCTAGATCCTTGCAGGGTCAGGTTGAAGTGACTTTATGCATGACTTTGGTCTTGCTTGGCTTCGCCGCTTCCTGCTCCCTGCTCCCTTAACACATCCCTAGCATAGGAGGATCTGCTCCTGGAGAATCCAGGCACCAGTTAGTATGGGCTGAGCTGGGGCAGGATGTTATCCAGTGATTGTGAATCCAAGAAAGAATTCAAATGCTGAGTCTAGCAGTGGCAGCCCAAATAGGAGCCAAGTGACACCAGAGAGACCAATAATGTATCACACTGAAATACATCATCTTCGTTTAAGAGTCCTCCTGTGTGCAAGGCATTGCAGTAGACAATTTCCACACATACTTCATTTAATGTTAGAACATCTCTCCATTAGGGTTTCTTAGTTTTCTTGTGAATGTTGAAGATCACAAATTATCCTGACTTAACAATAATTCAATTTGATTTTTTGAAGGTGTGAAAGTGATATGCGCTCAGGAGAAACTGTACTTAGACGTTTGAGTTTTGTTCTTTTCCCAGGTTCACGATGTGCTGTCTGATACTCTGTTGTGGTGCTGGGCCACACAGTTCCCAGTAAGTCACATGATCACAACAGTAAACCACAGAGGCTCAAAAAGCACACCGTGTCAATCCGCTACAATGTTCAGTAGGTTAGGTGGATAAAATGCATTTGGCAGGCGTGTGTACCAGGGATTGAACCCAGAGGCCTTTAACCTCTGATACACATCCCCAGAACTTTTTATTATTTATTTTGGGACTAGGTCTCGCTAAATTGCGGTGGGTAGCTTTGAACTTGCCATCCTCCTGCCTATGCCTTCGGAGCCCCTGGAATTACAGGGGTCTGCCACGGCGCGTGGCTTCGTTAAATGCATTGTTTTTTTCTACCATATTTTCAATTGATAGTGGGTTTATCGGGACACAAATCCACCACAAGTTGAGGGGCACCTGTATATGGCTTCAACAAAATTCACTGTTCACTAACCTCACTTAAAATGAAATAGCATTTCTAAATTTGAGGTTGGTGAGTTTCCAGAGGTCTTGCCTCAGTTCTGTGACACTTTGTTCAACCCTGCGATCACTACCCACCCACTCCTGCTAAATGACCTATATTCTGTGTATTTGTATATAGGACAATCATGTGAGCGATTGAGGGATGATTGCAGATCTGGGTGACCCTGACACCAAGTGCAGGATTGATGCTGTAGGACCGTACTCTCTAATATGGCATCACTACCACTTGTGACGGTCAAGCATTTGAACTGTGGCCAGTCTCAATCAAGATGTATTTAAGTATAAAATATACATGTGGGATTTTTGCAGACTTAATGTGGCAAAATAATGTAAATTATCTTATTCATAATTTGAAAATATTTCTCTCATGTCAAAATGGGAATATTCAGGTATATACTGGGTTAAGTAAAATAGGTTATTAGAATGGACTTTCATCTGTTTTTATTTTTAAAAAGTGTGGTGACTGGAACATGTCAAATTACATATATGGCGCTCATTCCACACCTACTTAGCAGCACTGCCCTAGAGACTGCAACAAAGGGAGGCTCGAGGCCTGAGCTTGTGCAGTTCCTCCAAGCAAGAGGTGCTAGCTGAGAAGGCATTATATGATTGACCAACAGGATGTTTTAAATGAAATCAGGAGGCAGCAAGGCGAAGCCTGCATGACATCACTTTTAAAGCACGTGATTATGGTTCTGCAGACAGCACCCTGCTGCTGACCAACAGGATTTGTGACTAAAGAAAGTGGCTTGTAAATCGGTCACCTGCTCAAGTGACATGATTGCTCCTCTGGTTCGGGGCTGGGATTTATTAACTTTGCAGCCCTGGAATTCACATTTGCTCTTCCTTTCATGCTGTCATAGTCTTGTGAGGAGAAGGACGCCAGTTGGGGGAAGATAGTAGAGGGAGGAGGAAGGAGGAGTGGGAAGGTCATCATTGATTAAAGCAACAAGGACGGAGAAAGGAAGACAGAGGGACCCCAGAGGGCAAGATCTCATTGGCTAAAACAAGAGCTTTGCGAAGTCAGGGAGTCCAGCAATCCCTCCACCCTCGTGAATGTGTGTGTGTGTGTGTGTGTGTGTGTGTCTTTGGACTTTTGGAAGCCAAAAGCTACAATCTACCTTTGTCTAGCACATTAGGTAAAGGGGGAAGGAAACAGATGAGTGATTACAGTTCATCTTAAGACAAAATTTACTTCCAGTTGTGATAAATAGGAGGTGTGGGAAAGGAATGGGGAGCAGGACATAAGGGTACAATCCTCTCTGTATCTAGGTGGAAGTCCCAGTTTGGGGACTCCTACTTCTGACACCAGGGCTCCACCCTGAGACCTTATTTCAGTGATATGGCTGGGACATAATTGCTCTCCAGGCAATATTCGTTTGTACCTGTTCATGTATCTGAGACTTAGAAAGTTCATTGAAAACTGGGTGGAGAAGTTCCCCAGCAGCCTACTGCCTTGGGTTAGTATATTTTCTGGGAAATGTCCCTGGCATTGCCACAAGCCTTCCAACTCTGTTTTGATGCCATTAATTCTTGACTCCAGGGGCATCCATCACCAGCAAACTATAGTGAGAATATACCTGTTAAAAGTGTTCGCTCTGAGCTCTGCTGCTGTTCACTGACCTTCAATGGCTCCTCATCGTCCACTAAATAAAAACCTAGTGCCCTGGCCTGCCTCCAGGGCCCTCCGCAATCAGGACCCAGGTTTACCTTCCCAGACTCCTTTCTACCTTCTTTCAAATCCCCAGCTGAATCACATATAGACACTTGTGCTCACATGGATGACTGGGAGCTGTGGCTCACTGCCAATGCCCATCATTTTCAGAGTACTGTGGTATATAGACTAGCTGGGGAGAAGATCAACATTCTAAACTGGAAGAATGGTTTTTGCCTAATGTGTATGCCTTTCACACCATTGTAAAGTTGACAAACCCTGTCAAACCATTGTAAGTTGGGAACCATCTGTATTTGCTGGTTCCTTTATGTACCCTTCCTCTTTATGCCCCCTTTACTCATAGTGTTTATTTCCTACAAATTCTATCCATGACCTTCCCATATCAAAATTTTCCTTTTCCGTGAGCAGCACATTGTAGTCTTTTATGGCCTGTGTAGACTGTTGTTTTTGTGTATATATCCTTGCTAAATTGTGAACTATTGGGAGTTGGGGTTAATAGAGACTGTCTATATTAGTCAACCTGAGCTGCTATAACAAAATACCATATACTAGGTGGATTAGACAGTAGAAATTTATTTTCTTACAATTCTGGAGTCTAGAAATCTGGGATCAAGTTGCTAGTATAGTTGGGGTTTTGGTGAGGGCTCTCTTCCTGGCTTGCAAATGGCCACCTTCTCACTTTGTCTTCATGATTTTTCCTTAGTATATGAGGAGAGAGAGAGAGAGAGAGAGAGAGAGAGAGAGAGAGGGAATCTTTTTCTCTTCTTATAAGGATACCAATACTGATTGGGATATCATTTTTATGACTTTATTTAACCTAAAAGCCCTATCTCCAAATGCAGTGACACTGGGAGTCAGGACTTCAACATGTGAATTTTGGGAGGAACATAATTCAATCCATAGTATTCCATGTTTGGTCTTTCAAAGTCTTAGCCTTCTTATATGCAAAAAAAATACATTCATTACATCCCAATAGTCCCCCAAATCTTAGTTTATTTTTGTGTCAACTCCAAAGTCTCATGTAAAAATCATCTAAATCAGATATGGGTAAGATCTGAAGTACAACTCATCTTAAGACAAAATTTCTTTCCAGTTGTGAACCTGTAAAACCAAAATACAATAGTGGGACAGGACCGACATTCCCATTCTAAAGGAGAGAGATAGGAAAGATGGAAGAGGTGATGATTCCCAAGAAAGGCCCAAACCTAGAAAGATAAATCTCATTTGATTTTAAAGATTGAGAACAACCCTCTTTGGTTTGATGCTGTGCCCTCCATATCCAATGAGGTGGCAGGATCACTCCCAATGGCTGTAAGCAGGAGTCCTGTCCACAAGGCTTTGTCCCCACCTATTGAACCAGGTGGCCCTGATGATCTATCTCCACCCTCCAGTGACATTTTCCTTTTGAGGAATAGTGCATGTTGGCAGTTGAGTACCTACATCTTCTTTTCCCACACTATCCAGTCCAAGTTCGACAGCTTTTCTTCATTTTCCCTGCCTCCATCCCTTCAGTTCAAACTGGTGGTGTTTCTTGTATTCCCATAAGTATTTTATCACCATGGGTCATTTTATCAAATTATAGCCCTTGGTGTTCCCTTCAGAGCATGCGTTCTCATGTTTTATAATGTGGCTATGCTGAGAATTTCCCATCTTTGATTTCTGGTTCCTTGTTTGCTTAAAAATCCATCTTCATTTGATTTCTCTTCCTTTTCTTTTTACTATAAACAGTTGGAAAGAAACTCGTTCCTCAACCCTGCTCAGAAATTGCCTCAGCTAAATATCTATTTAATCACATTAGATTAAATAGATCTATCTTCCACAGAACACTAGAACACTGTAGTGTTTAGGTTTTGAGGTTTTTTTTTTTTTTTTTTTTGACACTTTATGAGAGGATTGCCTTTCTTCCAACTTACAATAACATGTTCTCAATTTCCATGTGAGATCTCATTGGAAAGACCTATATTTCTGCTGATATTCTGTTCAAGGCAATCTAGGCTTTTTCTAGCACTCACCTCAAAACTCCTCCAGCCTCCACCCATTATCTAGTCCCAAAACAGCTTTTACATTTTTAATTATTTGTCACAGGAACACACCATTTCTTAGCACCCAAATCCATCTTACCTTGGGTTGCCATAACAAAAGACCATTGAAAGGGTGGATTAACTCACAGAAATGTGCTTTCCCACAGTTCTGGAGGCTGGAAGTGAGATCAGGGTCCCAGCATGGTTTGGTTCTAGTGGGGGCTCTCTTCTTGGCTTGCAGCTGGTCACTTTTGTGCTGTGTCTTCACATGGTGGGGAGGGAAGAAGAGAGGGAGGAAAGGAGGGAGAAAGGGAGGGAGGGAGGGAGCAAGAGAGAGAGAGAGAGAGAGAGAGAGAGAATTATTTTCTTTTTCTACTTCTTATAAGGACAACAATACTATCAGATTAGTACCTCAATCTTATGACCTCTTTTAACTTTAGTTTCCTCCTAAAGACCTATTTCCAAATATCATCACATTGGAAGTTAGAGTTTCAATGTATGAATGGGGAGTAGGGTTTACAATTCATTTCAGAGTGCTGCTTAATATTTAAATTGCTCCCATTCCTATCCCAGTATCCTACATAGACTGAGTGTTCTGTAAATGCATGTTGAATGGAAAGAAATTAAATCCCAGCGCCCCAACGAGTGGTTTTTATAAGCTGTGCTATCTTAGCTTGTGGAATTTCTGAGGTCTCACACTCACTGGAAGGGCCACAAAGAGTGAACAGGTTTTTGTAGGAATGGGACTGAAGTAATTGTTTCAGCTACAGCTATTAAGGACCAGACTCATGGGGTAAGAATGTTGTAAGGCTGTTATTCATCTCCAAGAGAAATTCCATCTAGTATGTAATGCTAACAACAATAATTCTTGTAAGCATTTGGATTTGTTTTAAAAATATCTATCACAAGGATTATGAAATTGTGCAAATGACCAAATTGCCTCTCTTATGTGTTGGCTAAACCACCTGTGATGATGGTGCTGCAGCCATTGTGGTGGGCATTTCGGCCTCGGTCACAGATTATTTTCATGTTCCCACTCGTGGTTTTCCATTGTCCTCCTATTTTAACTTTATGTAGTCTTGCCATGTTTTTGATACCTTTAGAAATTCCAGAATTACAGAAATCTTTTCAGAAGCATAGCAAGATTTAAATGCATTTTAAAAATAAATAAAATTGCTCACACATTCCCTGAAGACTAACAGCTCAAATGTCAAAACCTAAAGAGAATGATCAATTCACATATGAGCCCTGTATTGGGTGAAAAAGCGGGGGGTGTATCTCTCCTTATCTATTAGTTAATGAGTTAATCCTTAAAATTTAAAAATATCTCTTAAAGCCCTATTATAGATAAGAAAGCTGGAGCTCATGGAAATTAAAAACATGTCCAGTTTTTGAGTTTTTGGGGCTGGTGTTCAAACCCTTGTTCATCTGATGCTGAAATCAACAATCTTTTGATACTGTTCCCCTGCTTTCAAGATAGAGGCAAAATGCAGTCCCGGGGAGGGATCAGGGCCAGAAGTGAGACAGAGTAATGGCCTTGGGGAGTTCTGGTCCTGGGATGCGGGAATTCAAGTTTCCCATCTGCAACTGGGAATCCATGAACAAATGCCCAATTTCTGCACTGAGGGGCAGTTACGAGAGCCATTTGCACTGCTTGAGGGATGCTGAGTTCTGAATGGTCAGGCGAGGATGTGGGACTAAGATCAAGGCCACAGGAGAGCTTGTATGAGAACTGAGTCAGCTACTTGGGAGACTGAGGCAGGAGGATTGCAAGTTTGAGGCCAGACTGAACAACTTAGAGACCCTGTTTCAAAACAAAAAGTAAAAAGGCCTGGGTTTATAGTGCTGTGATAGAGTGCCCCTGGATTCAATCCCCAGGACTAAAAAGTAAAATAAAATAAACACCAAAAAATCCTGTTTGGTAATGAGCATTGAGAATGAAAGAACAGATAAGGCTTTGAAATTTCCAATCGCTCCCAGAAGGATCCCCAGCACTTTGAGTCTATAAAATACATCTGGGACTGTTCTTGAGGGCCACAGTTAGCCTTGGAAGAGCAGAACATTTCAGTTGAGGAAACACTGACTAAATGTCTGATGTGTGGTGGGTGCTGGAGAAACAGAGCAATCAGCCCAGGTCCTGATCTTGGGGACCCTGCTATTCCAGGAAGGCAGACACGTCTAAAAAGGAATCTCTTTAGGTCTGGAGTCAAGGGTCCTGGTAGGATTCGTTTTCCCACATCTCTCTTTCAGGGCCATGTTCTGCAATGACTTAAAGGAAAAGTATGAGAAGAGGATCATCATTAAAGGGGTCGACGCTGAGACCATGCACACGCTCCTGGACTACACGTACACCAGCAAGGCGCTCATCACCAAGCAGAATGTCCAGCGGGTCCTGGAAGCGGCCAACCTCTTCCAGGTGTGTGAACAAATGGGCTTGGTGCTCTTCTCTTAGGCAGGTGAAAGCAACAGTCCCCAGAGACCTGCCTGGACTGGCTCCCAGACCTGCATCTCTCTCTCTCTCTCTCTCTCTCTCTCACACACACACACACACACACACACAGCTGGACCTGTGCTTACTTGAAAGTCAGAAGATGTTCATTTGGAAAATTCATGAGAAGTGGTGAGGTGGGACATTGACTCCTTCATGAGATGAAGTCAGGGGATCTGGGTGCTTAGAACGTAGGCATGGTTCTTAGTGTGGGTACAATGACTCCAACTTGCAAGAGTCTAACCAGAGCCAGGCCTGCAGCCAGTGTTTCAAATGCATAACCTCTGACTCTCAGCCCAACTTAGAGAGGGGATTACCACTCAGAAGATAACTGACATGGCTATTATTTGAATCCTGGGTTTTCTGAGTCCAGGATCCACATGCTTGCTATAATACCATGCAGTTTCTCAGGCAGTGATGTCTAAGTTCTGGGGGAAGCAGGGCCTTTTGTGTGGTGTCTGAAAGAAGAGCGCTGAGAAGTAAGGGGTACTGTCAAAAACCCTCAGAATTAAGTTTAATTTTAATATAACATGTATTTCTTCTATTCAATAATGTTGGCTTCAGTGTGGTTATAATAATTATATTTAGCTTCATAAAATAATTATACCCATAGATGATGTCAGTTACATCCATAATTATAACAGGGGTCCCACACCAAATTATCATCTTTGCCCAGGTCTAAGGTTATACCACTGAACTTGAGTCTACGGGTTCGGGCAGAGACTTTCTCATTGCCTGGATGTTGAGACTTATCAGAAACATATACAATGTGTATATGCAATGTAATGTTCAGTATTTGCAAATCTCATGGAAAATAGACACTTTCATTCATTGCTGGCAGAAGTGTGTAGAAATTTTTCTGGAAGTCATATGGAAACAGATATGAAAAACTGAAGGAATAATTATGGATTTTCAAAGTAGTTCATATAAATAGTTTTGTAATGAATTGGATTATGTTCCCTAGAAAGATATGTCTGAGTCCTAACCCTTAGAACCTGTGAATGTGCCCTTATTTGGTAAGAAGGTCTTTGCAGATGTAATTAAATATCTATTGAGGTGAGATTGTAATAACTGGCATCTTTGTGAGAGAAAGGAGAGGGAGGTTTGACCTGGAAGCAAAGGCAGCTGAGGACAATAGGAATGTATTCTCTTGGAGTTCAGGAGGCCAGAAGTTCAAAATCAAGGTGTCTACAGGGATGTGTTTCCTCTGGAAGCTGTGGGGATGCGTCTCTCTTTGCCCCTTCCAGTTTTTGGTGGGTGCTGCATTCCTTCCCCTGTAGCCACAGCTAATCTCTGCAACCGTGGCTACATTGCCTCTTCCTTGTCCACATGTTTTGTGGAGGTGTCTGTGTGTTTTTTTTTTTTTTAAATATGTTTTAGTTGTTGATGGATCTTCATTTTATTCATTTATTATTTATATGTGGTGCTGAGGATCGAACCCAGTGCCTCACGCATCCTAGGCAAGCGCTCTACCACTGCGCTACAGCCCCAGCCCAAGGTGTCTGTGTTTTATAAAGGTACATGTGAGTACATTTAGGTGCCGTGCTCTGGAGGAATACCTCTTCTCAAGCTCCTTGCCTTAATCTTGTCATGTGACATGTAAGTAATATTCACTTCTTTGACATACAGGGTAGTATTTTAGGTTCTGGGGATTATGGCATGGATATAACTCTTGGAGGCCTACCATTCCACCCACCACAGAAGGTTTCTTCAAATACCCTTTAAAAAAAAAAAAATATATATATATATATATATATATTTAGTTGTCAATGGATCTTTATTTTATTTATTTATATGTGCTGCTGAGAATCAAACCCAGTGCCTCACACATGCGAGGCAAGTGCTCTACCACTGAGCCACAACCCCAGCCCCTCAAATACCCTTTTGATGATTTGATTCTTGGAAGTACAGTCATGTTTTGGATAGAGGCCTTAATATCCTAGTTTGAAGCTCAGTGTACCTAGGCCAGGTGGGAGGCTAGTGAACTGGAGAGTTTTTCCAGTGCTCTCAGCCAGCATGCCAGTTTTCTTTTTATTGGGGGCTCCCAAATGTTAGAACCTGCTGGGCCTTTCCTAGGATCACTCAGTTTCTCCAGGTACGACCCTTCAGTCTCCTGCTCCAGGGTTATAAGCCAACTGCATGCATTTGTGTGTGTGTGTTGTGTGCAAATCTTCACTTAATCCCTGTATTTTCAGTACGAGGTCTGCATGTGGCTTCCTCAGGTGCTGCTGTCCCTAATCCTAGAGCTTCTTTGGCCTGGTTTCTCCAGAAAATAAATCTTCCTTTCTAGCAGGAGTGGGAGTAGGCATTATTGGACTGCAAGAAGTTAGAGGGTGAAAGGAGGCACAGGAGCTTCTCCATTGTGTCAATGGCACCTACCCTGGCCTTCCTTCTTCCACGAGACTTAACATTCCTGCTTTTTTTGGGTTCAGAAGGGCAAGCTTGTTCCCCTTTAGGCCTGACCTTCCCTCTCTCAGCAGAGTCACTTGCCAGTCTCTTTTTTCTGTGGTTTGGGGTTACTGGTGCCGCCTGGTTTCACCGAGGATGGCGTTTATCTTTCTGTTTTTTGTTCTCCTTTCAGTTTTGGGTGATTTTTCAAGAGCTCTGTAAAAATTCTTAAGATATTAAAGACTGTAATCTTTTGTAATGCCTTTTGAACTTATTTGCCACTGGTCATTTGACTCATAATTTTTTTAAATCCTTTTTTTTTGTAGTTGTAGATGGACAGCATGCCTTTATTTTATTTATTTTTATGTGGTGCTGAGGATCGAACCTAGTGCCTCACATGTGCTAGGCAAGCGCTGTGCCACTGAACTCCAGCCCTAGCCCCAGCTCCTGACTCATAATTTTTAATTACAACTTTTTTTCATGTACAGAAGTATTTAGTCAGGTCTATTCATCATTTCCTTGATTTTTTTTTTGCCTTTGGTATACATTTTTAGAAGGGCCTTTCATTCCTTATTCATATGCTTATTCACTTATAACTTCATTTAGTCTTAATATATTTACAGCTTTGATATTTAAATCTTTATGAATCTGGAATTATTTTGGCATCAAGTATTTTCCTCTCCCCATCCCCTCCTCCGCCTCCTCCTTTGTTTCTTCCTCTTCCTCTTTCCCCCATCTTCTCCAAGTGATGGGCTTCAATAGAGAGGTTGGTTTTAACAAGAAAAGTGGGAGAAGGCAGACAGGATTAGAGACAGGACAAGCCGTGTTCATTGTTGATTCCTCTACTCTGGTAATCCCTAACCTCAAAAATTTTCCAAATCTCTTTCACTTTCTGAGAAAAAAAAAAAAAAAAAGTTTCTCCCTGAGGGTATTTTAAGAAAACTAGAAAAACAGGCTGTGGGCTTCTGGGTCTCCATTTAACCTACTGATTTCTGTGGTCTCTGGATCACTTGCTGTGAAGTCTTAGATGTAGAGAACTGGTCACAAAAACATAAAAAAGAAAGTCAAACTTGAAAAAACAAACAAAAAAAGAAAACTGGGACTCTTCATGTATGAAGGCATCAAAAGTTAACAGGTCACTGAAATCACTTCGTAGTTTTAAAAGAATTATTCTTTTGAATGGGTAAACAAGCCCATGTTCCAATTTCAGGAAGGTGGAAGGGAAGGCAGTGAGGGTTTCCTGTGTCACTGGTAGTGAGGTCTTGCTCTTCTTTCTGTTCTATCCGCATACCAGACGCTGTGTGCATATACCACTCCCATTCACTGCCCTCATTTAAAAAACACATACTGTATACCCTATTTCACATCCTGCTTTGTTTCATAATATATTTTGGATTATTGTTACAGGTCAGTGTGTAGAGCATTGTTTTCAGTAGCCACATAATATTGTTAAGGTCTCCTGAGATGGGATATGCTGTGTGTAATGATCTCAAATAAGGCAGAGTGAGTAGAATGGAAAAAACATGGTTTCAGAATCAGGTAGATTTGGGGTTAAACCTCAGGCCAGTTATTTGTTTGCTGTGTGTCTGTGGACAAGTTACTTAAGTTTTCTGAGCCTTGGCTTTTTTGTTTGTAAAATTAAGATGATAATATATCTTACTTTTCAAGGAGAGTTATTCTGAGGATCCAATGAGATGATGTTTGCAAAGTACCTGGCACATACTAGATGCTGAAGCAAAGTTTCTTCCCATCATTTGTGTGTTAATTTTCACTTTACTTTGCATAGTTTGTGCCTTGGATAAACTGGGCTGGCACTGAGCTACAAGAACATTTCCCTAAGATGTTCCTAAAACTTTTATGTGTGTGTGTGCATGTGTGTGTGTGGTACTGGGAATTGAACCCAGGGATGCTTAGCCACTTAGTCACATCCCCAGCCCTATTTATTTAATTATTTACTTATTTATTGAGAGACAGGGTCTTGCTAAATTGCTGGGGCTGGCCTCAAACTTGCAATCCTCCTGCCTCAGCCTCCTGAGTCACTGGGATTACAGGCGTGCACCATCATTACTGGCAACATCCCTAAATCTTTGTGACATACCCCCACAAGATCAGGGTTATAAAATATCATGTTTAATTTTTTTTTTTAAATCATGCCCACATTATACATTATTAGAACAATGAAGTGGACAGATGCTTCATTTCATTTAACTCAGTCTAGGTAGAGAAAAGTGTACCAGAGTTGACATTTATCATTATTTTTGAACATCCACAGAAGCCAGCACCTCATTTGCTGAAATGAAATCAATGGGCATCAGATTCTCTCATGTCCACTACCCCACCTCATTGTAAAGGTTTGTTTTTTACACACCACAGAGGTGACTCAGTACATGTAGGCCTTCTCTTAGTCTCTTCCTGTCACCCACTAATTGTGTCTTTCCCAGAATTTTCCAAGTCCAGAAAGGGGCAATTTGTTGACCAAGTCAGTTACCACTCCTGCTGTTGGGGAAGAGCATTTTCTACCTGGCAACTTCATTAGCTGCTGGCCAGTTTGCAGACTGGTGGCCCAGACCAATCAGGTATGGCTTGACTTGCGGTAGTTCCTGTCAGGATAAAACTTTGATGTGCAAGTACTGACTGATCTGCCCACTAGAGGACTTTTGAAGCAAGCTGACCAAAATTTATTGGTTGATTATAGGGAGAAACATCTTCTCTGAGTAGTTTTTGGAAAGGTAAAGGTAAGAGAAACATCTAAAATGAAAGGACCAGGGGACCTGTTCTGTGAGGTGGTATCTTTGAGATGAATGTCACCCAGCAGAGTGCCTTAACTGGACCTCTAGGCTTCTGATTTCTAGGTAAGCAAGCCAGTTGGAAGCTATAGACATGGGACAATGACTGCATGAAGTTGGCAAGATTTCTCAATCTTGGAGAACTTCACCATGCTCATTACTTTCATTTTTATTCATTTACTTTCACTTTTTCATTTTATTTTATTTTTTTCAAATTTTTTTTAGTTGTTGATGAGCACAATGTATTTATTTTATTGCTTTATATGTGGTGCTGAGGATCGAACCCAGGGCCTCACGCATGTGAGGCAAGCGCTCTACCGCTGAGCTACAATCCCAGCCCCACTTTTTCATTTTATTATAAAAACTTATGGAAAAAAAATCAGGGCTCAGGAGCTTATCTACAGGGCAATAAGAACATGTGAGATCAGGGTGGCCATACCCTGTATTTAATCTTGGAAGAGAAGGATTCTTAAAATACAGAGCAGTTGGTTGGAAGCAGCCACTTAGAAGGAAAAAAACCCAAAAACAAAACAAAAAAAACCCTACGTGGTTCCCTGTGAGGAAAGAGAGAGAGAGGCTAGTCATCTTGCTTGGCGTGGGAAGAGCCACATGGTACCTCCATGATACCCTCGGAGCAGTGACATGACTTCTTTTGATGGTGGCCATTTGAGGAGACTTTGGTGACGATTCCAATGTTGCTTATTTTCCAATTAGCTCTTCTGCGTGTGACAGATGAATGTTCATGAGACCTATGTGGAAGATAGTCTTGTGGCCAGTGACCAAACCATTGGCCTAGATTGGCTCCTGACTTTCCAATGCATGGAACATAATAGGCACTCTATAAATGTTGGTTGAATAAATGAATGTGTGAATGTGTCATTCTTGTTTATTACTACAGAGTAGGAGGACTTCCTCAGAAATTACTCAAGACCTCAACGAATACTACTTGGCCTAGCTCTTAGAAATGTCATGGCTGAGCAAAGGAGGAAGAACTCCACAGGCTAATTCCAATACTTGCTTCAATTTGAAGTACCTACTTAGTAAAAAGTGGATAATGTGAAGGTGGATTTCTGTTGTCATTGACAGGGACCCACAGATTAGATTATATTCACTTAACACTGGAGTATGCAATTACCCTAGGCAAGAAAATCAGCTCCACTGGTTCTTTGCTGTCATCTGGATAAAGTCTCAACACTTTCTAGATGAGGAAACTGTGGCTCAGAGACAGTCCAGCTCATCAAATGGTGGAGCTATAATCTGGGGCCTAAATCTAGAACACTGACACCATATGTAGATTTCTAATTCCAACCACGGAAGCTTCTAAACAAAAATTCCCACTGTGCTCCCACCCAGTGGATGATCCAAGCACATTCCAAGACAGGAAGGAGAGGCATTGAACTGGACCTCACAGAATGGGTAAGATTTCAACAAGTGGTGAGGGGCAAATACTCCAGGCAGCATCTCCCCATACCTGCCCCACCTTAGTGAGTGGATCTTTTGCAGGTCTTAGCTTCCTTTCTTTCCTGCCCTCTCCTTATGGCTTCCAGGAACCTCTCAAATAAGGACTGAAAAGAGGGGGATGAGAACAGAGCCTGGCCGTCTTAGGGAGCTGGGGGCAGTAACTCCAAGGCCACTTAGTCATTACGGTTAATGGAATTGCTGATTTGAACTAAAATAATATTTCAGTTACTGTGCAGTGGATTTGTAGGAACCTCAAGGGAGATGAAGGATCACATGAGTAAAGTCTCCGAGGACCTAAGGCTTTAAAGAATATATAGGGGAAGAGAAGAGGAGAGTGGAGATGAGAAACATCTCTCTCTCTTTCTCTTTTTAATTTTGTATTAACATGTATAAATTGTATATATTAATGGGATTTAGTGTGATATTTTCATACAGGCATCCAGCATGTACTGATCAAATCCAACCTCCCTTTTTTCCACTCTTTCCTCACCCCTTCCCAGACTGATTTTCCAAAGTTTCCTCAAATGAGAGAGGACATGAAATATTTATTTTTATGTATTTGGCTTATTTCACATAACATAATGCTCTCAAGTCCTATCTATCTTGCTGAAAATGACAAGATTTCATTCTTCTTTAAGACTGAATAATACCATTGTGTATCTATACCACATTTTCTTTATCCATTCATCTGTCAATGGGCATCTGTGCTGATTCCGTCTTAGCTATTGTGAATAGTGCCGCAATGAACGTGGCCTGCAGGTATCTCTTTGGTTAGCCGATTTCACTTCCTTTGGATATATAACAAGAAGTAGAAAGGCTGGATCTATTTTTAGTTTTTTGAGGAAGAGCAAAATTAGCTAGATGGAGTTTTATCAAACTCAGAAGGAAATAATCAACAGAGTGAAGGGACAACCTGTAGAGGGGGGAAAGTATTTGTAAACTATTTATCTGACAGAGGATGAATATCCAGAATATAAAAGGAACTCAAAGGCTTTAAAGATGTCATCCAATTAAAAGTGGACATATAATCTGAATAGCAAGATGTTTTTCAAAAGAAGAAATACAAATGGCCTCTTTGGGGCAGATATTTCTCATGGGAACTGCAGTTATGTCTCAAGTGGTTTCTTTGATCATATTTTTGGTCTCCCTGTCAGAGTCAGGTGCTGACTGTATGTAGCCTTTTGTTCACATGTCCCCCAAACAGAAAGTTGGCAATCTGTTGCTATTGTCATCTCAGCTTTAACAAGCAAGTTCATGTGTCATAGGGACAATCTGAGACAGAAATTTACCCAAAGCAAAAAAAAAAAAAAAAAAAAAGAAGAAAGAAAAGAAGTATTGAAAAATAAATTTCTTGTTCTCATGATTGTCCTGCACATCACATCAGCCTATTTCCAGTTGTTGGTCAGGATCATGGGTTGCTGATGCTCAAAAGTGTTGTTAAAACATGTTTTGGGGAGACATAGATAACTTGGCAGCCCCCCCCCTACCCTGTGCCCATAAGGCTTCTTCATATTCTTCTGGAATTTTGTTAGCTTGACAGTGCCAGTTATCCTGTCAGAGTAATACTGAGTGAGGAGAGTTAGCAAGAAGAAATTGTGTATGCCTGTGTGTGGGTGTGCGTGTGCCTGTGTGTGTACACTGATGTGTAGTTCTGGGGATTGAACACAGGTCCTTACAAGTGCTCTCCCAGGCCCATAAGCAGAGATTGTGAGGATCATCTTGCTGCTGCTAGCTGGATGACTTCGGGCAACATTCTTAACTCTGAATTCTTGACTCTTTTCTACACAAATGGTAATACCAATATCCTCTTTGTTTATTGTTGAATGAAATAACAGATGGAAAAGTGTGTAAAACAGATCTTAGTACATGCTAGGTGTCTGCTAAATGGTTCCTTCCATCTCTCTCGTTTTCCTCTTCTTTGTGCTAGTTGCTGCTGGCAATAAAAACACAAATATGACCTAGAACCTGCCTTCGAGATACTAGTCTCAGCTGGCCAGACTGCAAGGAGGAAATGTTACAGGTGCTCCACAAAAGGGGCAGGTGTTGCTCAGTGGAGCACAGAGGAGAGAAGAATCTGCTTTGGGTTGGGGAATTGGAGGCTATCAAGGAGGAAATGGATTTGGGCGGGGGAGTCCATGGAGGGGCAGAATTTATCTACTTCTTCTCTATTCCTTTAGTTTCTATTTCTCTCCTTTCTTTTTACACAATTTGACCCAGAATTTAAGATGTCCAGAGGTGGGGAAGGTTTTAACTCCAGCCTGACCAGACATGGCTCTGTCTCTCTCTGGTTCTCTCGACGTGGCTCTGTCCTTAGGTGGATGGATACCAGAGAGGAACTCAGTGTCTTCTGAAAACTTGGTTCTCAGAAAAATGCTGCAAGTGCAAACAAGAGTTTGTGTATACTAGTAGGGGGTTCACAGATTCTCTGAAGCCCAGCTAGTGATCCCTGCTTTAATAACTGAGTGAAGAAAACATCCTTATGTACATCCAGCAAAGGCCATGGTATTATTACCAGGTATCTTCACTTCTTCCTCTTTCTTGGGTAAACTTAAAAGGAGCCTGTGGTGTTGAAAATTGGGTGAGCTTTTCTGAGTCCTTCCTTAAAAGTCAGGCTCTTGAGTCAAATTGCCTGGGTGAGGAGTGTGGGATTTTAACAGAGTCATGAAAGAGCAGGATTATGCAGGCCAAGCAGACGGCATGAGCATCAGAAGGTACAACAGGGACACTCAGGGACTCTTTGGAGAAGATGAGGCAGTGAGTCTGGTTGTGGCTGTGGCTCTGTGAGGGAGGGGCCTGGTGATGGAAAGAGCCAGATTGTGGACATCTTTGAGGGGCCAGAGGAGGGCTACCTTTGGTTCTAGGCAGTGGACTCACTGGACTTGGGTACATAGCACTGGTCACAGTTGTAATTTTATATTCTTTGTGTGATTAGTTTATTAACGTCTTCTGCCTCCACTGGTCTGTCAGCTCTCATGCCCCAGGAACTATCTTCTATTCACCTCTGTACCTAGCGTGAGTTGAGAATGTCCAACTTAATGGACACTCGATACATATTAGTATATGAACAGGTGGATGAATGGCTGAATTAATAGTTTCAGAGTCAAAAGACACAAACTTGGATCAATGTTTCCCAAAAACATGAGCTTTCGTACTTGATTTGATTCTGTCTGTTTCCTTCTTCGTTTATCAATGGGTGTCACACGGGGATAGAAATTGGCATCTTGTTGACCCATCCTTCCTGTGTCTGGGCAGATAGTCTGAGCTCTGACATGAAGTGTACACATGATGTTTGGCATCTGCCAGCCTCTGTCCTTCTATGATCTCCCACTTGCTATTTGACCTGAAGCATCTTGAAATAATGGGAAAACATGCAGTTCTGGAATCAGACGAGACTAGTTCAAACTTTTGCTCTATTTCTTATTAGCTTCATCTGTAAATGAGGAACAATCCTAAATATCTACTTCATCATGTTGTTTAGATGATTAAATAACTCTCAGTGTAGAGTTTGGCATATAATAGGTGCCTTTGTTTTGTTTTTTACATTTAAGTTTATTTTTTCTCACTGCATACTTTAAAATCATAAGAAAATATTTTTATAAGTTTTCCTTGATTTTAAAATGTTCATATTTAGTATAGAAAACCTTGTCTGTACAGCAAAATATTAAAAAAAACAAAGAAAACACTGTATCTAAAATCAATTATTAGCATTTTATGTATTTCCTGTTATGTTCTTTGTTCCTGAGAAACTTTATTTTAAAAAGATAATTCCTATCCAAAATGAGAGAGGCTACAAATGGGTAATCAATGAAAAGTAATTCTCCCTTTGATCCTGAATCCAGCCATTAGGTTCATTTTCTAGAGACAATCAATGTTACCAGGTCTTAAATGGCCTCTTAGGGAGAGTCTAAATTTCTAGAAATATTTACTTAACTTCATATCGTCTTCCTCTTGTGTGAAGCGAGCATGGTGGACATGGTGTCTCATGCTGGAGGCTATGGTTTAAGTGAGTTTCCTTTTAGCTCTCAGATGTCTTCATGGGCAGGGCAAAACAGGACGCTAGTGGCAGGTTCTGAGGGCTCAGTGACACTTGGTCTCGGTTGTGTATTTTTGTTCTTTAGATTGAAAATCTGCAAACAACTGAACAGGTGTTAGGCTTCTGGGTCTCAACCGTTTCTACAGTTGCTCAAGCGAGGAGCAGAGCTGTTGGGACCACAGACAAGAGGGCTGAGGCAGAAGGTGGGCTTTCTCCAACTTTGCTTTGAATCCCAGGGCAATGTTTTCTACACAGAGTGGGAAGGTGCAGCCTGACATGGAAAGATTATATTTTGCAGTTGAGATCAATTCAGAAAGTCAGGGGTGCATGCCCCCAGAATGCTCTGAACCTTAGTCAACTTGATGCACCCTAAGACCAGTCCTGTACCCACCCTCTCCCTCAGGCTCCACAGTCCTATGTCCCCTTCCACCCCATCTCCTGTCACTAGAGCCTCTCCTCTGCACACTGCACCCCTGCCTAGCCAGGTCTGTCCAGTCCATTCTCTCACCAGGACCTGCCTTTTCCATGACGCCCTTCCTCTCTGCCCTCTACCTTTCCCTGCTTCCATTAATAGACCTACCTAAGCGTACTAGAATTCAAACCTTTAAGGGGCTCAGTGGACAAGGAGGGGAGATAGGAGATTGGACTTGATAAAAGCTAAGCTCCATGGAACAACGAGTAAGAATGGGCTGATGATACATTTGAGAACCTCATCTATAAAATGGGCATTAAAGAATATAATGAATATGACATTGCTTCAAAATCTGTAAAGTGCCGTCCAAACACAAAGGACTCAGATTCTCACGAGGATGATGATAATTTAAACGTGGGACATGAAAACCAATCAATAATTTTACAAATTAATTTTTAACTACAAAAGTGATACTAATTCACTTTAGAGGATATAAATGCATATATATAAATTAAATATATAAATCAAGATAGAAAAAATTCTCATGGTCTAATTAGAGAGTGTGGTGCCTTGAATTACTGTACACCCTATCCATCTCTGTGGGACCAAAGTGGGAGGACTATTGTTCCTTGGGTGGCAAATTTTGCTGTATAATTTACTCTGTCCAGTTAAGTGTGAATGGAAATAGCACAGAAGCCACCTCTGAAGCTCTAAGAGCCCTTGTGTGGTTCTGCCATCTTTCTTCCCCTTCTGTTGTGAGGCCAGCATATTTCAGGTAAGTGCTTTTCCATCATCTGAGTTCTGGAATGAAGAGCCCTGTGAAGGACATATAGTACCAATGAGAGATAATCATTTATCTTGTAAGTCCCTGAGGTGTAAAGGTTGTTTGCTACTGCAGCATAATTTGCCCTAAGATACCTGTATTAATGAACACAGAAATAACAACTGTTAATCATTAAGTCTATTTTATTTAGTTTTTTCTAATGCTTATATTGTATATTTTTCTTTATAAAAATAGGCTTATAATGTACATATTATTTGGTGAAATGCTTTTCTCATTTGCAACTATTTAAATGTATAACCTTAGTAGATAAGGATTTAAAATATAAGGATTTTTTCTTAAGATAACCACAATACCAAAATTAATAATACTAAAATTAATAATTTATTCATATCACCAAATACTAGTCATTGTCAACATTTTTCCAACAGTAGTTTGTTGTTGTTGTTATTTAAATCAGGAATCTGGGGTTTGTAGTAGGTTGATATGTCTCTTAAATCTCATATTTAGGTTTGCCCTCTCCTTCTCTTTTTCCTCCTGTAAATATAGTTGTTGAAGAAACTGAATCAGTTGTTCTATTTCCCACAGTCTCAATTTTGCTGATTGTGTTTTTTTTAAAATTTTTTTTTTAGTTGTTGATGGACACAATGTCTTTATTTTATTGCTTTGTATGTGGTGCTGAGGATCGAACCCAGGACCTCACGCATGCGAGGCAAGTGCTCTACCACTGAGCTACAATCCCAGCCCCCTGATTGTGTTTTTATGGTGTTACTTAGCATGTTCCTTTTTCCACTGCATTTCCAGTAAATGGTTGATTAAACCTAGAGACTTAGGCTAGAGAAGTAGCTCAGTAGTAGAGCAGTTGTCTAGCATGTGTGATGTCCTGAGTTTGATCCCTGGCACTGCAAAAATTAATAAATAAATGAATCTAGACTCAATTAGATTCAGCAATAGATTAAAAAACAAAAAAACTTGGGCTGGGATTGTAGCTCAGCGGTAGAGCGCTTGCCTCGCATGCGTGAGGCCCTGGGTTCGATCCTCAGCACCACATTCAAAGCAATAAAATAAAGACATTATGTCCATCTACAACTAAAAAAAATTAAAAAAAAAAAAAAACTCAATGCACTGTGAACATTTACCACATCATTTAACATCCTATGATAATGTGTGTTTTTTTAAAAAATAATTATGGAGTTGTTGACTAGAGGAATGTATCATTAATTTATCTAGCTTGTTTTAGACATTATGGTTGTTTCTGTTTTTGCTGCTCTACACAGCTCACTGATAGACATCCTTGTGGTGGTCTACTCTCTGGCCTGATTTGCTCTCTTCTATTCTGTTAGTTCCTGCGGATGGTGGATGCCTGTGCCACCTTCCTCACAGAAGCCTTGAACCCAGAAAACTGTGTTGGAATCCTGAGGTTGGCAGACACACACTCTTTGGACAGTCTAAAGAAGCAAGTTCAGAGTTACATCATTCAAAACTTTGTGCAGATTCTGAACTCCGAGGAGTTCCTCGAACTTCCCGTGGACACTCTGTACCACATCTTGAAGAGTGACGACCTTTATGTGACTGAGGAAGCTCAGGTGTTTGAAACTGTGATGAGCTGGATCCGCCACAAACAGTCAGAACGACTCTGCTTGCTCCCCTGTGTCCTTGAGAATGTGCGCTTGCCACTTCTGGACCCGTGGTACTTTGTGGAGACGGTTGAAGCAGATCCTCTCATCAGGCAGTGCCCGGAGGTCTTCCCGCTGCTCCAGGAAGCCAGGATGTACCACCTTTCTGGCAATGAGGTAAGTTGATGAGAAATGCTATATTTAACCAAATTATTGAGTCAAGAAGTTACAGAAGCCCTGAATGCCTGATATATAAAGTGGGGATGATACTGCATTTTCAGAGTTACTGAGAGGATTAAGTGAGATAGGAAACTACCCAGCACCATGCCTGGTGCATCCTTGCTCTTCCCAATTGTGTAAGATCAGGAGGTTGGTGTAGGGCAATGCACACAGACAGAACTGTGCCCTGTCCAGAGGCTTGCCACTTTCCTAATTTGTCCACTCTGGTGAAACTTCATATCTCTTGGACGGACTCTGATGTTACTTGGTTCAGATTTTCATCCTTTCCTTCTCAAATTTCTGGACGTTCCTCAGAACTTAGCTCCTTGCTCTCAGTCTGGTCTCACTCCAATTCATTTCCACCAATAGGATTATCTAAAAACTCAAGTGTGAGCCTTTTGCTCCTGGGCTTACCTTCTTCACTTCTGGGGTAAAACCCACACTTCCTGCCTAACCCCATCCCAGCCTGGCTTCTCCAGCATCATCTCCCACTCTGCTCTTCTGCTGTAGTCGTGATGCGTTACTTATAGTTCCCCAAAATGAAAGTGTGTTCCAGTCTTCAGGCCAATGCAGGTGATATCCAAATGACTTTTTCTTGTTATTACTCTTGTTAACTTCCACTCTTACCTCAAAACTTGGTTCAAGCATGTTCTTCAGAGACCTCTCTGTGTTCTTATAACCTTTGGTGCCTTCCTTAATTATAGCACTAGCTGCCACATGGTAAATGTTGAGTTCAGGATCTGTAAATATCTCTAGACCGAGAGCTTGTTATAGGAGGAAGTGCAATTTTCTGGACTTTTCATCTCCAGATCTTAGAAGAGAGTCTCTGGTGCATAATGAATGAGTGGCTAAATGTTTACTGAGTGCTTAGACAAGTACCGGGATGGTGACTACACATAGCATCTGGATCTACCTGGGTCTCCTTGACAATTTCTGAAGGACTTTTTAAATTCAAAACTTTATAAATATGAGAGCAAGTATATTAGAGAAGAACAAAACTGGCAAGAAGTAATGCTATAGGGACAGTTTGCCAATGATTTGTACACGTGAAGACCCACATACAGGTGTCACTACACAAGAGTTTTGAGATTAGACACCAAGCCTTTTCTATTAAGCCACTGGGAAAAATCTTAACCAAAGGTAGCTCAGAAATCATCTGTATGAAGCTTCTCTGGCCATTTTTTTTTTCATGTGTGTCTTTTTCTGTCTCTCTGTCATTCTTAGATACACTTTTTATGCCTTCATTCTGCAAGTGTTCCTTAAATATTTGGTAGAATGTACTAGAACCTGGCATTTTCTTTCTGAGATTTTTAAAACTACCAATAGCATCATTTTAATAGACACAGTTCTATTCAGGTTATGCACTTTTAGAATGAGCTTTGATAGTTTGTCTTTCAAAGAATTGTTTCACTTTGTGTAAATTGCTGAAATTTTTAGCTTAAAATTATTTACAGTATTCCCTTATCTTCCTTGTACTATCTATAGGATCTGTTGTGATGTCCCACCTCTCATTCCAGATATTGGAACTTTGTGCCCTTTTTTGTTTGTTTGTGTGTTCCCCTGATCAGTCTGGTTTTATCAATTTTTATAAATTTTATTTATTATTTTATTTATTATTGAGCTTTATCAATTTTATTGATTTTTCTCAAATAGATAACTTCTGTTTTTATTTTATTTTCATTATTGTTTTTATATTTTTAAATTTTATGTATTTACAGTCTGATGTGAATTATTTTCTTTCTTCTGCTTATTTTGGGTTTAATTTACTCTTATTTCTCTAGTTTATTAAGGTAGAAGCTGAGAACATTGATTTGAGATTTTTTTTCCTAACATTGGCATCAGTGCTGTAAATTTTCCCCTAAGAACTACTTTAACTGCATAGCATATATTTTAAAGTTGTGTTTTCATTTTTCGCAGATAAATCCTGAACATCAACTATATGTCAGGTTATTGTGTCTTAGTCCATTTTGTGTTGTTATAAAAAATAACTGGAGACTGGGTAACTTATAAAGAGGTTTATTGGGCTCATGATTCTGGTGGCTAAAGGGTCCACATGGCATGTATGGCACCAGCAACTTGGCAAGGGCCACCTGACTATGCCACCACATGACAGAGCAGCAGAAAGATAAAACAGCTACATGCAGAAGGGACCAAGAACATGGGTGACCTTGCTTTACAACAACCTGCTTTTGCAAGAACCAATGCACTGTAATAGATGAGCATTAATTCTTTCTGGAGGTGGCGCCCCCATGATCTAATTTTTTCCCACTATGTCTACTTCCTAAAGGTTTTGCCACCTCAGTACCACCACACGGGGGACTAAGTTTCTAGCACAAGAAACTTTAGGAGATAAATTAAAATGATATTCAAACCATAGCACACTACTCTCACTGCATACCATATATTTTAAAATGTTGTGCTTTCATTTTTCACAGATAAATCCTGAACATCAATTATATGTCAAGTTATTATGTCTTAGTCCCTTTTGTGTTGTAATAAAAATAACTGGAGGCAGGGTAACTTATAAAATAAAGAAATTTATTTGGCTCATGAGACAGTCTCTGCCTCATTAAACTTTTGGTCTGACAGAGACAATGGGACAATTAGCAAAGATGATAAATGGACTAATGGGAGAAGCCCAGATCACCACATAGGTCCTTTCCCATTGTGGATATGTGGGCACTTGGAAGATAATTCACACTGGAAATCATACAACTGCAGAAAGGTTTCAGTCTCTGCAGCTTCTCTTAGGTCAAAGTACAGAGTCTTGGCCAACTATACTTCCAATATTCTATACTTTGAACATGTTAGTTACTTTTGCTTCTATCTGCTATTTTCTAAGTCCCTGAGATGCTGGCAGTAAAGGTTTTCCTCTCATATAGAAAGCTCAACCCTGTTTTCTGCAAAAATTATTACAATTAAATATCTTCACTGTCTTTTGTATTTTCAAGGTCTTGGAGGGGAGCAGATATGGGTTTTAATATTAACTGCACAATTTATTGACAGTGTAATTTCAGGCAAGCTACTTTGTAACTCTAAGGCTCAGTCCTAATCTGTAACACAGAGATAATAATATCTAACAAGTGACAGACTGTTTTAAAAATTGAATCAAATGTGTTTAGTACAGTGCTGAGTATAATGTCTAATGCCTGAGAAGTGTCCCACAAATGGAAATTGGTGTTATTCTTACTCAATTCCTTTAGGGTTGCTCGGTCTCTCACAATCAAGCATTTTCTTCTCTGGAACTAAAATCTCTTTTTTCACTGGATCCCAGGCTTTTGCTTTATTTCTTCAAATCCTGAACAAGGCACTTCCTCATTTCCATTTTATGGTATGGACAACTGAACCAAAGATCTACAAATTGGGTCTCATTGCCAGTTGGTCTCCTGAAACTCCACTCCACTCACTGCTTAAATGATCTTGGGTTTATTCCTGATGACAGTAGAGTGAGTCCAGCAGTACTCTGGTGAATACATTCCTCCCTTTAATCTTCATTTCTAACCTTAATTTCTTTTTTATTAGAAGCTTCTCTTCCTTTTAATCTTCTAAGCTGGTGGTAATGGTAGGAAATTTTAGAATCTTAAAAGCAAATGCTGATTTTGTTTAAAAATGATTGCTGGAAACTTCCTTGGAAAGAGGTATTTTAGGATAGAAGAAAGTTACCCCTTAGTTGCTTCCTAAGTTTCCAGGGACCAAGTTGGTCTATTACAAAGGTTTTTCTGACAAGTGTGGTATGGGAAGTTGCAGGCAGAGGCTCACTCTTGAGGACAGCTTTGTTGACCAATATGATCATTTCCGTTTGTCCTCAAGTATAGCTCTGTGAGCAATGAGCAGTTAGTAAGGTACAACTGTTCATTTTGGTTTGTCTGTCTGTTTGTTTGTAGTGCTGAAAATTGAACCCAGGGTCTTGCACATACTAGGCAAGTACTCTACCACTGAGCCATATCCCTAGCCCTATTTGTTCTGTTTTTAACAATATGAAGTTAAACTGGTTAGGCCTGATCGTTGTGTGCAATTCATTGGAAAATATTTATGTATGTCTGCAACAGACTTTCACATCTCTGACTTCAGATTGACATCTTTCAAACCTTAGGGTTTAATATTTTACCAAATGTAGACAAATTTACAATTTGGTGATGGTATCATCACTCAGCGCTATTAAGTTACAAGTGGAGTTACAAGGCAATTTTCCATATCCAACCAATCACATCACCTAGATGATTGTATTAGTTAATTGTATTAGTTATCAATAATTGCAAAACAAACTACCCCAGAACTCAATTGTATAAAACAAAACAGAGAGCTGGTGTAGCCCACTGATAGAGCACTTTCCCAGTATGTGCAAGGTCTTGGGTTTAACCCCCAGCACTCTAAGAGAAAAAAAAAAAGGTCAAACAGCAAACATTCTCAAGTTCTGAGTGTCAGATATCTGGGTGGGGTTAGGCTGGGTATTTCTGATGCAGGATCCCTTACCAGGATGTAGTCATGTTGCTGGGGCTACAACAGTTTCAAAGTTCAAGAGGGGTTGTAGGATACACTTTAAGCTAACTCACAGAGTTGTTGGTGGGCCTCGGTTTCTTCCTGGATGTTGGCTGGAGGCCTTGATTTCTTGCCATGTGGGGATCTCTGTATCATCTGACTTCCTCTGAGAATGAGAGAGCAACCAAGATGGAAGCTGTGATGCCCTTTGACCCACCACTGCTGCTCTACTCTATTCCTCATAGAGATCAATGCTGGAACAGTGTGAAGGGAACTACATAAGGTGCGACTACTAGGAAGCAGGGAACACTGGGGCCACTGTGGAAGCTGGTTACCATGATAATTTAGAATGGAGAAAATAATCCATGTCAGGAGCTGGGTTACCTAACTTGCCTATCCACCCACATACCTACCCACCCATCCATCCATCCATCCATCCATCCATCCATCCATCCATCCCTCCATCCATCCACTCATTCAACCTATGCTTATAGAAACCCATAAGCTCCAGTTCTTGGTGTTAAAGATCCATTAGCAAAAGGGCTACTCCTGCCATTAGGGACTTGACAGTAAATTACAAAGTAGTATGAAAATTGCTGTGGTAGGCAAATTCAGCATTATGGAAATGTGTGTGGAAAGTCTAGAATGACTTCCTGAAAAAGGGACAGAGTGACATGGCAGATAATTCATAATGACTTCAAGGGTAAGTGGATTGGGGAGGCAGCATGGGAAACGGAGGATGGATATCGTAGGGAGTTTCAGGCAGCAGACAGGAATCCACAATGTTAGTAGGCACAGGTATGTGACATTCAGGAGCAGAGAACACCTTGTTAGCCCTGGGAGCCAGGAAGTAAGGCCATTGCTCGTCCAGGCCCCCATCAGCCTCCACTGCCCAGAAGGTTGTTGAGGCTGGAGAGCAAGCATGGTGGATAGGATAGGAAGCTTCCGAGAGGAGGCTAAGGCCTGGTTCTCAGCATTGAAATAAGGGTCACAGAGGATCAAATTCCGAAGGCTGATGTTGTCCTCCATGCAGTACCCAACCATACCTAAATCCTCTTTGAAAGAGGACCAGATTGTTGTTGGATATTGTGTCTCGGATGCAGGGTGGGGAGATTTAGGGATAGGAACTAGGGTTAGTAGCTGGAGGGAAAGTTGCAGAATGTCAAAGTTTGTCTTTGATGCCAACTCATTGCTTAGATCCTATCCTGCTGCCTTGGTGCCTTCAAGTGACTCCAAGTTCCCTGGACTGTTCCTCCTGACCTCCCTACTTTCGGCTGTTGATGCCCTCAGGCTCAGCGCATTGCTTAGGATTTGTCCTGATGCAACTCTACAGCCATGGTCCAGCCTTGAGAATTTATTGGAGCTGGTTCTTTGGCATAGAAAAACAAATAAGGAAATAAAAACTCATGGAAAAGTCAAGGTTGGGTGTACTATGGTCATTGAATTTACTCTGTAAGGGCTCAGTCTTTGCTACTGTAATCAATTTATCAACATTGGTGGGCAAAATCAAAGTTCCATAACTGGGTTAGATCAGCCTAACTTTGTAGGAAAAAGTGACTGCTTTGGCCATGGGGAAGGGGCACTGCCTCTCTGGCTCCCATCAAAGTGCCCACAAAACTTCCTCACTGAGCACCAAGGATGGGATGCAACTAGGAAGAGGCAGCTCTTCCTTTCTTAGTGATATCCATTGACATCTACTACTGATCCTACAGACAGGACAATCTGATAAGGGCCGTGTATGTGCCAGGTACCCTACTCTATCTCATGATCTCATGAGCGTCCACAGTGACCTGAACCAGTAACAAGCATTTTTCAGAGTTTGTGTCACTTTTCCTAGGTGGCATGGCCATAGGTGATGGAACCCCAGTGTACCTGACTTCCAAACTTCTGGTTTTACAGTTGAGTTCAAATACCTGTACTGTGAATTTCTTCACTTATTCAAGGCTCTGAAGGGTCATAAACTTGATGTTGGGACCAGTTCTCCAGCCTCCCTGGCCCTGCTTCTTTTTCCTCCTAAGTTTTTGCTCTATGTGTCACTGTAGGACTTTCCTTCCAGAAGGAGGTTGGTGGAGAGCCAAACAGGGAAATGGGAAATAGCCTGAAATGAAATTTCAGGATTTAAGATTTCAGACCAGGTAGGAAGGATGAGACAGAGTAGTAAGTCCATTTGATGGCAAATAGATCCTGTCTTCTTAAAACAGAATAAAAGAAAACTCAATAGGTAACATTTATTGAGTACCTATTACATACCCGTCTCCAGGCTAAACACACTATATCAAGCCACTTTATTCTCACAACAAACTCATGAGGTAGTTAACACTGAAATTCCCATGATACAGATGATGACACAGAGGCCCACGGAGGTGAAGCCACATGGTCGTATAGTGGAAATTGAGGCCTGCTCCACATGGTGCCACAGCCTGAACTGTGCTCCATCATGTTACCCTGCCTGTATGTACCCCATTGATTTCCAGATCATCTCGGAGCGCACCAAGCCCAGGATGCATGAGTTCCAGTCTGAGGTGTTCATGATCATTGGTGGCTGCACGAAGGATGAACGATTTGTGGCAGAGGTAACCTGCCTGGACCCCCTGAGGCGCAGCCGCCTGGAGGTGGCCAAGCTCCCACTGACAGAGCATGAGCTGGAGACTGAGAATAAGAAGTGGGTGGAGTTTGCATGCGTGACATTAAAAAATGAGGTCTACATCTCAGGTAAGCAGGAGCCATGTGAAGCCAAAGCAAGCCCACACTCCATAATAGCATGCCACATGTCCCCAAGCGAGAGCCAGGGAATCATCCTACCAGAATGACTGTGAGTTGGCAACTCTGACTGGGTCAGGCCATGGAACCAGGAGCTCAGGTAGTCTTACCTGGAGAGCACATCATTATTGAATAAACTCTAAAATGTGATCAGCTTTGTAGTGGGAAACGGGAGCAGGCAGACAGGTCCAGTCTCCTTCACAGGAAAGGAAGAAGCAATACTAGGGTTTATTCAGTTTCCGATACAGGCTAGCATAGGGCCCTGAACCAGGTGTGGGAATACAGTAAGGAATGAAAACTTCTGTTCTTCTCCCAAACCTGACCCCTTCCCAAGTTTATTAGGTCATATTTTGATAGACTTCAAAGTAATATGAAAAGCATCCATTTTTGTTGCTAAATTGTCAGTTATTCATGATTACTTTATGCCTACGTTCACCTTAGACCTGAAGTTCCATGAGTCAACACTGTGTCCCCAGCCACTAGCACTGTGCCTAACTTCAGAGTAAACACTCCATCAATGTTTATTGAATGACACAATCTCAATTTTTTACTGTATAGTAGATGAATCTACTTTAATAACATAATCATTTGCCTCTCACATTGACTCTGTAAGGTAGGTAGGTATTCTTAAGGTAGGATAAAGCTCAGAGGCTTATCCTACCTTAGGATAAGCTGAGGCTCAGAGAAGTTCTAGGATGTAACTAGGGTTACACCTTGGTAGGTGTCAGGCAGGATCCCAACCCAGGTGCTGAGCCTGAGTCCAAGCTCTTACTCTCACATCAAAACTCAGCTCTTCTTGGGACTCTAGGGAGGAGGCAAGCACTCCTCCTCCCTCTTAGAGGCTTTTCTGCAAGTGAAATTGTTTGGGAAGAGCAGCTTCCCAGAGCTGGTTTCCTCCAAAGTCAAGGGAAGATCTGTTCTTCTTTGTATATATTCATGTCTTTTATTAGGTTCTAGTTTTCTTTTTTTTCTTTTTTAAAATATTTTTTGTTGTAAATGGACACAATACTTTTATTTTATTTATTTGTTTTTTATGTGGTGCTGAGGATCAAACCCAGTGCCTCACACATGCCAGGCAAGCGCTCTACCACTGAGCCACAACCTCAGCCCTCTAGTTTTCTTTTATATTGTAAAAATATTTGTAATTGTTACAGAAAATTCAAACAATGCAAAAAATAGAAGGTAAAGTATGGTAATTTCTCTGTGCCATTATAATTCTATATTTTTACAAAAATAGTTATTTTTTGGTGTAAGTAATATTAGTGATGTAACAATGCTGAATCTCAGTGAACAAAGATGATAGAATGTGGGAGTGAGGGGTGGGGTCCATCTGCTTCCACTCAGGCCCTCAGGGACCCAGCCTCCTTCCATCTTGTGATGCTGCCATGTCCCACATGTGGCCTTCATTTAGGGAAGACAGAGAAACCCAGTGAGCTGAGAAGGCACATGTGCTCATAAAAGCCTCTCTGCTTGGAAGGACCACCTCGATTCTGCTCATATTCCATTGGTAAAGACTAGCTGTGTGTCCTTTCCTCCCAGCATCCAGGTGTACTGGGAAATGTTGTTTAGCCATGTGCGGGGGGTGGCGCACTACAGGGTTGGTAGTCATGATCTATCTTCGCCATTTATACAGCACATGTTGTTCTACAACTTGTCTTTCCCTTCTTGAATTTATTGTTCATTTTAAAATGATACAAGCAATATATGCAAGCATGCTTATCTACACAGTTAAATTAACAGATACTTGTACTTCCGTTAGCATTATCATCTGGGTATTGTTACATATTGTACAATGGATGTATGTATGTGAAGTGACATACTACATGTAAAGCACAGCATAAAGCCAGCTACATGCTGAGAGCTCCATGTTACCTGTCATCACTAGAGCTCTTCCTTTCTTTGGTAGTGAGGATTGAACCCAGGGGTGCTTTACCTCTCAACTACATCCCCAGGCCTTTTTATTTTTTACTTAGAGATAGCATCTTACTAAGTTGCTGAGACTGGCCTCTACCTTGTGATCCTCCTGCTTCAGCCTCCAGAGTTGCTGGGATTACAGGCGTGTGCTACCATGCCTGACACCACTGCTCTTCTTTTTGCCAACTGTCTGTTGAATGGAAAAAAAAAACATAATTTTTTACAACTTTCTTTTTAAAAATCTCCTTGGGAAAAAACACTTGAGTAGGCATTCTTAAACACTTATATTTTATATACTTGTGCTGCTATTTGGAAAGTTCCTAGAAGCAGTCATAAGGTCTGTGAATAGAGAATTTTGGTATATATTGCTAAATTGTCCTCCAGACAGTTTGTATCAATTTGTTGTTCAATCGGTGTTGAATGACAGTGCCCATTTTCAACATCCTTGCTAACAATTTTTTTTATTATCAATCATTTACATTTTTTTTTTTTGGTACTGGAGATTGAACTCAGGGGTACTCGACCACTGAGCCACATCCCCAGCCCTATTTTGTGTTTTATGTAGAGACAGGATCTCACTGAGTTGTTTAGCGCCTCACCGTTGCTGAGGTTGGCTTTGAACTCGCGATTCTCCTGTCTCAGCCTCCCTAAGTGCTGGGATTACAGGCTTGAGCCACTGCGCCCGGCTTAATCATTTACATTTTTAATAGACTGAAATGTTTAAATTTATACTCTTGGATCATTGGTGAGGTTGGACATATTTTTACATAGTTACTAGCTAATTGTGTTTATTTTTAAAAAATGTTCATACTCTTTGGCTTTTCCATTGATTGTTGTCTTGGGGACAACAATCTTACTAACTTTGGGGAGCTCTTATTATGTATCCTTTGTCTTCTGTGTTGCAAACAGATAGTGCTTATCTTTTATATTTGATTTATATTTATATAGTCATTTTCTTTCCTATGTGATTCCGAGTTTCACGTCATTCTTAGAAATCTCCCCTCCCCAAGATCATTAAGATGGTTTCTTATATATTCTCCAATTCTTTTTACAGCAGTTTCATTTGACTTTTATTTTAAATGCAACATGAAATAAGGTATCTAACTTAATTTTTCTGCAAGTGAATAGCAATTGTTCTAATAACATTTATTAAATAATTTCTACATATTTTAGTCCTGTTTCCATGTTCTTATTTTAATCGATCAGTTTCCCTACTCTTGTGCTCATACCATAGTGTTTTTATTATAACAGCTTTTAAGCATTTTAATATTCAATGAGGAAAGACTACTTTGTTCTTCTTTTGCAAATATTTCTTGGAAGTTTTTTCTAGTGGTGGATCCTTTGCCTAGCATGTGCAAGAAGGCCCTGGCTTCCATCCCCAGTATCGGGGAAAAAAAAAGAATTTTTGGAAAAACATTCTTTAAATTGGCCTTCAGGGAGTGACAGTAGATTTGGAATGAGTGTACAACTCAGCGGTACAACACTTGCTTAAGATATGTGAGGCTCTGGGTTCCATCTCCAGCACTGAAAAACAAATAAAAATACCAAAAAAAAAAAAACAAAAAAAACCCCAACAAAACCCAAATTCATCCCAAATTTACTTTTCCCAGTGAAATTTAGAATTATCTTGTAGAATTGTAGAATTCCCTTTAAAAAGTCGTCCAGGCACTGAGTATGCAGGTCCCCTGAGGGAAGACTGACATCTCTGCAATAACACGTCTCTTCACCCACACACACACTATGCTTTCCAGTTGGTCAGATCTTTAAATTCCAGAAATAAAATCATAGAGCTTTTTTCCTATTTTAAATAAAGATTGCACACATTTCTTTGAAAGTTTATAGTTATTTTACAATCTTTGACACTACCTAAATGGGATCAATATCATATTGTTTTGAACAGAGACTTCTAAAAGGCACACGAACCAAGGGAAAATTGATCAGAGTGTAATGAATAAGAAATCTAAAGAAAAGGAAGCTCAACCTCCCTTAGAGTCAGGGAAAACCAAAGTGGGATCTGAGAGAGGGGAACAGGGTGACTCTCCTCTGCCAGCTGTGGGTGGGACATGAGGAAAGGTCAGCCAGCCAGCTTTGGAAGGATGCTTGACATGTACCCATGCCTCTGACCTAGAAATCCCACTTTGGAGTTCTACCCTAGAGAAACACTTAAACCCATGACCCAGAACATTGTCAGTGATATTCTTTGCCTCACCACCAGTGTACATTCATAAGTCTGAAAAATAGTCATTTTTTTGCTTTAAGTAGTTGGTGACACTGTATGCTAAAGGGGAAATGGAAACAAAAAGGTGTTTAAATATTCTATTAAAGTCACCCAAAAAGGTAGGCCTCCTTTGTCTTAGTCTCTTAACTGCTGAATTACGTATTCTGTTTATCAAGAGAGTTGTCTTTTAGAGAATATTGACCAATTCACTCTCAAATGAACTATTATAAACACCTCATACTTTATAATAAAAAATAATTTTAGAAGAGGACAAGTCCCACTTATATTTTTATTAGATCAGAGATATGAACCAAGAGAATTTTGTAATATTTCTTGCTGATTTTTCCAAATTTGTGCCTTAGCTATTTTGTTTAAATCAGTAAACTTAGAACTTAAGCTGCCTTCTAATTTACCAGGTGGTCAAGGTCCTGCCATCCCTGCCCAGTCTCACTCCCTGCTCCTTATGGGCACAAACACTGAGTCCAGGCTCCCTCTGCCCCCACCCACCCAGGCTGAACTCCAGCGGCACTGAGGTGGCACCATACACCATCTGGACATTGCTCCCCTTACTGCCTCTCTCCCTGATCCCCGTGTTTGCTTTGTCTCCCCCCAAGCCCTGCCCAGGACTTAGCACTTCTGGAGTTCTGGGAAATGATGGGAGAAACTGCATTTCTGACTCATCTGGTAGCTTCTTAAATGTTTTGTTACCTCTTATAGGTGGCAAAGAAACACAGCACGATGTTTGGAAATACAACTCTTCAATCAACAAATGGATTCAGATTGAATATTTAAACATCGGCCGCTGGAGGCATAAGATGGTGGTGTTGGGTGGCAAGGTCTATGTCATCGGAGGTTTTGATGGCTTACAGAGGATCAACAATGTAGAGACTTATGACCCCTTCCACAACTGTTGGTCAGAGGTATAGGAGATTATTTCTATGACTAACTCTGTATTATTACTCCAAAGCTTAAAAAACAAACAAAAAAGGCATGTGCCTAGGATGGTGGCCAGCATTTAGATTGCCTTGCTCCCACTGAGAACATTTTTGGTGGCTCTGAGCTTCCCTCTGCTTAGGAGTCATGGCTTTAGCATTGCTGATCAAGGCACAGCAATAATATCCTTCCAGGTGAGGAGGCTTTCTGTGGGCAGCCAAGCCCTCGATGTGGAGGTTGTGGAGGGGAGGCTCAACCTGCCCTGAGTTGATAGATCCCATAGTCACATGTCTTGGCCCAGAGTCTGTCTCCTCAGATGCATTCCATCTGATTCCTCTCCACACCAGGCATGTGGGCATCTACACACTGCACTGTTTGTGAACCCAGAGTCATGTTTAGAAGTAGCCCTTATTTATTTTCCCATTAATGATGAACCATTTACATGCCCACATGTAAGACTCTCAATGTGACCTCAGGTATATTATACCCAGGAAAAGTAAAGTGATTTTGCCTCCCGTAGTTCCAGGTTATTCTCAAATTCAAATTTTCTTTCTCCTTATAAGAATATATTCCAGCTTTAGAGAGTATAAAACACAGTCACAATAGGCACAAGCAAAGGTCCCCAGATCACCACAAGATCCAGAAAAGACCTGTCAACCTGAAAAGTGCTTTATAGGGAGCCCTTAACATTTGTGGGAGGTGTGCCCAACATGTTCCCCAATCATCAAGTCCCTTCACAAAGTTTCTCCATGACCCAAAGGGGTTATGTAAATAGGTAAAGGCTCTTAAAA
Source organism: Geosciurus inauris (assembly GCA_004024805.1). Taxonomy (NCBI): domain Eukaryota; kingdom Metazoa; phylum Chordata; class Mammalia; order Rodentia; family Sciuridae; genus Geosciurus; species Geosciurus inauris. Next base: position 141,039 of record PVHX01002022.1, read on the forward strand.
TCCTTTTTAGCATCCTGGGATTTACAAGGTAGCGGTATAAGTCTGTCTTAATCCCCAAAGTTGCAATGTGCCCCCAAATGGCTCTTTAAATCCTCATACTAGTTTTTCTTCCTGGATATAAACACTAAGGACAATCAATGCTGGCATATAGCAAGTACTCAGATGTTTTCTGAATGAATACATGAATGAATATATACATTTGACAAATCATTTTCCTCCAACATTGGGTGACTTCATCTGTATAACACTAATTCCTGCCTGTACCCCCTCCTTCCTTGAGAACTAGACTCTGGGAGAAACACACAGCCGGCTCTAGCCTGCCTTTAGGAAGGCTGGGAAATGCATGCTTTGATTCTCTCTGCATCGTAAGGACAGTCAAGCCCATGGGCATTGTTACTTCAGGAGAAGGATGCCCAGGTTTGTGTCCCAGGGCATATGTCCTGTTGAGTTCTTCCAGCAATTTAGGCAGCATAGCTGACACCTTCTTCTCGTGCCCCATGTCTCTGCAGGCTGCACCACTCCTTGTCCATGTGAGTTCCTTCGCAGCCACCAGCCACAAGAAGAGGCTCTATGTGATTGGGGGAGGGCCTAATGGAAAACTAGCCACAGACAAGACTCAGTGTTATGACCCCTCCACCAATAAATGGACTTTAAAGGCCGCCATGCCAGTGGAGGCTAAATGCATCAATGCAGTGAGTTTCCGGGACCGCATCTATGTTGTTGGTGAGTGAGAGTGATGGTTTTTATTTCTCTGAGATCCCCATTCATGCAGCTATGCCAGAGATGAGATAAAGTGCTCTTGAGAATTCCTGGGTGAAGCGGGTAGAGCTGAAAAGGAAGAAAAAATGGGGTTGGTTCGTGTCTCGGTGGATTTTCCTTGCATTCCTAGAGGCAGAATCAAACCTGTTTAGGGGAAACAAAGCAGATGGACACTGTGGACCAGGGAGGAGACCAGAAGTCATTGCAGGAGGAAAAGTTGTGTTGCAAACAGTAAATGTACAGAAGTTGAAACGTGCACAAGATAATAAGCGCCCAACCAGTGGTAGTTATCATTTCCTAGTTTGTGTTCATGGAAATTTCTCTCTCACTGCTTGCTTTAGGGGCTCTGAAAAGTTACATTTAGTTGAGAGGAAAGTCTAGCCAGCCAGACCACAGTTGGCATGTGATTGTTAAGGATGGTGGCTCCCAGTCCTGACTACTCATTAGAATCACCAGGGAGCTTTTTAAAAGAATATGGGCAGTTGGGCCTTACCCCAGACCTATGAAATCAGAATTCAGGAGAGAAGGAGGTTGCTGGGGAACAGTACAACTTTTTTTTTTTTTTTTTTTTTTAAACTTCAGGTGATTTTAATGTGCAGCCAGGGTGGAGAACTTCTGATTAAGGAGATGCCAGAAAATAACTTCAGTGAATAAGAGCTAATCAGAGAAGGCATTTGGAGGCAAAACATTAGAACAGATTAAGGAGGAGACACTTTTTTCTCCCTTGCTTTAGATTCTTGTGTGCTTATTGTTAGTCTCCGACTGCTCCAAAGGTCTAATCTCAAGATGGTTAACTTGGGCTGGTCTATCAGCTCATGCTCAGTCTCCAAACGGATGCCGTCTGGCTCCTTCAGGGATGGATGGCTTCTATCAACCAGTGCTCTAGGGATGCTTTATGTGCAGGGCCCTTCTGACCTCTTAGAACCACCATGGTCTTGGTGCCCATGGTAACAGAATAAAAAGTGCTGAGCTGGGATTGTGGACCAAGTCTACCAAAGGCACCAGATGGTGTTTCTTCCCAGGAGCAGTCTTAAGGTGCATTTTGTAGCCACATTAAGCCAGGTGTCCTTTAGAACCATGGCTGCAGAATTGGAAGGACACTGTGAGTCATCTCGCAACTTGCTGTTCCTCGGCATCCACCCTGGCTTTCTGGGGAAATGGCCATCAATCCACTGTTTCTCTTGGCAAGATGGTCCTGACCTAACCCCTAGTCGAATTTTAGCGGTTCACGGGAATGAAACCCAGAAAAAATGGTAGGATGCTTCCCCTGTGTTCTTCCTCTCCAGGAGGGGCCATGAGAGCGCTGTACGCCTACAGCCCTCTGGAGGACAGCTGGTGCCTAGTGACGCAGCTCAGCCACGAGCGGGCCAGCTGCGGCATCGCGCCCTGCAACAACCGGCTCTATATTACCGGCGGGAGGGACGAGAAGAACGAGGTCATCGCCACGGTGCTGTGCTGGGACCCCGAGGCTCAGAAACTGACCGAGGAGTGCGTCCTGCCCCGGGGAGTGTCGCACCACGGCAGCGTCACCATCAGGAAGTCGTACACCCACATTCGGAGGATCGTGCCTGGAGCAGTGTCTGTGTGACTGACCCTGGAGGGCGCTACAGGGAGCACTTAGCTGTCACCCTGTACCCTTTATACATGTCCAGCCGCAGGCTCGGCTTGCGTTTAAGGCCATGCATCAGGGGCGCACCCGGCTTGCTCTGGGGCGCCTAGGAAGGCACAGCTTTGGAACAGTTGAAAACGGCCAGGAATGTTTGCATGACCTACCTCAGGAGGAAGGCGGGATGAGAGTAATATTTAACATTCGGGACACATCTACCCTATCCTGGGTCCTCTACTAGGCCTTTTTCTATATTAACTCATTTAACCATGGGAATGACCTCCTGATGGGATATTGTCACTCTTGTCTGAGAAGAAACTGAGTTTCAGAGAGGTCAAGTGGCTTGCCTCAGGGTACTCACTCAGCAAATAGCTAAGCCAGGAGTCTAAACCCAAGTCTTTCCTATTCAAAGTCAATGTCTTCCCCACTATTTGCCTAACTCAGAGGAGGAAAATCAAAACCCAAACCTGACTCATGTCTTGTTTTGGCAAGTCTGTTAGAAGATTGGCTCAGCAAGGCAGGGAAATAAAGGTGTTTCTTTTTCCTTTCTTTTACCTCTTGTTAAAAAAACTCTTGTTTAAACCACATGAAATCTTTGGTGTTGGAGCCTTTGGGGCCCTTGTCAAGACTGCTTCATAGGCTCTTCCACTTGGCAGGGAGGCAGGTCTGGGAAGAGCAGTTTGCATCGAAAGAGGTAAAAGTTTTGTGTTCTGTTCTCCCGGCATCAAAGTGTTTACTTTTTATGATCACTAGATGGCCCATTTTGGACTTGAACTTACATTGCCAGACCGAATTACCTTCACCACAGTCTAGTGCCTGGCCCCTTAAGGTCCAACAGTTGTACTGTAATGTAGAAAAGAGGTTTCCAGAGACTCAAACTATTGTTTTTTAAATATGTTAACATCTCAACACTGCTGGCCACTGTAGGAATGTCAGTTCTTCTTGCCAATGTACTTTGTACTTTGAGACAGTGATCTGGCTCCATGTTCCCAGGACTCACCCTCCTGGAACCTTAGTTTTCAGGATCTTTTAAAGCGTATCTTCTTGAGTTTGGAATAAGCTTGGCTCAATTTTAATTCTAAGAACAGAGTCTGCCCTTCACTCTAAGAAAAGACCTCTCAAATGAGCTCACTGGAAATTCATTCTAATCCCCCAGATGGAGAAACAAGTTGAGATCCTGTTTCATATGCTGTAGTTAAAAACATAGCAACTGCATTACCCCAGGTACTTTATTTTCATTGCATGATTTCAGTTCTCTTTATAGAGTTTTAGTTCATGTCAGAGGAGGCATATTGTGCTTATACTCTCAGCAGTTTGGGAAGTCAGAGGTATTAGAGTTGATAGTGAACTTAATTTTCATTAAAAAAAAAAAAGTTAAGGTCAAGTCAAGTGTGGTGGTGCATGCCTGTAATCTCAGAGACTTGGGAGGCTGAGGCAGGAGGATCACAAGTTCCAGGTCAGCCTAGGCAACTCAGTAAGCCCCTGTTTCAAAATAAAATTAAAAGGGTGGGGATGTACTCAGTGGTAGAGCACCCCTGAGTTCAATCCTCAGTTCCACAAAAGGAAAAAAAAAGTTATGATCAGAAGAACCTAATGTTGTAAACAGATTTTTAAAACTTGGAAAATTACAAGTGAGATCTCTGTTTATGCCTAGCTTGTTGAAGATAAATGTAAATACATGTTGGTGTGTAAAATGCTCTGCCTTAGGATCAGGTGATTTATTCCCTGTGAGGAAAAGACAGGACAATGCATACATACTTATGGACATTGAGAACACACTACCACATACCACAAGCAATAATGACCTTCATGAAGCTGTTAACTGCAACAATTTAATTTAGTTCAGGACTTTTATCTAGTTCAATGCATTTAGACAAGTCTTAGAACATCAACAAATGCCAAATCCCTACCCTAGAGACACTCAATAAATGGGTAAGTAGGCCACCAATCAGTATTCTAATTTTTCTTTTCTTCAGTTTTTCCAAAAATGACATGCACATTATGGGGCTAAGTCCAAGTCTTGATTGCCTTTCAAGAGGTGTCTTCTGAAATCTGTGCACTTAAGTCAGCTAGTGGTGATTGCTTACAAGTATGTCTCTTTCAGATCGCTGTCAGAGCCATTTGTGACCTACAGGAAAAATCAGTCTAGTCCAAAGTCTATTTCAGGGAAGAGATTCCAAAGAGGAAATCCAATGACAACATCATTGGCATACAATGCTCAGAAAGAGAGTGTTCCTTGCCAGGGAGCCAATGCTGACTGTCCTTTGATAGAAGCAATCAGCAAACTTACAGCTCCTTAACAGGGAGCTGTAAGTTTACAGCTCTTGACAGGGGGGTCAAGACTATGCTGGGAAAGTGAGGATGTAGGATCTCTAAGTTATAAACCTGATTCTAAATGAGGTTCTCAAGCTCAGGGATAGTTCAGAATGTCCAAATGCATGCAAGGGAAGGAATATGATTTTTATAACACCAGACCAACACATGAATTGTGGTAGAGTCACAGGTAACTGTATACAAGATGCAGGAATTCTTAATAATAATGCAGGGCAAGGGACAGATACACCTATTAGGAAGATCTGGGTTGCCAGGCACAGTGGTGCACGCCTGTAATCCCAGCGGCTCGGGAGGCTGAGGCAGGAGTATCACAAGTTCAAAGCCAGCCTCAGCAAAAAGTGAGGCACTAAGCAACTCAGTGAGACCTTGTCTCTAAATAAAATACAAAATAGGGCTGGGGATGTGGCTCAGTGGTCAAGTGCCCCTGAGTTCAATCCCCGGTACCACTTCACCTGCCTAAAAACAAACAAACAAAAAAGAAGTCTAGGGTTCTGCATTTGAAATTGCCAGTCTGTAGCTTTTAGGAAAAGAAAAAAGCTCAAGTCATTTTGGGGAAACTTTGCAAGTATAGTTATCAGGGTTTAAGCTTCTAGACACTAGAAGCTCTTAAAATCTAGTTTCCATTCCAAGATAATAAAGACTCAAGTTTGCACTGAGTTAACTGTTAAAACCTGCACCACCAGTATGGGGAGAGCAAGCTGGGGCTGACCCAGAAACAACCCCAGGACTCAGGCAGGGCATGGTAGGATGTTCTGCCACAGCTGGCCTGTAGAGACAAGTCCTCTGCATGGATAGAGCACATGGCAGGGAAGAAGAGAGTAGGGGAGGAGGAGGTCAGGTTTTGAAGATGAAGGTCTAGAAAATGATACTGGGGCCCTGGAGTTTGTGAGCATGACTCTAGTCCCAAGAAGGACAAAGAAGAATAAAGGAGCAAGGGACTTCCCTGCAAGAAAACAAAGAGGGAAACTACTTCTTAGAACTGAGGCCCAAGTTAGAACCAGAGCAGCAATTGGGACAATTTGCTGTGGGGCCTGTGAGCTGCTTGGCTTAGTCTTCCATCCTAATGGAGATAGAGAGGCCCAGAGCCTCTGATGGAGTAGAAAATCTGTAGATGAGGTTAAGGCTGGTCAAGGCTGGTCTGACAGGCAGGGAGTGAAGCTCATCAGAACACTGACAGATAAATGTCCTCTTCTTAGCTTTCAGCCATTCTGGTCTCAGCAGCTTCAGGAAACACACACATATACAAACTCGATGTCCTTGAACTCAAAGTTAACTATGCTCTCAGGGAAATACAATTATCATTCTCATCATTCTTTTATAGCTGTGAAAGCAAAGCTTTGCTATTTATAAAAGTTGAAGTAGTACTGTTAATTATTGACTTGTCCTACTTGATCTTGAAAAATGAAAGTACTCCATAATTTTTTAAGTGAGTAGACGTCAATGGATTTTTTTTTTGTAGGAAGCCCTAATTTGGGGTTACAAAGTCATTTTTTCATCTAAGTGTTAGATCTCATCATTCAAAGAGTCAAATTCCATGTAAATTCCCATACGTCTCAAATATAGGTACTGGAAAAGCAGTCTTGACAGGTCAGATTTTTATATTTATAGGCATAAATAGTGAACCAAACTATTGAAGCATTTTGGTTACATGAGATTATGACTTTTTAAGTGATCAAAGCAAGGATGTTGTTTATAAGTTTGAAGAGATTTTAATTTATTCAATAAAATGTGCATGGAATGGGTAAGAATGTGTTGTATATAATCATTTGATGATTTTTTTTTTTTTTTGCTTCTTCTGGTTGATGTGAATAAACAGTATCTGAAATGAAATGAAATTTAGTTGGTGGAAATTTAAAATATTTCAGTCAATCAAGAGAGTTTTGATTAATGCAGAGGATAAGATTTATCAGGTTAGCTTTTTAGAATGATAAATAGTACAGTTTTTCCTTCCCTAAAGCCACATTGCCTCTCTGAACAAGCTTTTTCCAGCTCGTTTGCAAATTATGTGACTTTCATCCTGGCTGGCTTCATTCCTTTTACAAATGCCCTCTTTTAGGTTTTGATTCCTGATCTGACTTCTAAGCCCTCTACCAGTCTCTTCCATGTTGTCTCTGAGGCCCCAACCAACCCTGCTCTTCTCAAATCAGGATCTGAGCTGGAGGGCTGTAGTTCTCATCCACTGAAGAATTGCCATTGGTTTGGTTTGGTTTGGATTATAATGCAAAAGTCCTACACAAATGAAAAGGAAACATGAGGCTTCAAAGAAATTTGGAGTTCCATAAATAGACCATCCCCCCCTTGGTTTCTTCTTATTCTGCCTTCGGAGGTCTTGGTGGAAAACCTTGGGAAGCACAGCTCCATCTCGTGGGGAGGGTAGTACCAGAGTTGATCCTGGGCTGGAAATCTAACAGACAGTGTACTGGCTGTGAGTCAAAATGGGATTTTGATCTTAACTTTATGCTGAGCCAATTTCCCTATGGAATCTCGGGAATAATCAGATGCTCAGTCCTCTCCCCACTTCTGTGGGCCCATGCCTCGTTTTGTGTTGGTGTAGACTGCCATTGTTCAAGATCCCTGGTGCTCGGGACCTGTCAAGGTCTGGTGCATTCTGGCCCTAGCATTGGCCTGCCTGTTTACAAGTCACTGTTTTTCACTTCTGTTTTTTGTTTTTTTTCTTTCTTTCTGCGATTTTCTTCTTGCCTGCTCAGATGTCTGAGGTCAGGTGTCAGCTACAACAAACTAAATTCTTTGGACAATTTTGAGCTTTTCCAGGCGGGGCTGGACCATCCCAGGGTTGTAGCCTGAGACTACAGAAAGCCATGCTGACGTGCTAGAGCCTCCCAGTGCAGGGTTTGGATGGGGAGCAGGTACAGGGAGCTTCATGGTCCAGGTGTATTTGCTTTATGGAGCAGATGGAGTTAAAGAAACAGATGTGTTGACCACTCACACTGATGCTGGCAGTATTTTGAAAAACAATTGACCAATTTCTGCAACACAACATGGGCCCACTGTGAGGCCAGGAGTGCCAAATCGCTCCTTTTAGAACCTTCAGAAGACAATTGAAGAGAAAAATAGTATGAAAACGTCTTTGAATCCATATAGACCACAAGCAGTGCTTTCAAACTTTTAAAACCATGTATCAATAAAAACACATTTTTCAGTGTGTCTTATTTTAGCTCTTCATGAAGTGCTGTTCACAGTCCACCAAGTTAACTTCATCACTGGCCAGTGGGTCACAAGTCGCAAATCACATCTGAAATACAAGAAGGGCACTGAGTGGGACAACAATAGGCAGGGGCTAGGGGAGAGGAAGTTGGCCAACCTTTGGTTTCACACATACACCAACACCACATAGAAATCAGAGGCACAAATCTGATTGCACAGAGAAATCTTGGAGTCTGACCTTAGAGAGGATTTTTGCGGATGAAATTTCATTCTTTCATAATGAAAATGTAGTAATAGGAGCATCTATTGAGTAATTTCCCAGAAACACGAGACAGAACCAGAAATTGTCGTCAAAGAGATTAGGCCAGTGACAAAGTGAGTCTAAGTAGCAATGCTGAAATTTTTAATTGTCAAAGTGTATCCTGGTAGAATGTTGCATTCCCAGAAAAGATCGCTGTAGAAGCCTGGAGAAAAAGATTAGATTTTGTTTTAAGTCCTTCGTAGACATTTGTGAAAAAAGTAAATGGGTGAGTCTTAGTGAAACAAAGCAACAAATATTTCCTGAGCTCCTACTATGTGCCAGGCATGATTTTTTTTTTTTTGGCACTAGGGCTTCATCTGTAAACATCACACCCTGCTTTTATGAGCTGACATTCTGGTGATGAGAGACAGCAGCAACCAAACAAAAACACAATATGATGCCAAGTAGTGATAAGTTTTGGAAGACAAGTCAGGCTGGGCGAGGTTATACAGACCACCTTAAGTACCTTTTCTGGTACAGAGACCCTTAAATAGAAACTTGAGAGAAGAGGAAGTATGAGGCCTGAGGGTACATGGGGGAAGCTTGATCCAGGAAGCAGGAACAGTCATAGCAAAGGCTCTAGGGCAAGAGGCTCAATGTGTTTAAGGACCAGGAAGAAGGCCTATGTGGCTGGAGTGAATTCAAACCTATGACTGGGGGCTGGGGTTGTGGTGCAGTGGTAGCGTGCTCGCCTAGCACGTGTGAGGCACTGGGTTCGATCCTCAGCACCACATAAAAATAAAATATATTCTGTCCACCTACAACTAAAAAAATAAATATTAAAAAAAACCCACAAAAACCTATGACTGGAAGTCTCAAAGGTCACTGTAAGCATGTTGAGTGTAACTGCAACAAGATGATAGCAAACAAGGCAATTTCAGAAAGGCTGAAGATTCACAAATGTTACACACCCGTGTGTGTGGCTTTCAAATTCAAGTCATCTACATTCACAGGAGGTAGTTAATTGGAAGGAATTGCCACCTTGAACTTAAAAGTGCTTGCAAACCTAACAAACTTGGAGCTCTTTCTCCAAATCCTTCATCTTTCTGATCCTATCCTGGACCCTATTGTCATGGTGGGCAGGGCTGGCTACCCAAACTGACTAGCCACCTCATCCTAGGGGGAGTTGGGGAGAAGGCTCTCAGATAACTGAGACCTGCCACTCATTCTCTGTGTAAATGGAAGTAACAGCACTTGAATCACATGGACCCTCTTATTCATTGCCTCTGCATCCTGGTGGTAGGGACAACACCCATCAGGGGTAACTAAAGGAGTAAAAGTCAAAACTTGAAGTCAGTGAGATCAAGAAGACTGGCTGATTTTTTAAAACAGCTCATTGGAAAGACCAAAATAGTGTGGGCTGAGATTCAGCACATTAAAAATCAAACTACAGCTGGCCCTCTATGTGCTCTGTTCTACATCCACAGATTCAATCAACCACCTATTGAAAATATTTGAAACAATCTTGCCTGTATTGGACATGTACAGACTTTTTCCTTATCAATATTACTGGAACAATGCAGTATAACAACAATTTAAATAGCATTCACATTGTTAGGTATGATAAGAGATGTAGAGACGATTTAAAGTCTATGAGAAGATGTACACAGGTTTTATGCAAATACTATGTCACTTTACATAAGGGACTTGAGAGCATCTTTGGATTCTGGTGTCTATAAAGAGGCTGGTTCAATCCCCACAGTTACTGAGGGACAACCATAATAATACTCCACAGTGGCTAAGCGCAAACCAACAAATTGTTATAAAAATGTCTATACAATGTGTGACAATTCAGATGCAGACTAGAAATTGGGTGCTAAAAATGTTACTTCCAAGTGATTTTAGAGAATACATCTTCCTGGGAGGCAGATTGACATCCCCATTGGGAACCAAGGTTGGAGATGTAATAGTGATCAAGGGTTTGTCACTCAACCTCCAACTCAGATGGCCTCTTCTCAAAAGTAGGGTAATAATAAGCCGGGCATAGTGGCACAAGCCTGAAATCCCAGCACTTAGGGAGGCTGAGAAAGGAGAATCGTGAGTTCAAAGCCAGCCTCAGCAACGGCAAGGTGCTAAGCAACTCAGTGAGACCCTGTTTCTACATTAACACACACACACACACACACACACACACACACAAAATAGGGCTGGTGATGTGGCTCAGTGGTCGAGTGCCCCTGAGTTCAATCTCCAGTACCAAAGGGGGAAAAAAAAGTAGGGTAGGGGCTGGGATTGTGGCTCAGTGGTAGAGCACTTGCCTCGCATGTGGGAGGCACTGGGTTCGATCCTCAGCACCGCATATAAATAAATGAATAAATAAAGGTCAATCAACAACAAAAAATTTTTAAAAAAAAGTAGGGTAATAATAGACAACATCTCACAGGGTTTGGACAAGGATTAGATGAAATCATCCACATGAAATGCTGAGCTCATTGCCTGACACTGTAAAAGCTCCATAACATTAGCTCTTTTAATTTTCCTCATCTGACTGAAAGCCCATAAGCCTGGGGACTGTTTTCTTGCTGGTCTTTTTTCCCTAAGGCACCCAGGGAACACTAAAGAATGTTGTGGCATCAACACCTGTCAGGAATAGTCAGAGCTCGGGGGTCAGGTCCTGAGGACCTGCTACCCCAGTAATGATCTCCCTGTTATTGATCACCTATTGAGACTTTCCACACTTTGGAGGTTGAACAATGACAACACAGATATAATTTCTGGGTTATGCAATATTTTAAAAAGTTGCAACACAGGACTCTATGTCTACAAAACTGCTCAGAAAGAATAGGGAATGCTTTTTTTTTTTTTTTTAGGAAAGGGATTGTGTTATCTGGAGTGCAGTCTCCACTGATCTGCTTGGTTCCAAAAGCATTTGAGTGTGCAGCCTTTGACATATACTATCTTGTTTAGTCCTCTGTAAAGTGAATTGATGCTTCAGGGATGAGGTTCAGAGAGGTTGAATAACTTCCCTAAGTCAAGCATGTGATTCTCTGAAGCTGGGGATTTTATCCTGCCCACTGCTACTTGCAGGGCAGAGGATATGCTGAATGTAGTAATGTCATGGGTCTCATTTAACTTCATGGTTCTATGATTTGAGTATTTTAGATCACGCATGTCACAATTTTAAGGTAACTCTGAAAAAATCTAGGAATTCTTATTACTAACTTACTGTGTGATCAGTGCAAAGCCAGGGACCCATGCCAAAATATCACAAAGGACTGGAAATGACCTCTAAGTTTATTTCCAGCTCTAACAGATTTTCCTGCAGGAGGTAAGGCTGCACTTTTAAAGGTTTCCACCAGGGGGCAAAAGACGTCTACGCTCTTTGGCTTCACTCGTTAATGAGCGGAGCCAAGGACCAGTCAGGGTTGGTGAATTTTCTAAGAAGCTCCTGCATCCAGGGTTAGCCCTAGAGCTCTGCTTTCTTAGTTCCTTACCAGGCCACCTCTCTGAGAGTGAGCTCTTAAGAGTGTCTGTGGCCTTCTCTAACCTGGGGTCACTGAAGAAGACCCTACATTTATTGTAAGACACGTTCTTATTATAGATGATTCTAAGAAAGGAAAATGGTACAATGCTTTAATGATAGAATTACACAATGCAGCTTTTCTCACCAGCTTTTCATGGCCTTAATTGTCTTATCCTCTATCATCGGGGATTTGGCCATTTTCCTGCCCTTCACTTGTGTTGCTTAGCATAATGTTGTACTCAAATATTTATAGCTAAGGCAAAAATACTTTAGCACACATTCTCAGCAGCAAAGCTAATATAACAATGTAGCTTCATTTGCTTTATGTCCCACAGATATTGTTGCTTTGCAAGAAAATATGAGACTGTGGTCATTTCCTCTCTAATGAATATTGGTTTCACTAATATAAAATTTATGTTCACTGCTCTATTTCCATGCTTTTCTGCATGTAACTTAGTTTCAATACCAAATCAGAGCATTTTTACCATTAAATAATTTTGTAGAAATTCCTTGTGGAAGTATAATTGACATACAATAAACTGCACTTAAAGTACTATCTGTTCTCACATATATGAAACCATTATCACAGACAAGATAATGAAACCATCCAGTCCCAAATTTTCCTGCTGCCTCTTTATGGCCCCTCCCTCCCACACAGCCCCTCTCCCATCCCTGTATACAGGCAACCAGGGATATGCTTTCTGTCAGTATAGATCAGTTTGCATTTTCTAGAATAAATGGAATAATTAATATATACCTTTTTTCCCTCTAGCTTC
>PVHX01002022.1:153542-182025 GCA_004024805.1 Geosciurus inauris
AAAAAAAAAACCTCCAGTCATAAAGCTAGCAAAAATAATTTCCAAAAAAAAAAAGGAAACAGCCCTTACTGAAATATTATTTACCTTCCATAAAATTCACCTGATTTATGATCCAATGGTTTTTAGTGAATGTACAGAGCTGTGCATACATCATCAAAATCTAATTTTAGAACATTTCCATCATTTGCAAAAGAAACCGATACTTTTTTGAAATCATACATTTTCTTTTTTTTTTAAAAGTATTTATTTATTTTTTTTAGTTGTAGGTGGACAGAATATCTTTATTTTTTAATTTTTATGTGGTGCTGAGGATCGAACCCAGTGCCTCACGCATGCTAGGCGAGCACGCTACCACTGAGCCACAACCCCAGCCCCTGAAATCATACATTTTCATCCCAAGCCCTAGGCAACCACTTCTGTTCTGTCTCTACAGATTCGCTTGTTTTTAACTTTCAATATAGTTGAATGATATAAATGTGTATGTACATATTATATACAATACATACACTACAATAATAAAATACAATATAAAATATATTTCATGTAATTGAATGCTATATAACATTTTCTGATGGCTTCTTTGACTTAGTGTTTTCAAAGTTCATTCATATTATAACACATATAAATGCTTCATTCCTTTTTGTGACTGAATAGTATTCCATTATGTGGATATACCACATTTATCCATTTTTTTCATTGATAAAAATTTTGAGTTACTTTTATCTTTGGGCTATTATGAATAAGACTGCTATAGATATTTAAATACAAGTTTTTGTGTAAACATACATTTTCATTTCTCTCAGATATATACTGAGGAATAAAATTGCTAGACCACATAGTAACTCCTTGCTTGATATTCCCAGAAACAGCCAAACTATTTTTCAAAGTATCAGTACCATTTTGTATTACCTCCAGGAAAGTGTAGCTTTCCAATTTCTCCACCTTCTTGTTAGCACATGTTATTGTCTGTCTTTTCTATTATAGCCATTCCAGTGAGTCTGAAGTTGTATCTCCTCATATTACTTTTTTAAATGTGCATTTCCCTAATGACTAATGATGAGTATCTTTTTTCTTACAGGCCATTCAAACATCTCTTTGGCGAAATGTCTATTCAAATTCTTTGTCTCTTTTCGCACTGGGTTATTTGTTTTCCTATAATCAAGTTGTAAGAGAAACTGTGATAATAAGGGTTTGCTGTTTTAAGCTACTAAGGTTCAGGGAATTTATTACTGAGTGTTTTTTTTTTTAATTAATGAAACTACTATATTTATAGATATAGTAACAAATACATATAGATATACAGGATGAGGGGTAGATGGTAACTGGGAACTGGCTTAGGAATGTGCTCCACCTCCATCCTCCAGATAAGACTACGGAAAACCCCATGAGACTCCTCTTCAGGGCTGTTTTCCAGGCCAGTGGTCCCCTTATTCCAGGAGTAAATAGTGAGAACAGGAAAGTGACTGTCTTCCTGGGAGGTCTGCCAGGGAGGCTTGGAGGGATGGAGAGTTGTGTCCTCCATTACTTCCTGTGGGAACCAGAAGGACTGAGACTCCAGGGTTTAATGGCCTCTGTGTCCCAGACAATGCAGGGGCTGTCAGGGACCATAGAGCTCCCTGCTGGGAGGCTGTGGTGGTGGCCCTGGCTGGCTCTGAGCCCTGGCTCAGCCTGGAACTCTCATAGTCCAGGTAAGCAGGACAGGAACTGAGAGGCCTGATGAGTTCCAGCCACTCTGCAGGCAACTGGCACCTCGTGGTGAGGTGATCACCTGGAGCTGGGGCTGCTGCCTCACTCTCCTGCTGGGCCTTGCAGGGAAGAGGGAGGGAAAGGGCCACAGGGCAGGACACAGTGAGGCTCTCAGACACTTGACTGAACCATTTCAGGGGTCATCTAGGCCACCCTGCCCCAAGCAAGGGTTTGCCTGAGCTTGGAGAGAGGAAGGATCCTCTGAGCTCCATCCACACCCAGATCCCACCTTCCCATGTCAGCGCTACCTGTGACAGAGGAGAGAAAGAAAAAGACCCATGTTAGACAGTAACAGAGGCACTGAGTCCCCTCAGCTCCTGGTGCCTCAGGTGAGGATGGGGACAACTGGGGCACCCAAGGGGACCCCAGAGTTTGTAGAACTGGATTTTTCTACTCCTTAGAGGGAGATGCAAAACTTTATACGCTAACACATTGTATACTTGTAAGTACATTTATGATATTAAAACAACAGCTTCCTGGACAATATTTACCCTTGGTGTGAGGACCTCATCTGTCCTGTCCTGTCCCATCCCATCCCCATGTGCTCAGTTCTACTCTAGAGGCAAAACAGGCGAGGCTCTGTGGGCATGTGTGAGTGGTCACCAGAGTCCTTCCAGGGCAAGTCCCAAACTACAGCTGCTCTGGGTGTCCTCTCCTGTGGACCTGGGCTCTCAGCAGCAGAGACAATGCCCTATTCATTCTCTATCCCTGTGGCTCCTGGAAGAAATCTGGAATTCTTAGAACCTGCAAACCTTGGAGAAGGTCCTGGGGGCAAAGCCTGGTTTACAGGGAAGAAGGTGCAGCTCACAGGCATCCAGCCAGCCATGATAATTGACCTGTGGGGACTTCTCAAGACTCAAAGGCTGTGGGTCCTGACCCGTAAACCATGTGCCTCCCTTATGCTGACCCTTCCAGTCCCAACTCCCAGGGCTGACTTTTGCTATGGCTTAAATCACCTGCACATTTAATTCATTCCTGGTTCATGGCCTTGGTCTCTGCAGTCCTGAGTCTTTGGTACTAAGTCTTAGATACTAAAGAGCTGGCACAGAGAGAACTCAGAATCTCAGACTCAGGGTCTGGCCAGTCATGGGCATGTGTGGGTGAACGGATGAGAGGCCCACTGTCCACTGGTGGGAGAAGGGGCTTTGGAGCCAGCCAGTCCCGCGTGCGATTCTGACTTTGCTACTCACAAACTGTGATTTGGGGGATGCTGCTTTGCCATTCTACACATTTCCTTATTTCTAAAATGGGGATAAATACTGCCTATTTTGTAGGGATGATGTGAGGATTAGCAAAAAATATACCTAATGTACAATTCATTTGAATTGATGTGAACTCAGAAATAGCACATGCTAGGATTATCGTTAATAGTTATCACAATGATTCTCACTGGTGGGTCTCATAACCTTCCTGGATATCTCAGGTGCCCTGTGACAGCTTTGGAAGGGATTTGGCTGCCATTGTTTGCATCACCCCAAACAAAAAGAAAATTTTCTTAAAAACTTTGGGGGAGGAAGCAGATTATGTTTGGGAACAGGTTGAATAATAAAAGGAGAGGAAAAACACACACAGAACCAAACTGAGGACACAGACCCAGACCAAGCATTTCCTTTGGTTACAAGTGATAGCTGCATTCTTAGAAAATGAACAGAAAAATTCTGGTTCCAACCAAGGTCCCCTGACTTGCTGGGAGGACATAACCCTGGCCTCTGAGCCACCCCCAGTCCATGCACCAGAATAAACATAGTATGTTGGGACAGAAGGACAAGAGGAATGGGAAAGATGGGGAAAATCCATGTGAGTGATGGGAAGCCCTGTTCTTCCCCTCAGAGGCAAACACTGAATAATTTAGGAAATCATTTGGGGTGAGGGAGAATCAGCATTTAAAACCCAGCAATCATTTTTGCTTCAATAATTGAATATGTGAAAATTTTTTAGAATAAAAATGGAGTCCTTTTTGTCAAACCCTAACAAGAACAATACTAACCAGGCCAGGGAGTTATAAAGGAGGGCATCTTATACGTGTGTGCCTGGTCACAAGAACTATTATTCAGAAAAGACTGTGCCAGAACCCAAACCTCATATTAAGGGCACTGCAACCTTACACAGAAAATATTTGTGCAAGGACGCTTGCCCAGCAACTCTGTTTCTCTTGGACTGACACCACTCTTTTATTGATCGTTGTAGCCAAGCATTATTGTTTCAAAACATCTTATGTAATACTCCTTAAAAGACTTAAAAAACTTCCTCTTGCCTCAATCTCCTTGAATACACCCCTAGTTTCCCCTGGAATGAATCTACTTTTTTCAAACAAACTTTATTAATCTTTAGAGAATCTCTGATCATTATTTAGGTTCACAAGTGAAATACCTTAATAAGTGAACATAACATAGGATTTCAATGATCCTGATCAGAATATACATATTCGGTAAACTACAGATTTTGAAAACAAAACTATGACCTGATTGCTGATTTTGCTCTAAATGAGGCATTTCCCGTCATGTTCGCTAGATGGCGGAATGGGACCACAGCCAGTCCCCAGTTCAGCATCAGCTCTTCTCACACAGGTTTACAATGTGGAAACTGGGTTATATCCAAATTTTTCTTTTCCTTCCAGAAAAGAAAGGTAAAACATTTATACACGGCTTTTTCAAGGACCCTCTCCAGCACACAGATGTTTTCCATTTCCCTGTCTGAAGGCCTGAACCCGAGGTCTTTCTTATCCTGGAGGAAGGAACAGTATGAGAGAAAATTGACCCTAAGCCAGGTGCTGTTCTATGAACTTACTCTTATTTATTCTGTCCAGGGAAAACTCCAAAGTGTCACTTCAGTTTTGATTAAAAAGTGCTATCATTTTGTTGTGTGGACATTTTCTACGTAAGAGCTCTGGTGTATTTCAAATGTGACTACATGGGGCAAACGGAGGATCAGCCTGAGAGTAAATCCAGTGACACTAGAAGAGACCTCTTTGGGGTGCTTAAGCTTGCATTCCTGGCAGTGAGAGCTAATGTGACAGAGTTCTATTCTTCTTGTGCAAAAAGGAAGAAAACATCTGGATAAAAGAATTAACACACAGCCCAATCCAGAAACAAGCAGGACCTGTGGGAGCCAGTGATCACAATAGCCAGAAGAAAAAGCCTCCTTTCCTTCAAGTCTGGTGATCTGGCTTCCAAGTAACTCAGCAGGAGGGCCACTGAATCAGCATCTCCTGGGTCCTCACTGACCCTGACAGCCATGCTTTGATGCAGGGTACACAAGGCAATTGCACTGAGTCACTGAGGTTATTTAGTCGGCCTTATCTCTGTACCAACATTCTGCTGAGGGAAGCGGAGACTAACCCAGAAATATAAACCTTAGTGCTCGCCTCTATAGAGTTTGTGATAAAAAAAGAACTTCCATTGCTGAATTTACACAAACTGGTTCCAGAAAAGAAAACTAGTTTGTTCAGCATGAGTATTCAGACTTTGGAGCTGGTCCCTGACCAATCAGGATTAAATGGGATTCAAATGCCTTCCTGTCATTCATTGAATGCAATAGAGACAAATCTTTCCACACATGGAAGGAATTAACTTCATTCTGGTTAAGAGCCATAAGGACAGTCTCTAAAAGTGCCATACCTCCCCTCCCCTACCCCAGATCCCCACCTTGGGGTATTTAGTCAAACCATGAATCAATTGTGCACACACAAGTGGAAGAAATTGAGTATCAGAAGAGAATCTCCCTTAGGTGTTTTACTTATGCATCCATCCACTCAAGTTTAACTACTTCCTATCCCCGAGCCAGGTTAAACTTGAACTTGATAGTCCTTTATATACTTTAAATCAAATCATAGTATTTCTCTGCTCAAAACCATTTTTTCCCCAAAACTTTTTAATGATTCACTATTTTGCTAAAGCCAAATTCTCAAAAAGGCCTACAGAGTCTTATTAGTCCAGTTTCTTATAATTTATCTCTGTAGTTTCATCTGATTTTTTTCCTTTTTTTTTGCTTTTTCTAAGCGTTGTTTCTGCAACTAATAAGCAATTGCCTTTTGCGGCTTCTTTCTGTTTTTCATATCATGTGTCAACAAATACAACTTTCAGATCAAATGTTTGTTTTGTTTGTTCCACAGCTGAAAATGGCATTTACATTTTAAGTGGTTGAAAAATTCGGAAGATGAATACTATTTTGTGACACATGAAAATTAAATGAAATTTAAATTTCAGTGATCATAAATAAAGTTTTATTGGAATAGCCATGGACACATATTGTCTATAACTGATTTTGTGCTATAAGGGCATAGTTGAGGAATTGTGATAAGGCCATGTGATCCACAAGCCTAAACTATTTATGATCTGTACCCGGCAAGATGGTGCATACCTGTAATCCCAGCTGCCTCAGGAGGCTGAGGAAGGAGGATCGCCAGTTCAAAGCCAGCCTTAGCAATTTAGCAAGGTAGTGAGCAACTCAGTGAGACCCTGTCTCTAGATAAAAAAGGGCTGGGGATGTGACTTAGTGATTAAGTCCCCCTGGATTCAATCCCTGGGTACAAAAAAAAAAAAAAGTTTTTATGATCTGGCCCTTTACAGGGAAAGTTTTCTGATCCCTGAGTAAGGTCAGTGTGCTATCACTGTCTACCACATCTCTCCAATTCTACCCACCCTTGAAAATTCAGTTCCAATCATCCTCCTCCAAAAAGTTACATTTTTAACAGATTCAGCCAACATCAATACCACAGCTCACCTTGATCTTATTTCCCAATCTAGAATTATTATTAAATCAATTCACCAAATGTTTATTGCCTTTCTGCTATGAACCATGCATAATAATCAGTACTTGGGATAGAAAATGAACTGGTTGTAATCCTAGTCTTTTGTAAGTTCATATTCTATTAAAGAAAAAGTATTATAATGCAGAGTGATCAAGTAGTAGTGCTTACACAGGATTTTTCATAAACTGGAGTGATATCTAATTTAGCCAAGGGTAGGGGGAAGACACTGGCAATAATTAGTGAATTAAGCTTGAACAGAGTTTGGAAAAAAGTAAGTGAGGGGAAGAGGAATGGAAGTATAGCCCAGACTAAAGGGGGAAGAGGGAAGAGGGAGCAGAGGTAGGAGATGCACACTGAATCACCTGCTTCTGGACTCTTTGGTGGGGATAACAATGTCATAATGGTATGGCAAGATTGTCATGAATCACTGAGTCAATCTTAAAGCAAGAGACAGCTGCTGGTCCAGATGCACCAGCTGGCGGGCCAAAGAGCAGACTGCAAGTCTACACCCTTCGATTCCCTCCAGGGGTTGGAGTACACCTTTAATACAATAGGTAAAGCATGTCAGTACATTAATCATAAGTGGCTGTTGCTATGATTCCAGACCATAAACAAACATCATGAGATCTAAAATCATAAGCAGAAGGGGAAGTGGGTCAAAATGACCCTAATTGAGTATAAGTTAAAAGAATGGTTACTAACATCTATACAATCATTCACTGACAAGAGTTCATTTCCAAGAAAAAAATGAACCAAAAAGAGAAAAAATTTACATTGTTTGAAAAGAACAAACATTTGCGTTTCTAAGCAGGGTGTGCTGAGCAGGATCAGGATAGCAGAAGTGGGGTTCTCTCATGGGAGAAGCATTTCTTACAGGACATGGAGTCTGTTTGGTCATTGCCCATCTAGCCTGGTCCATAACAATAAATGGGTAGAAGAAGATACTGTATAACCTTATAGGCCATTTGGTTCATCCCCTCCTTTTATAGATAAAAAGGCCACAGAGGCTTAGAGCCATGAAATGATTTTCTAAGTTCTGGACTTTGGAAAGCTAGAATGGAAGTTGAGATCTCTAATCAACTTGAGTGTTCTTTCTCCCACTAGAATGTTTTGAGCCTGTATTTTGGTGAATATCTCAAGTCCTATTTGCAGGCTATTAAATAAAACACTTAGTGAAACTAACATGATTTTACAAGAATGCTGGGTTTCAACCAGGTAGTGGCACATACTTGTAATCCCTACTACTGGTGAGGCTGAGGCAATAGGATCTCAAGTTTGAGGCTAGCCTTGGTAATTTAGCAAGACCTTGCCTCCAAATAAAATAAAAAGATCTGGGAGTATAGCTTAGTGTACAGTGCTTGTGTGTGAGGTCTTGGGTTCAACCTCAGTATCAAGAAAAGAAAATATTGAGATTCGGGAAACTGGGCTTCCAATTCTATTCCTTCTTCCAATATACAGGATAAATCACTTCCATTCTCAGGGTCTCAGTTTCTTCAAAAGACGGGATTAGATAATTTTGACAACCCCTCCTGGTTCTCACAGATAATTTTATAAATATATTATCATTTCTAGTGGAATGTGTTATGAACTATTTGGCCTAGTGGCCCTTGCTTCTCATTTCTCCCAAGAAATTAAGCAAAGGTCATGAGGCTTTCTATTCATTTACAAAACTTGGTTAACTTCTGAACAGTTCATGTGTAACTGGGGTGGGAAATAGGGACTGCGGGGAGAAAGGGAAGGGAGGTGGGTGACAAAGGTCTTGGGGAAGATGAAATCTGCTCCATGTAAGAGGTGCTGGGCTTGGCCAGGAAGTTGGGAGAGGGTTCCAGAAAGGACACACCACAGGGGCTAGAGTCCATGCCATGTGAAGGAATCAGGCTGCTGGAGCAGGGTTTGGATAAGGAGCATGGGGGATGGGGGGCCTGCTGAGGAGAAGTTCATCATCCGGGAGACAGGGTGACCTCAGCCCAGGAGGCCCAGGGGAAAAGCAGGAGATTGTGCCACAGCAAGCAGGGCAGATAAGTGTCCAGAAACCTGTTCCATTAAATGTAGAATAAGGTCCTCAGGATTCTGACTTAGGGAAACATGCTCTTAGTTTTACATTTTCCTTCTGATTTGGTGTTCTCAAATTACATAACAAATTCCCGAATCTGCAAATGGCAACGACATGAAGCACGGTAGACCCATACAATGATCATGCTGAAACCAATGCTCTTTTAATCAAATGCCTTCATAAAAGCTCTGATGCATATGAATGCTTCCTTATCTCCTGAGAGGAGAGTTCTGCTCAGTTGCTTAGATGCCTTCTGTATTTTCTGCCCTTCTTTAGTATCTCAGTTTGATGTTTGTGATTATTTGACTTAGTCTTATCACATATTCTCCTTTTAATATAATAAACTATGTGATATGCTTTTTGTAAGTGGGTGGGATTCAATTAAGTTATTATTAAAGTTTCTCCATATATATGTCCTTCAATATCATGCTATGCTATGTAAGGACAAATAGCTCTTCCTAAGTATATCCTTTTTGGACAGGGGACTTGAAGTCCTTTCTACACTCAATCTTATTTCTTTTAATTCAAGTTAATCCTTAGATTTCTATAGTATTTTAAAGATTAAAGAGGGTTTTGCTTTGTTAATGTGCATTATTTTATTTGTGCCACAAAACCTCTTTGATTACTCTTTCATCCCTAGTACCTAGCACAACACCTTCAAACTAGGTAGAGTCTCAATGATTGGTTAAAAGAACAATTGATCAAGTTAAGTACGAAAAAACATTTTGTGAACAAAATATGTGCTAACTATTATTTGCATTTCACTGAGGGAGAAAGGTGATATGCTGAGTCACAAGGACCTGCTCAGGGAGCCAGGAGCCCATCTTTCTTCCAGCTTCATGCTCTTTAAGGGACCTCGCCTCGGCAATTTGAAACTGGCCATAGTGGGCATATTTGCACCATACAAGTTGGCAAATATTACAAATCAGCACCCTCTGAGAGCCAGTTTTTAAACATTTGTCAGCATACCAATGCAATTAGGATTCAGACTATTACAAGACTTGGCTGGGGTTGAACTGCTGGCTAAGTGGTCAAGTGCAGGCCTCCTGCTTCAGAGGTCAGACAACATGAGGGCATTTGATGAGTCAGGATGAAAGAGTGGCCAATTTTTGAGTCTGCAGCACAGTTCTCAAGGCCTGTGAATGGAGACACAGGGAAGCATGCTGGAGGAAAGAGACTGCATCCAGGTCTCACGTGTTTATGCTTAGGATTGAGGAAACCTGGTCCAAGTCTGAGTCACCATGGACATCACCCCATAATCCAGACATAGCAGGATAACACATGAGAGGTTCTGGTTCACCACAGAGATTCCTGAAATACTGAGGCAGGAACTGTTGAAAAAAACATTATTAACTGTTAAAAAAAACATGGTGGCACATGCCTGTAATCCCAGCAACTCGGGAGGCTGAGACAGGAGGATTGCACGTTCAAGACAAGCCTCAGAAACTTAGCAAGACCCTCTCTAAAAACAAAAAAATAAAAAAGACTGTGCATGTGGCTCAGTGGTTAAATGCCTCTTGGTTCAATCCCCAGTACCAAAAAATAAAAATATCGCTTCAACATATGGGAAAGAATTATGCTGGCAAATGATTCCAGCAGAATAGCCAAAAAACTAAATAATTATCAAAAAAGAAAAACATTCTGAAATGACCAATATCTTTTCACCTGAATTACACACTGGATCATATAGAAACAAAAGCAGTTCTTATGTGAAAATTCTCAAAGGGGAAAAATATGACTATTCAGAATTCAAAAGTCAAAAAAGTTTAGAAGAGCCTTTCCTATTTATTTATTTTTAAAATAGTATCTATTTTGGAAGGGAGAATGGGAATAGGAAAGATAGGAGAATGAATCAGACATTACTATTCTATGTGCGTATATGATTACATGACAAATGTAATTCTATATCATGTACAACCAGAAGAATCAGAAGTTACACTCCATATACGTATAATATGTCAAAATACATTCTACCATTGTCTTTAACTATCAGAACAAATAAAAAACCAAAATATAACATGAGGAGAACAAGAAAAAATAGATATATATTTCATGCTATCTTTATTGATTTTATTTTTTAAACAATCACTGATTATTTTGTAAGAACAATGGCTGCAGCATGGTTTTTGGAATATTGACACAGAGCATAGTCAGACTTATGCTATGGGAGCAGAGATACCTTGAGTGTTGTGGGAATTAAAGATCTGGTTGGTAATTTTTTCTATTTGCCTCAACAAATGTTTTCAGTGAACAGTGTGCACAACTTCTGAAAATTTGTTTTTTTCTGTTATGTTTGATAACATGTATTAAAATGCAATTTTTGAGAGAAAAATAAAGATCTGGTCGGGAATTAGAGCTTTAGCAAGCATGGGAGCATTAGGGAGTCGATGGGCTACAAGAAGAGGTGGGAGCAGAGAGAAAAGTTATTTTCCATCCTCTGGTGTGGACAGACAAGTCAGAACTTGCTGGGAAAGGCAATTCCATCATTGGACCATAAGGGAAGCTGATGGAGAGGTCCACAGGGAGCTGCTGTTCCTGACTTGGTGAGTCTGCAAACAAGTGACCAATGTTGGACCACTGTTGCTCAGTGGGGCCACCAATTGGGAGGAAAAGGTAGATGTGAAGCAGAGGAGAGCAAGGATCAGTGTCCAGGTGGCATCACCATGCCTATCACCAGTGATACAACCACTTGCTTCCGGCAATGGCTGTGGCTTTACTTCTAACCCCTGCATCCTGTGCAGTTTCATTTTGGACCAGCTCTAACCTGGTATCATATGAGGAAAAGGAGTCTTAGAAATGTAGTTTCCCGACAGACCACATTGATAGACAAACCAGCAGATATAAGAATGTTAACTGGAGCAAACTTTGTTGAATTATTTCAGTCTTTACTTGACATTTTAATAATTTTAGTTGGGAAAACTCAATTCTGATAATGCCTGTAGCAAATGGAATTATTGTTTAAATTCTTTTAAGGCAACATTTAGACTTGGAAGGAAAAATGATTTCAATATATTACGTATAAAATGAAATGGAATTGCATAATTATCATCCCAAAAATATTGTATACTTCATCACATATCACTATCACATGTATTGAGGTTTTTTTTTTTTTTAATCCTCTCTTAAATTCCTGGAGCTATACAGTGATGTCAAGATTGGTATTATGTTCATGTATCCCATGTCTAGAAACATGAGAGAAAGAGCTATGTGAATTGTTCACCCATGTAAACTTAGTCTGTTGCCATTTCTCTGCCATCTTTGGTCCATCATTATTTATTTAGCAGATACACTGTTATTCTACTAATCCCTTTACTTCCAAGAGAAATTGTATCTTTACAGGATACTGTCCACTGTTTCTAACATGCTTTTGTTTTAAATATGCAGGGTCATAAGTGTTGATGCTATGCTTTAGATTATTGGATAAACTAAGATGGATTTACAAAAATTGTATTATGTTTGTATTTGCCAAGGACTTTGATAGTTGTCTTTTTAGAAATATTAGTATAAGAAATATGCAACATATTTCTAAGACTTACCTATGCCCCACTTACTTAAAAAAATTCACTATACATTCAGGGCAATTTTATTGGGTTTTTTTAGTTATACATGACAGTAGAATCCATTTTGATACAATTATACAAGCTTGTTATATATCTTATTCTAATTAGCACTCCATTCTTATTGATGTACTTGATAGTGGGATTTACTGTGGTGTATTCATATATGAATGTAGGAAGATTATGTCAGATTCATTTTACTGTCTTTCCTTTTCCTATCTCCATTCTCTTCCTTTCATTCCCCTTTGTCTAATTTACTGAACTTCTATTCTTCCCCTCCACCTCAGGGCAATTTTTTTTTTTTTTTTTGGTACCAGGGATTGAACTCAGGGGCACTCGACCACTGAGCCGCATCCCCAGCCCTATTTTGTGTTTTATGTAGAGACAGGGTCTCACTGAGTTGCTTAGTGCCTCACCATTGTTGAGGCTGGCTTTGAACTCGCAATTGTCCTGTCTCAGCCTCCCTAAGTGCTGGGATTACGGGTGTGCACCACAGTGTCTGGCTAAGGCAATTTTATAACTGCTTTTTTGGAATTGGTTTGGAGGAAAGCAGAACCCCATTTGGTCCATAAAATGGGCAATGAACACTTAGTAACAATTATCTATTAAAGAAATGGAGGGAAATTATATTTTAGTTGCACTTTAAATATCAGCACAACCAAAGTTAAGTGAAGAATTCCCAACAAAAATGATTGCCTCTGGCCATCACGTAGCCCCTATACTACAGTTAATAATTATTTTCTGAACATCTCTATGGGCTGTGATATTCTTCCTTTCCTTTGTTCCACCTCATCATAGGACCCAAGTCATTTTGCTTAGTTTAGATAGATGTGGCAAGGCTAGGTACCAACTGTTTTTTAAAACATAAATGTTAATCAGACAGCATTCATGATTGTCCCTAAAATAATGTCACTTATTCTGGGCATGGTGGCACACACCTATAATCATAATCCCAGTGACTGGGTAAGGCTGAAGCAGAAGGATTACAAGTTTGAGACCAGTCTGAACAACTTAGTAAGACCCTGTCTCAAAATAAAAAAATAAAAAGCACTGGGGATGTAGCTAGTAGTAAAGTGTTCCTGGGCTCAATCCCTGGTATCAGAAGAAACAAAAATCACTGTTCACTCAAGCTGGATGTGCCCTCTGAGTAGGATGGAGGCGAGGCAGAGGGAGCACCCTGGGAACGGGCACAGGACCCTGCATGTCCCTGGGAGTATGAAGTGTATGATCTACCAGTGGGAAGAGGAGAAGAAATGCGGAAAGACCATCTGTCGGGAAATGGCACCAGGTCACTGTCACAGGGGCTGCCTGGGCATTTGCAGTACAGAGGAGAAACTGAGCCAGACTCACCCCTCCCCTGGGTGAGGTCCACCCTACCCACAGAACAGCTTTACTGGCCCAAAGGAGGGTCCCAGCAAGCAGGGCCTGCCCCTCCAGGATGGTTCCAGTCCCTGTGGGGCCCTACTGAGTGCCACATGGCACAGGAGAGGGGCCTCATTGTTGGCACAAAGGAGAGGATCAGTTACAGGAGGCCCTTCCTGGGGCAGAAGAGGGACTGGAATGAAGTGGATTCTTAGAACAGCCTGTGGTGAGGGCCTCTTTGTGCTGTCAGTTCCCTTCATCCCCAGTTCTGGGTGTACCCAGTACAGTTTCATCCAACTGCTGAGGTCCTGGAATTGAGGGAGGGAGGATAGTGATGGTGCCAAACCACAGGCACAGCAGCGAGAGCCACAGGAAAGGGGCTAGCACGCCTCCAGTGTCAGCCTTGGGGCCTTGGTGGCATCAAGGGAGAAGGACACTGGGCCCATTGTACTACAGATGGGGTTCTTGGAATGAAAGTTTGAACATTTGGAGAATGTTGAAACACTTGGCAAAATTCAATTTGATCAGTAGTAAAGAGGCACTCACTCTGTGCAAGGCATTGTCCTTGGAGGGAATCAGAGACGAGCAGGACATGGTTTCTACCTTCAAAGGATCTGAAGACTTTCAAAATAGTCAGAACAGATCTATACATCATTGATACAGTGACAAAATACTACCAATTGCTATTGGCATGGAACACCCTGGGCTGGATCACTGTTGGGAAGGAAGAGGATTCTGGCCTTTGAGGCATTCAAGTCCCATCTAGTCACTGTTTCTTAAGCATGCAATTCTATGCTCCAGTTTGAACGTGCTGTACTAAAGATTGATCTGACATACCTAGGTGAGCTCAGAATCTGGGTAGAAATATGAATCAAGATGAGAGACAATGGAGAGATCACGAAAGAGCAAGTGTGGGGAGAAAAGAACAGGCATGAAGGATGTGTGTGAGTTGGAAGGGGCTGGTGGGTAGTCAAAGAGGCAGCCAAAGAGTTGAGGTGTTATTTTAAGGGGTGATGCTGTGTTCACAGAAATGGAATTCTCAGAGACGTGAAATGCAGCCCATCCTTTCCTGGTCACAGTGCTGGCACGATGAAGCTACCTCTGCCTTCTCTCCATGTGAGAAGCGCTTTCTGCAGCCTGTGGTGGGCATGGGGATGTTGACTGTGCATCCCGTCCATTAGGACGGCCCCAGTCACTGTGCACAGCTCTCCACACACATCATTTGATTGTACACAGTCACTCGCTCTGTAGGCAGGTTTTGCTTATGCTGAGGCACATAGAAGTCAGGTAACTTGCTGAGTGCCCATGTAGGAAGCTAAGTCAGGATCCTGCCAGCATGTCTCTAACAGGCCCGTGGTCTGATTCCATATGACAGGTTCTGTACAGGGCCTGAGCTGACAGCATTCAGACAGTAAATTAAACTGAACTGGTGGAGCCTGCTACCGTGGTGACATGTTTCAGTTGTGTTAGGCATGAAACCAATCCGTTGTCAAACCTGCTTCATGAATGCCCCTGTGTTCTCTTGCTTTCAGGATTTGGTCATCTCTTTCCATATTCATAACACCCTCCTCATTGTGTTTTCCCCCAAAGTCTACTTCTCCCCTGTTCTCCCTGTTCTCTATCCCTTATTACACTAACATGCAAATTGTAGCTATTCTTACTTTTCTAGCCTGTCTTGATATTACAGTTTTCTTGTTCTACAAGTTTCTTCCTTCCTTCCTTCCTTCCTTCCTTCCTTCCTTCCTTTCTTTCTTTCTTTCTTTCTTTTTTTCTATCAGGGATTGAACTCAGGGGCACTCGACCACTGAGCCACATCCCCAGCCCTATTGTGTGTTTTATGTAGAGACAGGGTCTCACTGAGTTGCTTAGTGCCTCACCATTGCTGAGGCTGGCTTTGAACTCGCTATTCTCCTGTCTTAGCCTCCGAGCTTCTGGGATTACAGGCTTGAGCCACCACATCCGGCTTGTTCTACCAGTTTCTATAGCTCTCCTTTGCTTTGTAAATCAAATCCCTACCTTCCTTCCTTTAAGCAGGTGCTGTCTAGTCCACTGTTTTCATTTTGGTCAAGTCGTATCATCACTGAGCTCTGTGTTTATTTCCAATCTGTTTCAAAATCTTTGTGCACTTTTTCTCTAATAAAAACACTTTGTTCTGAACCATAAAACCTACTACTCTGTTTATATTCTTCAAGCCTTTCCCTGGGAATCTAGTTTCCTCTAGAAAATCTTCCCAGATGGGCAAAGGGGCCTCCCTTCCCTCCTCTTCCCTGTGTGTGTGTCCATGTGTGGGCCCCAGGGTGGGCATTCTGGGTCATTCCGTCTGTTCCCAGCTCTCATCTATACCCTGTTTCTCTTCTCTTCCACATATATGAATACACCACAGTAAATCCCACTATCAAGTACATCAATAAGAATGGAGTGCTAATTAGAATAAGATATATAACATGCTTGTATAATTGTATCAAAATGGATTCTACTATCATGTATAACTAAAAACAACCCAATAAAATAAAATAAAATTGCCCTGAATGTATAGTAAATTTTTTTAAGTAAATGGGACATAGGTAAGTCTTAGAAATATGTTGCATATTTCTTATACTAAAATCCCGTAATATTTTCAACAATCTCCTGACTTACTCCAAGAATGTTTGTTTACATGGTTTATTTATTATATGTAAGATTATGTGAGTTTTTAATTTTGAATGTGTCCACAGGTTATTGGGATGAGGTCCTATGTATTTTTGCAGGTACAACTCTGACATGGGAATTTATTTATTTATTTATTTATTGTTTTAATAGATGGACACAATGTCTTTGTTTTATTGGTTTGTATGTGGTGCTGAGGATCGAACCCAGGGCCTCACGCATGCGAGGCAAGCGCTCTACCGCTGAGCTACAATCCCAGCCCCTGACATGGGAATTTAAATGAGTATTACCCGAAAAGAAGATAAACTTGCATGGGCATTTGTACATATAATATATACAGTATTAAATATATTGGCTGCTTCTGCTCAGGATTGATATTTGGAATGGATGGAACAAAGGAGCAGATGAGATTTGTTCTTCATTCAACAATGAATTACCTGAGTTATTGATTAATGCTAATGGGTTTGTAACAAATTGTAGATAATAAAGTAGTACTCTGTGGTTTGATGGACAAATAACATTTTATACATTGAGGCGATAAACTCTACACTTTGCACTGAAACTAAATAATACTGAGTGCTGAGCCATGTCCTTGTGTGGGATCTACAGTAGGAATGGAAGGATCGAAAAAACATGATGCAGTGCTCAAAGAAAGCAATCAAGCCGGGTGCCTGGCGCAAGCTTGTAATCACAGCAGCTCGGGAGGCTGAGGCAGAAGGATCTCAAGATCAAAGACAGCCTCAGCAATTTAGTGAGGCCCTAAACAACTCAGTGAGACCCTGTCTCTAAATAAAATATAAAAAAGGGCTGGGGGGCTGGGGCTGTAGCTCAGTGGTGGAGTGCTTGCCCTGCACATGTGAGGCACTGGGTTTGATCCTCAGCACCACATAAAAATAAACAAACAAAATAAAGATATTTTAAAAAAAAAAAAAGGGCTGGGGATGTGGCTCAATCCCCAGTACCGAAAAAAGAAGCGATCACAGATTTTAAAAGTTTTTATTTTGCTTTCTAAAACAGATTTAACTGAGAGTTGTGCACACATGTATATGCACGTGTCTCTAATTGTATGGCAGCAAATAAGTTCATTAAGAAAAATTTCTCTTAAGACACATTATCTGATGGACAGGCCCTCCTTATGTTACTCTTCTCTTTCCTCCTCTTCCTGTTCTTTTTCTCTTAACTCCCCTCATGCCTGACAGCAGCAGCAAGTGCCACTCCAGGTCCTCTTCCTTGGTCATTTCACTTTCTCCCCAGGGAAAATTTTGTAGGTACATGAAGAAGGACAGGGTGGCTCTTATTGAGTGGAGTTATTTAGAAACGTTGAGGTGGAGGGTTAGGAAAAGGATACATTACAAAAAAAATGAGGACAGGTGCTAACAAAATGAGGCTGTAGCAAAGCATAAACGAATCCAAACTTCAGTCAGAGAAGAACATTCTTTGGTTTTGTGGATCACAGCTCTTGGCCCTGCCCCACCCACTTCCCTGCCCTCCCATCCTGATGGGAACTGCAGGAGGAGCTGTGCCAGGAAGAACAGTGAGCACCTTGGGGACTGGCGGGAGCAACTCTCTGCTCTGAACTGCTACGGAGTCTGGCATTGAAGGAGGTGACATGGTTAAGCTGGTGTGTTGGTGTTTTGGTTTCTTCTGCAAAACAAAACAGGGAGACCATTTCTCTCTCAAAGTTTGTTGTGAGTTACCAGGGATGTGAAGCACTTGGAACAGTGGCTGGTGTGTGGTAAACACAGGGAAATAACCTGCCAAAGGTTACTTAACTTAACCTTTATTTCTTAAGTGGGCAAGAAAAACACTGAAAAAAATGGCACTCAGAAAAACAAGCAGTCCTGTCAGCAAAACAACTGTCTCAAGACTGCTGACCTGGGGCTGGGATTGTGGTTTGGTTGTAGAGTGCTTCCCTCGCATGCAGGAGGCACTGGATTCGATCTTCTGCACCACATAAAAATAAATAAAATAAAGATATCACGTCCATCTACAACTAAAAATATTTTTTAAAAAAGAGTGCTGACTTAGGAGTAATTGAGAAAAGCAAATGTCTGATTTTCTGAGACCTGTTTTGTATCTCAGCCTTTTTATTTGTTAGCAATTCTGCACAAACTAGTTACTGAGAATTTTAAATGAGTTTTAACATAACTCCTTTAAAATATATTAATACTCTATAATCCTTGTGCCACCAGTTTGTTTTTTTTAAACCAAATATTCAGGGCTTGTCTTTGTATATGTATTCATTTGGCTGTTTGCTGCTTATATTCCTTCACACCAGAGAACAGAAATCTGCACTCCTGTTTAACACATGAGCAAAGACAAACTAGTTTATGTACATGCGGATCTTGTCACTGAATTGACAGAGTAGCTCTTAAGTCATCAACAGAGAGATGACAACATAACTTGTTTTCCCTTTGCCCAACATGCACACAAAATTGCAATATAAAGTCTTTGGACTAACATTGATCAAGAATTAATTCTCTGTAGCTGTAGTGTGTGTGTGTGTGTGTGTGTGTGTGTGTGTGTGTGTGAAAACTTCCTAATCTTTGGCCTTGGCCTGAGCCAGTCATGGCTAGTCACAGCCACCAAATACCCAAAGATAGCTACTGAATAGAATTTTATCTTCTCTAGAGAAACCAAACAAATTGCAAGGCTTCAAATTTGAATTAATAAGTGGTATAACAACTGAATACAGAACTTTTTCACACTTAAAATGTGGTTTATAAATTCGATCTTCAGGTTGTTTGCTTCCTTCTTAAGCAGATAGGATGAGTGATTACTATTCAACAGTAGTCATTCACACTTCCCAGTATCAATGGATTTACTGAGAAAAATTTATGGAATAATTTCAACTCCATAAATTACAAGTTTTCCAGTAAACTCTGAGTGATTTGTGATGCCAGTTTGGCTTTTGGACTGGTTTTAACTGGAACAAATTGGTTTAATTAGGGAAAAATAGAATGTGGAAATTGATGTAACATAAATAATTTACAGACAATTTAATCTTTCTTCACTTGGCCATCCCTGGACAAGAAACAAGAATTGCCCTACTATGGGATTTAAAGGAGCAAAAGTAAAAGGCATAATCACTGATTTTTACTGTAGCTTCTTAGAGGATCTCTATCAGTTTCTGCTCAAAATTTAAACTCATCCATTTCATGGGATATTTTGAATCTTGGATTGATTTTTTTTAGTTAGAACACTAGTCCTATTTCCTAATACAGATGAAGGGCTGGGGATATAGCTCAGTTGGTAGACTGCTTGCCTTGCATGCACAAGGCCCTGGGTTCAATCCCTAGCACCACAAAAACAAAACAACCAACCTAATACAGATGAGACTATGTATTCAGACTTGAATAAGAAAACTAAATTTGAGTGCATTTACATAGAGAGGATAGGGAAATATTT
This sequence comes from Geosciurus inauris, assembly GCA_004024805.1. NCBI lineage: Eukaryota > Metazoa > Chordata > Mammalia > Rodentia > Sciuridae > Geosciurus > Geosciurus inauris. Next base: position 173,065 of record PVHX01002022.1, read on the forward strand.
AGAGAAGTTTTCATTACACTTTACTTCCCTAAGAAGGAAAAATCTGGAGTCACATTGGAATGATTAAATGACATATTTTTTTTTCTGACAGTTATATAATATCCCCCAATTTTAATCCGCTAGTCATGCTTTTGGATTATATCACCTATTTATCTGGAGTTGTGGGGTTTATTTTTGTTTTGATCTAATCAAAGCTACTTTACCTAGGATAATACTTTGGATCCCTCTACTGGTGTTTTTTTCAAATTGCAGGTCTCCACTAAATTGGTTCATGGAGTCCATTTAGTGAGTTGTCATCCGAATAGGGGTGGGAGGACGTCTGGAAAATATATAGGATAGATAGTAAGGGTAAATATTGTTTGGTGAAACTGTATCACATGTATCTATGAATGTACAATTAAGATCATCTACTAGTTAGAAACACTCTCCAAGTACCCAGGGAGAGTTACAGAGAACTGGAGTGCCTCACACGAACCCAGTGCCTCACACATGCAGAGTGGGACTCTGCCTTATTTAAAATGCTGATTATTTTGTACTATTAATTTTAATTAAAAACACTATATTTAAATAATACATTGAGTATTATGTTATTTAGTGCTCCGTTTTTAGACATTTTTTTTGTTGTTGTTGTCAATGGACCTTTATTTAATTTATTTATATCTGGTGCTATGGATCGAACCCAGTGCCTCACACATGCTAGGCAAGTGCTCTACCACTGAGCTACAAGTGCTTTGCTTGCTTTCTCCAGTTTTGGCTCCAATCAGTATGTTCTGCAGAAGGAATGAGGGCACAGAGAGTGTGCAGGGGCCTGGGCAACCTGTAAGGGGATTGCACACATGGGGATGAGGAGAAGATGACTGTCCATATCTTCTCCCTCTTCTAGGAAACAGGAGGTATAGTGATTAGAGCCAAGGGCCAGGCCTGGGCAAGGGAAAGTGGTGTGGCTGCTGAAGAGGCTGGGAGAGGAAGAAAGAACAGCCTTCTCGATTTCTATGAAAATTTTAAGAAAATTAAAGATTATTGCTATTTTATTTAAATACAAACAACTTTACTCATCCATGCATGTATTTGGCAGACAGTGCATGCAACTTTGGCAAACTCTGTTCTGTCTATAAACTTCTTCACAAAAAAAATGAAAAGATCTGACCTGCTAACAGTCCTGCATACCATGTATGTGACACTGCTGGAAAGGGGTATGATTTGCTTGCTGTGATATTGAAGGTTTTCATAGTGGAAGTTTTGGTCATTTTTCAATTTTCTCACAATGTGCAAAAGTATTGAATTAAAATTTTGACTTCATAGAAATGGAAGGAGATAGTCTCCTTAGATGAGCATCTGTAAGTGGCCGTCATTGTTTCTGGTCAATATCAAGAGAAGCAGCACACAGCTGGGCTCCCAGAACAAACCTGTAGATACTAGGTGAGTGGGCAGTTCTGGGGGCTGGAAATTTCAAATGTCTGCCAGGCAAAAAAGCCTGTTCTTCCAGTTATTCCATGCCCAAACACTTGCTGAGAGGATATTTAGCTTGATGTCATCACATTGGACTGGTTTGGGAAGAGCAGAGCTATAAGTCAAAGCAAATTTTATATTTGGCCGTATTTAGCTTTACCACTACATAAAAGGAAAGAAGGATGTCCTGAAGGTTGAAGGGAATTTAGAGAAATAGTATTGGAAAAAAAACCAGAAGGCATAGGGCTGGGGCTGTAGCTCAGTGGTGGAGTGCTTGCCTAGCATGCACGAGGAACTGGGTTCGATCCTCAGCACCACATATAAATAATAAATGAATAAAATAAAGATTGGTCAACAACTAAAAATTTTTTTAAAAAAATAAGAAAGCATAAAAAACATTATATTGTGTCATGGGAGACAGAAAGAAGAAAGAAGCACATTATTTTTAATGAACACAGGTAACTGTTTAACTGGTCCAATTGTATGTATGTTCTTTTTTAAATGCCTTTATCTTCAGAATATATTATAATGGTCTGTAACATTTAAATATCCTATAGCTTAAAGAGAGTTAAAATAAATTACTATATCAGAGAATAGAAATATCCTAAGAATACTATATTATTCTCATATTATTTGCTACTACTCATTATTACTAATTGCCACTGTTAATTGTTATCCTGTTGCTCTTTTGCTTAAATAATAGCATTTGTGCAATAGAAAGCAAATAATATAGAATAATAAATAATTTTAAATGAACCTCTATTTTAATCATTTTATATTAAAGTAATAATGTTTATATCGTATTATGTTATGTCATTTTTGTCTGGTATGACTGTGCCCTGGACTGATTTTCTAAAAAAATTGGTCACCCTAACTTTGACAGTGTAACATTGGCCAAGCTTGAGCATGTCAGGGAATTCACAGGAAGTAGTTAAAACAATTGAAACTTTGTGATGCGTTGGTGTTTTCCAGGCAAATTAATCAGGAAAACTCATGTTGTTCAGTAAAGGGGCATTTTCAAATACACAAATAAAAGAGAACAGGCTGGCAAACTGTATTTTGGCTCTTCAAACTATTTGGCAGTCATTCTATTTCATATATGACAGTTCAGGCAGAAAGGCCATGAATTTGGACTGGATATCTTTCTGTCTATCATCTATCTATCTATCTATCTATCTATCTATCTATCTATCTATCTACAATTTATCTATAACATGTTTTCAAAAGATGTGTGTGAACTTCTTATATTGGGCCTTTAAAAGCAATGGTGAGATTTTTCTGCAAAGAACCATTTAAAAAGACTGCATTATGAAGTTATTGGATTAGTACAGAGTTCAATTCAAAATAAATACACAGTGCACAAGACATTTTTAAAAAATATATTCTCAGATTCATGCATTCAAGAGGTCTATGTAAGCTCTCTCCACAGTGATGTGTAGGTACATGTATAAACACATATTATGTCAAAGGTCACATATAAATAAGAGGTGGACCCTGATGGTGCAAAACATGTATTCAAGGAATGAGTTGGAGAAATAGGAATGAGCCCAAGCCTGGGTGCTCTCTTGTTACCCCTCTGAAGAACCCCTCTACTTGGAGAGGAAGGAAGGAAGGAAATAGAAAAAAGCTGATATGACATTGAAGAGATTCTTAAAAGCAAATCTGGTGAAGGCTCAGAAAGAAAAGAGAAGAATTGCAGAGAAGGACTCCATTTTCTTAGAGAATACTTAAATAATCATGAAAAAATATGGGCAATAAACACCTCTGATGAGGTCTCAGATGGAAATGAGGAACATGTTATTGGAAACATGGACAGGTGATCCTTGTTACATAGTGGCAAAATTATAAATCATGCTTGTTATCTTAATGTTTTGTGGAAGGTAGAACTGAGAGCCATAAAAATCAGATATTTGAGAAAATTGCTAAGCAAAGTGTTGAAGGAATGGCCTGGCTCCTTTTAATGGTTAATAGTAAAATGCCATAAGAAAGAAATGACTTTAGGACAGAATTGTTAAACAAAAAGGAAGCAGAACTTAAAGAAATGGAAATTCATAGCCTCTCCACGATGCAAAAACATGGAACTCCAAGGGTATGGCCAAGTGACCGTTTGATAGGGAGATTTGTTTGATGTGGATCACAGGTTTCCTCAGTCACCCTAGGCGGAAAGCTGCCTGCTTAAACTGAAGGGAAAGGACTGGGGAGTGAATGAAGGTGGTCAACAGTCAGCGGTCAGCATTGGATTTAACAGGAAGAAACCATAGAGCTATTTGGTTAAGAATGTACAATATTATTCAGGACAAAGGAAGAATGGCCTTCAAGGTAATTCAGAGATCCTCAGAGCTGCCTCCACAGTTTCAAATGGGGGGACCACTGCTTTGCTTTCAACAGGCAGATGACTTCTGTCCAAAGTTGTGGGCAGGGCTACTATTCTGAGCTTGAGAGGCAAAACCTCATACATTTTAACCTCTAGAATTGCTACCACTGACTGACTGAGAAGTCTGTGCTGAGATGCAGCAACTGGACAGATGTCTAATGCCCATATGTAGTGCCCCCTTTTTTGGGTGGGGGGTTGAACCCAGGGGCACTGAGCTACATCCTCAGTTCTTTTTATTTTGAGGCAGGGTGTCACTAAGTTGCTGAGGCTGGCTTTGAACTTACAATCCTCCTGCCTCGGCCTCCCAAGCGGCTGGGTTCAGAGGCATGTGCCACACCATTGCCAGGCCAAGGAAAAATAGATCAGGGCTGGTGGCAATGAGACCAGGGCAAAAGGACAGTCAGTGTGGATAATGAATGATTGGGTCAGGAGGGTGGGTGCTGATGCCAAAGGAAATAAAATGCTAGTATCTCCGGAGCACTTCCCCTTCCTCCCACCTTTGGCCAAGGTTACCTGCCTCCAGGGAATTGTTCCTCCCAGCAAGGAGTTGTTAATGAGTACCCCCTGGGTGCCTCCCTTCCTGCTTTTCTGGGAAGGTATGAAAAATAAGGAGGTGTACCAGGACAGCTCTCTTCTTGTCTTTTGGCCACATATGCAAGATGGCAGGAGGAAGACATAAGAAAGGAAACCTGAAATCTATAAAAGGTGCCTGACACCCCCAGTCCTGGGGCACCAGCTATGGGCACCCTCCCCTTTACAGATTTCTCAGCTTGCTCTAAGCACTCTCTCTAGTTCTCTCTCTCTCTCTCTCTCTTTCTCCCTCTCCCTTATCCTTTAAATAAAACCATTTGCTCTTGAGTTGGATTTCAGCCCCTGAACCCAGCTGCTTAGTAGGCTGAGGCAGGAGGATTGTAAGTTCAAAGCCAGCCTCAGCAACTTAGTAGCAGTTCTAGAGTGAAATTGGTGTCACCTGGATCACAGGCCTCTGTATGTGCGAGAGAGAAGCCACAAGTATAAAGTCATTTTCAGTTCCGATCAGGATGGAAAAATGATTTCTGCCCCTCACCAAGACTTATGGTGGGAAGGATGTGCCCAACACAGAGGATCTCAAGTGCTCAGTGGCCAATATAATGACATCTGCAGTGTAACAGAAATCCAGTTATTTTCTCATAATATGCAGCTCAAGGGGAGGCGGTTAAGGAATAGGACAGGGACTCAACAATGTCACAGTCATGTCTGGATAGCATGACTTGTTGCTTCAAGTGTCCCAGGTGGCATCCTAGCCAGCAGTTCTAGCCTCAAGGAAGAAAGAAGGGGGACAGAGCTCTGCCAAATGCATCATCTTCCCTTTTATTGAAAATTCAAGAGCTTCTCCAGAAATCCTTTATAGACATTTGCACGAGTCTCTTTAACCAGAATTGTGTCATAAAGCCCACCCTGGAAATGAGGGAAACTGGGAAATTATTTAGTGGGCTAGATTGCTCCATGCTTTCCCAAACTGGAATTGTTGCAACAAAAAGGAAGAAGTGGAGACAGGATGAGCAGTGAGCCCTGTCTGCTTCAGTGAGCACCGGGCCTGAAAGGTGATGAGAATCAGCCAGCTTCTCCCCATACCATCTCCCCAGAGACCCTGTATTAGCCTCTTCCTGTTGCTCTAACAAGATGCCCAGGAATGGGTCCTCTGGAAAGAGATATTTATTTAGCTCAGAGTCCAAGATTTGGCAGCCTCTGTGCCTGAACTTTGATGAGGGTCATCACAACATGGGGAATGGCATCATGGCAGGAGGACATGCAAGGGGTAGAGATTGCATGGCCAGAAACAGGGTGGGGACGAGTCTCCTTCTTTTGATAACAACTCACTCTCACAGGAGCTAATGGGGCCTGGAGAAGTGCATTACTCCCTTCTGAGGACATCATCCCTAGTGACTGAATCACTTCCCACTAGGCCCCACACACCGCATCACATCATCACAAGCTCCAACAAACCCACCATCATAAGAGCAGGATGCCCCAGTCTGCATGTGTGTATGTGGGGGCCGCGCAGGTTGCTCTCAGAAGTCACTGGAAGCAGCCAGAGCCCCCATTCTGGAACCTCCGTGATGTCACTCTTGTTACTTCTTTCCTTCCCTGCTGTTGTCACAGCACTCTGGGTGGCAACTCAGAAGAAGTCACTGGTGGCTTCATGTCACTGAGAAGAGGATGCCTAGCCATGGCATTCTTCAATGACTTGGAGCAGTCATATCCCCACCTGCTTGGACATGCTTGCTTTATGCCCAGTCTCCTTGCCACGTTCAACGTGGTGTTGCTGCTGAACGTCTGTGTCATGTTCTCTGGGAACTTCTCTTTTCTTGCCTTTCTAGGTTCTTGCCCCAAGAAATGAGGTAGCAGGGAGCCGTAGCCTGGATGAGGCTCTGGATGAGAGCCCTGGGCTCTGTGCTTTCCAAGCTGAGGGGTGAGGATGGTCAGGGAGACAAGGCCAAGGTGGGTAGTGACCCCTTGCATTTGGCCTGTCACTCCCCAGGTACATGTCAAAAGCTGTGTGGCTCCAGAGGGAGGCGGGGACAGAGTGGGAGCCAATGGAGGCCCTGTGGTCACTGAGATACTCCCCAATACACCATCCTACAGACCTCCCTGGGCCCAACTTTCAAAGAATGAATTTTGACTCACATGGGCAGGGCCCCCCAGGGAGTGGTGAGGCTGCACCTATCTAGGAGGTGAGGAGTAGCGGATGTGCATTGGGAGAGGGGTATCTGTGGCTTGCACATGTGTTGGGGGAAGCCCCTGAGGTGGGGGTTGGCCCTGAAGCTAAAGAACTTGGAGCTTAAGGGGCAGGATTATGAATCTGGAAGGCCCAGGGTCCAGGACACTGGGCTTCAGTGCACACCCAGGTGTCCCTGGATAGACAAAGAGAAAAGACTGCACGGCAGTGGTTGGGCTTGGACCAGTCCCTTACCTTCTTTGGTCATTAATGAGGACTCAGACTAGTGCAGTAGTTTATAATGTTTTAAAGGAGTTTTTTTTAAATTGGACTTTCTTTTACTTGAAGTCCCATGTGAAACATCCAGAGTTTTTGCAGTGACTAGTGGTGCCAGCCTCTCTTTTGTCCTGCTTCCAGGAGCCCAGGGATTTTGACTGTGAGCTGCAGGGTGTGGTTTATGGAGAACCACCAGTACTGACTCTGTGTTTATCTTCCTATCAGTCCAGGGCTGCAGCAGGAGGCCCCATACCATCCAGTGATGCCAGGATGTGAGCCCTGCATGGAGGCCTCTCAGGCCTGAGCCCTCACTCTCTCCACTTTTGGGAGTGCCATGACCCTCATGATTGTTTAATCCTTATAAATACATTTTTTGTTGCTTTTTATGGCTCCCTGCCTGTTCTGGGTTCAGAGAAGCCTGTTTCCTGGAGGTGCAGGGAAGCTCTGAGGGGCTGAGACAAATGCCTCCTGGAAGGGAAGAGCATTGCTCTCTGCAGACCCAAGCTCAGGAACCAACACTGCCTGGCTCTTTGACCTTGGGCAAGACACTTAGCATTTCTCTCATCCTTAAAATGTGGCAACTGTAATAATCACAGCAAGTGACCTGGCTGGCTTCCTGGAAAGGGCTGGAGATGAGAGGAGAGAAAATCGACCAGCCAGGATAATACCAAGTGCCCCTTAAACTATTCCACAAAATAGAAAGGGAACTTATTTATTATTAGTTCTAATTGTGTGTGTGCATGTGTGTATTCTCTAGGATTGTGTGTGTGTGTGTGTGTGTGTGTGTGAAAGAGAGAGAGAGACAGAGAGAGACAGAGAGAGAGAGAGAGAGAGAGAGAGAGAGTCAGAGAGACAGAGAGAGACAGATTAATATTGTGTGGCACTGGGGATCAAATCCAAACCAGGGTCTTACACATGGTAGGCAAGCACTCTACCACTGAACCATCCCCAGCCCTTTTTTATTTTCAGACATGGTCTCACTAAATTGACTAGGCTGGCCTCCCATTTGTGTTCCTTCTGTCTCAGCTTCCCACAGCATCCCAAGATTTTATAGGAGTTCACTGCCATAACCTCCTTCGTGTTTGCTATATGCAAGATCTTGCCATATAGTTTTTCTTCTTTCTTTCTCAACTGAATATTTTAATTTTTTCTTGCCTAGTTTCTGTGGCTGAAACTTCTAATAAATATGATGTTATATTTTTCATAAATGCCCTTCATCATGATGAGGAAGTTTTCTTTCATCTTTGGGGTATGTGTGTGTGTGTTTTAATTATGGAAAGGTATTAGATTTTGTCAAATGCTTTCTGCATCAAATGATCATCTTGAATTTTTCCTTCACTTAATGTGGTATGCTCCATAATTAACATTATTTCAAGTTTTAGTGTTTAATAATAGCATGACTGACTAGATCCACAACACGAAGATACCATATTCAAGATATGGGGGCAAAAAAAATCACCCTATCAACTAACTACATAGAATGTGACAAAAATGTACATAGTAATATAAAACCTTTCTACATGTAGTAGTTAGCTGCAAGAAACCATTCTTAGTTTAGGAAAATGGTGTTCCAGATTTCAGCAACCTTCAACTCTTGTGTGTGGCAACATCGTATTTGTTTTCACACTCTTCCACCCAAGCCTGAGTTATGAGGTATGGAGTGTTCTCTCCAATCACAGGTGTGATTACAAGTATTGTCTTTTTTTTAAAATTTATTTTTATCTTTTAAAACAAAAGAATGGGGGGGGGCGGTTCCAAGATGGCGGCCTAGACGGACGCTGTGGTCAGTCTCTCCAGAGCCAGAGGTTGAAGCTGTGGAAATACCATCTCCCAGCCAGCTTCTGGATATCATCATACAGCTACCCGGGCAGGAATTTCACTTGCGCGTGTAAGCAGGGCCACCAGCCAGCAGCCATTGCCACAAGCAGAGTGACTTCAGCAGCAAGCGGCGGCGGAGCTCAGCCACAGCGGCTCAGCCCAGGGCTCGCCCCGGGCGGGGCCTGCTTCTACAGGGGTACCTTGCTCCAACGCCCACCCAACCAGGCAGGGCCCCTAGCAGTTGCTCCCGTGGACACACGGCCCCAGCCGCTAGCCACTTGGGTGCCCAAATTCAGGGAAAGAGTCGCTCCAGAGACCCCAGCGGAGACAGCCCGCCGCACTTCCG
>PVHX01002023.1:0-181683 GCA_004024805.1 Geosciurus inauris
CGGAAGACCTACACATTCTCCAAGCTTGGATGGGTTGGAGTGAAGGGGTGGGACTCAGTGATCTAGAATCCTTCCTATGTTCCCATGTGATTGGATCGCCTCGGTTTGTTGCCTTCAGCATCACTGTACTGAAAGGCACTGCCGCCTCGTGGTGGCTGACATCTGGCTGTGGCACCACATGCTCCACGGGTTATTTTCTCACACCTCCAGCCTCCCATGGAGATTCCCCAAGCTGAGGACTGATGATGCACATTTGGGTCCCATGGCTTGAAAGGGGCAGACCCAGGAGATCGGGACTCTGAGCTCACAGTTCCCCACTCCGCTGCTCGCTTCACACCGTGCATAGATGTGTGCACCACGAACTAGCAGCCTCCACACCACCTTGGCGCTTGTGGGGAAAGCGGGCTCTCGGGCCCCACCTCAGCTCTGGAATGGAATCTGCATGTTAGCAAGATTCTCTCGGAACAAGTGTGAGGAGAACACCACCGTCCTCTCCTGCCCACTTTCCTTGGCCCTGTTCCTCATTTACTTATTCATGAGCCCCTACTTAATACTGAGCCAAAAAAGTGACTCCCAGCTGAGCAGAATGGGGCTGCTGCCAGCAGATGCTCTGAGCTTCCGAAGAATGCTGCCCTGAGCCTGGGGCTCCGGGCAATGGGGAATGCCCAAGGGGCCGTGAATGAGCCCCACTGTGTGGCTGTTTTCGTCAGCTTTTTCATAACCGTGTCCAAAAGACCTGACAAGAACAATTAGAAAAAGTTTATTTGGGGGCTCACAGTTTCTGTCCATAGCTGACTGGCTCCATTCCTCATGGCTGGAGGTGAGGCAGGACGTCATAGCAGAAGTGTGTGGCAGAGGAAAGCTGCTCAGGACATGGCTACGGCAAGCAGGGAGACGGCTCCCCCACCGCTGACAAAAGGTGTACCTCAAAGGCACACTCTCCCTGCCTATAGTTGCCACCCAGTTAATCCCTATCAGGGGATTAATTCACTGATTAAGGCTCATAACCCAATCATTCCACCTCTAAACTTTCTTACACTGTCTCTCACAGGAGCTTTTGAGGGATACCCAATACTGAAACCATAATAGCAGCCTCCCTGTACCTCCTAGAGCAGAACTCCACACGGGCCACGTGAACCACGCAAACTCAGCCAACCCCAGGGAGGGAGGCATGGTTGTGCCGGTCAGCTATAGACAGAAACAGGGTGAGCTGGGCGTGGTGGCATATACTTCTAATCCCAGCACTTTGGGAGGCTGAGACAGGAGAATCGCGAGTTCAAAGCCAGCCTCAGCAAAAGCAAGGTGCTAAGCAACTCAGTGAGACCCTGTTTCTAAATAAAATACAAAATAGGGCTGAGGATGTGGCTCAGTGGTTGAGTACCCCTGAGTTTCCCCAGTACTCCCTCCTCCAAAAAAAAGAGTAAAGGGAGGGGCCACAGGTGTATCATGTGTTCAGTGTGCACAAGGCCCTGGGTTTGATTCCCAACACCAACACTCCCCGCCAAAAGAGCAAAAGCAGGTTGCACAAAGTGGAGGATGAGGAGCAGGACCTGCTGGCATACCCCAGTGGTCCCAGCTGCTAGGGAGGCTGAGGCAGGAGGACTTTTTGAGCCTAGGGCTTCGAGACCAGCCTGGGCAACATAGTGAAACTCCATCCCCAAAAGAAAATCTTTTAAAAGAATAGGAGGCTGCAGATAAGTCAAGGAAAATAAATTTCCCCCAGTGAGGAGCCAGTTTGCCCTTAGGATAAATACTTATCCAGAGCTTTACAGCTTACAGGTGACTTCAAGTAGAGACTTGATTCTCACCAGAAGAGTAGCCACCGCCGTCCCCCATACTGCCCTGTCTTCTGCAGCCACCATCCACAGGCGCTTCAGCATTGCCATCTCAGGGATGTCCTCCCAGATAGGTATGCCCAATCCTACACTCCCCTCAGCCTTAGAACATTGGCACAATGGGTCGGAACTCTTAAAACCAGGCTGTTCTGCTCCTGACTTTGGGGAAACCACAGAGGTTCTTTGGGTTCCATAGTCAGCTCACAAAACACAGTGTGAGGAGTGGGCACTATGTCTGAGGGGTGAGTGAGGGAAGGAGGAGGTGCCTCAGGGCTGGGAGAGCCAGTGGCAAAACACCCCACTGACCATGGGAGGCCAGGCAGGGAGGGCTCTGGTGCTGGCCAGCCCTGTGTGGGTCCTCGGCATTCACATGGCTCCCTGGCTGCTTCTGCCAGTGGTCAACATCTGGGCTTCAGACTTCCCTTGGACTGTTCCTTCCAGCACCAAGGTTCTGGACTGGGAAAGGGACTCTTCTCTACCCTCATCTCTGTCTCCTACTACCCACCCATCATCCCAGACCATTACTGCATCGGTTGGCTGTGCCCTCACCTGCAGGGATCCACTGCCCCCTCAACTCCAAAAGGCCTCTTCCTTTTCCTTATAGGATCCCAACCGCAGGGCTTCCTTCCACAACGCACGCTTCACTCTCCTTGTTAATCCACTGGGCACCTGGAGCCCCCAAACCTATGCCTCTCTGAGCCAGGCCAGTGCCCACTCACCCCCCTGCCAGTCCCTCACTTCTCTGAAGTCCACTTGGTACCTTAAGGAACATTACTCCTTCCGGAACCCCAAGTTCGCAGTCCTCCAAAGCTCGCAGCTTGGCTGCCCACACCCTCGCCCCCCTTCTGTGGCTTAGAGCACAGCGTGTGCTGCTTCTCTCCAGGGCTTACCAGCGCCTCTGGGAGGCCTCCCATGTGACCCTGCAAGAGCTGCTGGACCAAGAGCAGCCCCTGCTCGAGGTAGTGCCCAACCGGAGCCGGCAGTCCTTCCAGTACAGACTCTCAGTGCTCTACCTGTACTACCTGGGGCTGCTGCGCCGTTTTGACACCATCTATGACCAGATGGTGCAGCCACAGAAGCGCCGGCTACTGCGCCGGCTGCTGGACGGTGTGGCAGGTCGTGTGCTGGAGATCAAGGATGAGTTGGTTCGTGTTGACCTGTGCGAGACCCACTGCCTGGACCGTGTGCTACAGGATCTCAAGCTGACCCCAGTGCGTGTATAGCTGGGTGGGAGGTGGGGCTGGCCTTGACCTCCCATTGGTGCTGAGACATCTGCAAAGGCAGGAGAGCCAGGTAGATCAGAGGATGGGTTTGGCCTCAGGAGAAGAGCTTTAGGAACTGGGGGTGCACGGAGGACCAGGCTCCCACCCACCCCTGCAGCTAGGAAGACCCCTGAACTAGCTGGGATGGGTGAGAAGAGTCCTCTAGAGGCTGACTTATCAAACTGTGGACCAACAGTACGCACATTGATGCGCTAACTAGGTGATCTCCGCCAGCACCCAGATGCGCTAAATCTGCATCTGCCTTTTCACAATCCCTCCAGGTGATCTGTGTACATGGGCAAGTTCTAGAAGACCATCCTAGAGCAAGAAGCTACTACAGGGCCTCCAAGCTTAACCTAAAGCCAATCTGAAACTTTCCTTAACCAACTACCTCTGTGGACGTGAACAAAATGCAGATTCCCCAGGCCTTGTCATTCTGCTGTGGGAGTCTGGGGAGGACCTTGGAATCTGCATATTGTCTTCCTGTTGCTTCTGAGGCACAGCCAGGTTTAAAACCACTACCCACTACTATGATCCTCCAGAATTCAACTCTGTCCAGATGAGGGCAGGGCAAGAAAGGGATGACCCTGGAGGAAATCCACCCCAAACCCCCAAGTCTCCTGTTCCAGGGCTCCAGGAGGGAGGGAAAGAATGCAGAGAATACGTAAGCAGCTGGAAATGGCAACAGATTGGCCCCATGGTCAGATTTGTGATTCCTGACCCTCCTTCTCACATCTTGTCCCAAAGGCAGACTTGGAGGTTCCAATCCCCAAATACTTCCGGCTGGAACAGTCCACAGCCATGAAGGAGCGCAAGCAGATCCTGGCTGAGATCCTGTCCCGAATGGAGCCCATGCTCCCCAAGGAGGCAAGTGGTAGAGACACCGTCCCAGATGTATCCCCACCCCTCTCCTGGGATAGAGGTCCTGCCTGGTCTAGTCACACCTTAGAGTCGCCTTGGCTGCCTCTTCCAAGGCTGCACTAGTGCTCCCTGTTATCCTCCCAAACCAGGGCAGGAAGGATTTGGGCACCCAGATGCCCCCAGTAAATCCTTTGGTGGCTGGTCTCTATCTGCCCACCCAGGATACAAGCTCTCCCTCCTGTGCTCCTGCCCTTTTGCCCCTTCTCTGGCCAGACCTTTGTAGGAATGCATCGGACTGACGCCATAATTCTAATACAAACTGCGGAGCGAGCCAGGCAGGGCCGCCTCCGAGCCACATTCATGAGAGAGATTCGGAAAGAGGAGGAGCGGGATCGGAAGATTCGGGAAGAAGGGCATCAGAGGTTCACTCTGGACCAGAGTGCTGTCATCATACAGAAGGTAACCATGGGCACCCAGGAGGAGGGCCAGGGCAGTCTCCTCCCTCAGGAAGCCTGCCATGCTACCAACTGATCACAGGGATGCAGCTGCCTGGATTCTCGTGTCCCACAGTTAGATCCTAAACCAGGAACCTTAACCAGACAATAAGCACGTGTCTTGTTTGCTTATTATTTAGTCTACATCTCTATCCTCAAAAGCATTTGGAGTGGGATGCCATTGAAGACCCCAAAACAGAAGGATCTTAAATGAGTATCCTGCACCTCTTGGCAACTGAGATTGAGGGAAATAGGACAAATTCAAGACTGACAACTAATGTGACCTAAGCATCCTGAATCTCTGTGCCTCTGGGGTCACCTTTATCTTAATATCAAAATAATACAACCATACCCCAACCCCAGCTAACTGCAAAAGGCCCAGTCCGACCCTGAGTTTTCCCCAAGGTGGCCATGCCTCTCTCCCTCTCTGGACAAGCACTCTGCACCTCTCCAGGTCAGCCTTCACACCCCAAACTGTGGACCTGGCCTCTCCAACCATCCCCCAAAATGCTGTTAACACAGACTGACCAGAGACCATGGAGGCCTGAGGAAAATTTCTGTGCAGGAAGGGACTGCTTTCTGTCCCTGCAGCCATTGTTCTCCTGAGGCCCTGCCTGGTCACGAAGCCTCTTGCTGCCTTTTCCTTCCACAAACCCATGTAGACATAGGGCTGGGTCTTCTTTTTCCCTCAAATCAAACTCCTTGTCCATTTTCTCTCTCTCAAGTCCCAGTGCTTCAAAAACTTCTATCTCCTAGACTACTGCTGGAAACCAGAAAGCCTTCCCACCAAAACACAAACACAAATCAACAGCAAATGACCATTCTGTAAGGGCTTGTCTGCCCCAGAGAGGACAAAGGTCCGCGTTACTTCCCAGTATGCAGAGCATCCCACCTGAGCCCCGGTGTGTGCAGGGCTGTACCAGTGTCTGGCTGTGTGGAGAGGGGGTCCTTGAGGCAGGGATCAAGGGAGCCAGTGTTTTGAGAAGGAGGGTGGGCCTCAGAGACAAGACTCCTGCTCCCTATGCCAGCCATTTAGTTCCTGTTGCCAGATATCAAAAGTACAGAAATATTGCATCCTGGCCTTGGTGTTGTCTAACACACTAATAAAACAAAGAATATGTGAATCGTTCAATTATTATGGGCTGTCCTGTGTTGGTCACAGGAGCAGGAGGACTAAGGCCAGAAAAGAAAGGCAGGAGCTAGACCCTGCTCATGAGGTGCTTATGAGAACAGAAGGCACAGACTGGGCGCTGGCCCTGCTTCCCTCTCCCTCTAAGCCCACCTCCCACCCACCAGCACTCATTTGTCCTTAGCGGCTGGGAAACTGAGAAAAGGCACTGGGCCAGCACTGTACTTGGGCCTGGAAGAGGTCATGTTTCTTCTCTGGACTGGTTCCCTGGGGTTGAAACGATAGGATTAGCGAGAAAGCTCCCTGGTGCCCACAGTACTAGTGCCCGTGACCCTGGGTGGAATCAAGTATTTATTCCAACTACTACTGGAATTCTGAGAAGGGACAGAGGGGAACACTACCTGGAGGGCCTGATCTCTACCCATGCCTCAAAAGAACCCACAGATTAGGGTGAAGTTGAGAAAGAGGAGGGGATGCCGAACCACCCCGTTGTGGGCTGTTCTTGCGGATGAGACCCCATCCCAGTACTATCTCAGCCCCCAGCCTGAACTCCCCTGCCAAAGAGGCTGCTGCTCCTCCTCCCAGGCCTGAGCCCTGTCCCTGAAACATGGTTTGTGCCATGTGTCCTCACCCCCAGGTGTGGAAAGGCTATCAGCAGAGGAAACGCACCCAGCAGGACCGGTGCTCAGAGATGGAGTTCATCGGCATGGTGAGCCAGGCTGGCCAGGGCAGTGGCCCTGCCCTCATCTCCATCCCCTTCCCCTGCATAACCTCTTCAGCCCCACCCTACCTGCCTGCCCTGCACTCAGGCTGGCAGCAGATCCTGCAAGCGAAAGAAGTGTAAGACAGGAAAGCCTCAGAGCCGTCCCCCACAGCCCTTCCCTTTCCAGAACAATCAGCTGGCGGAAGGCACAGAGCATCCTGGACTTCAAATCCCTGCCCAGCTAGAAGGGGAGGCTGCATGGGTGGGCCCGGGAGCAGCACACAATGCTACACCAGCCCTCTCACAGCTTTGGTGACCCACCAGGGGCCACGTCAGGGAGTAGCACACCCCAAACCAGGGCATTTCAGGCCACAGGCTCCCTACTGGCTCTAGGGGCCTCTGCAGACTTGCTTCTCCCCTGCTCTGCACGGAGGATGGCTGCATGTGGACTAGGCGATGTGTGACTGTGGACGTTGGGGAGTAGGGGTGGCAAGGGGCAGACTCCCCATGTGCACAAGTGCAGGTGTGGATGCTGGGGAGTGTGGGGCAGAGACCCCCTGTGTGCATGTGCCCATGTGCCCCAATCTGTCCTCTGCTCCCCAACCACCCCCTCATTCAGCTAGTCTCTGCTGACCTCAGAAAGACAGGCTCTATCAGAGCTGAGAGTCACATTCTAGGGAGAAGAGCTGTGCCTAGGGCAGACCCTGTGGAAGACTGGAGGGCAGTGGGACCAGAGAGGGGCCTGGGCTGGGGGCCAGAGGATGGGAAGGCAGGCTCTCCTGCAGGGTGGACCCGAGGTGTCTTGGTGGGATGGGAGGCCACCACAGGGCCGCTGTGTGGGAGTGGAGGTCAGAGACCTGTTGGGGGGCTGGAGAGCTGGACGGGCCCAGGAGGGAGAGCAGGCGGAAGGAGGCAGGGGTTGGCCTGGGTGGGGAGAGGGTTGGGGGCACCTCACGGCAGTGGGTGAGAAAGGAGCCTGGCCGCCCGGGCCGTCAACAGTGTGAGCTCAGCGTTTTCAGTAATTGTCTCTGCACAGAGTGATATTTAAAATACATTTGGGAGCCAATGAGGCGGGAAAGTGGCTGTGAGAGCGGCTGCCAACCCGGCCGCCGGGCGGGGCGCACAGGGGCTGGGGCGGCCGGGGGAGGCTGTGCTGGGGGCCTGGGCAGGGGGGGCAGCGGATGCATCCAGCAAACTCATTATTGGAGTAATTTACAGACGAATTTCAGCTCCAAACACAATTTCTCCTGATGCAGGCATACCCGCCGTTCCGCGTGGGTGTGTGCGCGTGCATGCGCTGCCGAGGGAGTCGGGCAGGTGTGTGCGCCTAGGGATGGGGGCTGCACCCAGGCCAGAAGGCGTCCTCCCACGCCCACTCCTGAGCCCCTCGGCCTTCCTCTCCCCTTTCCCCAGCTCCCCTCCACCAACCGAGTGGGGCACTTGAAAATCATGTCCCAGGCCAACCTCAGGGAGGAGATGCGGAGGCTGCGCCAGTTGGAAAAGGAGGAGGAGTTCCAGCTGGCCGTGCAGAAGACCCACGAGGCTCTCAGAGAGATGGAGGGGCCCGATCTGAAGGAGAAAATGAAGGAGCAAATCCGACAGTGGTTTATTGAGTGCCAGTCAGTGTCCACAGCCTCGGGTGACCCAGACCTCAGTCCCCTCGTGCTGGAGCGGCTCCAGCCTCGGCCTCCCCACCTTGTTCCCGCCTGTAGCCCAGATTGGCCCTTTCTCTCTCTACCCCTGCCCCAACATCCTGCTGTTTAAACCTGGAGTCCCCAGTGAATAGAGCCATCTCTACACCTGACTTCCCATTTCCCTGAGGGAAGAGAACATGATAAAATAGGATGGTAAAAGCATCCAGGAATGTCCTTAGAGCAGACCGCCCTTTCCAAACTGTAACTACCTATTCCTTCACCCTTTCCCCCTATTTCCCTGTCTTTGTGTTTCTCTGCCCTTCTCTCTATCCATCTATCCATCCATCCTTCCATCTGTCCAACTACCCATCCATCTCTCTGTCCACCCATTCACCTACCTATCCATCCACCCAGTCACCCATTCATCCTCCCCCCCAAACCCATCTGTCCAAGCACCAATCCAACTTCCCATCTATCTCTCCAATCATCTTATGTCCACTTAGTGCCCTTACTGGTCGGTTCCCTGATTATCCAGATGAGTCTTTAGGAGGATCCTACCTGATCTTTGCAGACAAGACTCCAGAGCAGGTACCCTGGAGGTGGGGACAGGAGGTTTTCCTCTAGCAGGCATAGCCTGAAGTTATGGAAAGTAGAGAGCAGCAGCGGAGTGGGGTAGGGTCCATGGAGGCAAATGTACCCAGAGGAAAGACGGGTAGCTGGAAAGACTGCAGGGGGCTGGAGGAGGCAGCCATGCCCTGGAGAGGAAATGGTCCGGTGAGAGCACTGCAGCTCCAGGTCCCCAGAGCCCAGGACTGAGCTGCAGCTGATCAGAACACCCCTGCCTTAGTGCCCCTTTCCTCCTGGGCCTCACTGCTGTCTTTCCACGTTCCACCGTCAACCCCAGTGGCTTCCCTGGGCCCTGGGACTCTTGGTTTCACCTCAGTCTCAGGCCATAGCTTCCCTCACTCCCATAAAATCCCCTTGGTCTCCAAAATGCTTTTGTCGTTTGCTGCAGGTGCAACTAGAACTGGAGATGCAGGTCCAGGATACCAAAAAGAAGGAGCAGGAGAAAAATAAGACCAAGGAAAAAGACCAGACCAAACCAGAGGGCAATAAGAAGAAAGGAAAGGAGAAGGGCCAGGTGGTAAGACAGTTCCTGGCACACAGGGCAGATGGGAAGGAAGAACTAAGGCTGGGGAACTGGTGTAGGAAGGCTGGTGCCAGGAAGAATCAGGCCACCTGTGCTGGGTGGAGGTGATGGGGTCGAGGTCAAGGTTCCTTCTGTTCTAGGAAGCTGACACCGTGCTGAAAGTGTTGCCATCCAAGTTCATACCCATGATTGGTGCTGGGCACGAGGAGTATAAAAGTAAGCAGCCGAAGGCCGGCAAGCATCAGCCTTGGTCATGGGGAAAGTGGGCATCTGCCATGTACACATGAGGTGCCAGTGTGGCTGTGGTCACAAGCCTTGGAGTCAAGGCCTGGGCAGGAGCAGTGCCAAATGGCTAGGTAGGGACAGAGGGACTGGCAGGGGCCAGTGTGTGCTTGTGTGCTGTGTGTGCACATATGCACGCCCATGTGTACTGGGATTCTAGCCTATATGCATCCCTCCATTTCCTGTGGTCAGATCTGTGGAAGAACCGACCTGAGAAGAAACACCCCAACCAGAACTTTGACGCTGAGACCCTCCAGAGGGAGAAGAGGAAGGAAGTGGAGCTGGAGATCCGGACACAGGTGAGAGTGCTGTACCCGAGCTCCCCACGCCGCTCCTCTTCCCTCCCCTACCATTTGTCAGCCTGCCCTGGCCTCCTGTGCTGTATCCCGGTGACCCATTGATCCTCTGTAGATCCTGCTGCCCTCTAGCTGCCATGACATCCCCACCTTCTGAGGCCCCCTTGTCCCCATCCTCCTCGGGGCTCCTGACGCATTATGGAGTCAGCGGAGGGGTTCCGAGCTGGGGTCAGACTAGGCCATCAATCACTGCTGCCAACCCAGGAACACTGAGTCTGCCCACCAGGGCTTTAGAGCATGGCCTCTTCCTCTTCAACCAACCCCGGAGCAAGGCTGGTGGGCACACACAGAAACCCAGCCTAAGGTGCTGCAGCTGCTCCAGCCACAGACTTCAAGGGGTGGGTCTCAGGCTTGAACTTCACCCAGGGGCCTCCCCACACTGATGGCCCAGGAAAGTGAGGCTCCTGGGACAGCAGGATGTGGATTAGGACTGGTGTGACTGCTGCTTCCTCCCCTCTCGTGAGGCTGCTGCTCCTCATCCCCTTTCCCATTCATCATGCTCACCACACTCCCGGCCATGTCCCCAGGTGGACGAGCTGATGCGTCAGGAGCTGAGGAACCTGCGTCTGGCTGTGGACAAGGAGGAAGAGAGACCCTTGAAGGCTCCAAAGGCAGTGGGGGGACAGGGCTGGGCAGGGGAGGATATTTGGAGTGGGGAGGAAAGGAACAGAGGAAAATTACCTATGTGCTTATTTCCAACCAGAAAAAGCCTGGAACTAAAACTGGGAAGAAGAAGGGAAAAGATCTGACCCAAGACAGGTATCAGACCCTGCTATGCCCACATTTCACTGTGGGTGGTGGAGAGAAGTAGGTCCAAGATGGGAGACTGACTGCTGACCCGGTTCTGCTGCTCTGGGGCCTTGCGGAAATCACTTCACCTCTCTGGACCCCTGGCCTCAGTTCTTAACTTTTGAAAGAATAAGATGTCAGTGGAGATTATGTCATTTCTCTGCTTCTTCTAAATCCTCACTGAGGATGATGGAGAAAGTGTCACAGGGGCCATCAGCCCAGCTCATGTTCCTCTCACTCTACAGGGTGCCCTTTGTGGGGGACCTTCCCCCGAGACAGTGGCTAGGGCTGCAGCTTCTGTCTGGCTCTCTAGAACACTGCTCATGTCTCCCACTCTCCCTCTCCTGGTGCCTACAGCACTCCATGTGTCCATTTCCCTTGGTCCTTGCTTGCTCATGTCCTTGGGGTCCCCATGCCATCCTCCTCTAGGCCCGTGGACTCGCTGTATGAAGAGCTTGTTGTTTATGGCCTTCTAAAGAAGAGTGTGGCTGTGGCATTGAAAGACTATGTCGGTGAGCCCACCCCACGCGCCTGCTCCCAAGGTGGCTCCGGCCCTGGTCCATGGCCTCACCTTCCTTCCCAAAGTCTCCCCTCCAGCCCTTCCTTCTCTTGGATGACTGGTGGAAGTACTGCTCACTAGGGTTTCTCCCTGTCCCCTCAGGTGACTGCCTCTATCTTGGGTCTGCTCTGTGTTTGGCCAACAAGCTGCCCATGCCCTCTCTGTTTGACATAAGACAGAACATGGCCTTGTATGGTGTCCTTCGGCTGGGTGAGAGGCCTGGGGAGATAAGAATCCGTGTTGGTGGGTCAGGTTGGGGCGGGGGCTAGGGCTCAAGGGAGGTGGCTGGGATGGCCATGTCCAGTCTGGCCTCCCCTCCCGGTGCCACAGGTCCATGTTGGACTCCTGCCTTCCCTGGGCCCATCCTGGGTCACCCCAGCAGGGGCCCACACTGCTAGCTTCTTCCTCAATCCCAAGGTACATCAATAGTTAGTCCCATGTGTAGAAGGCCAGCCTTCACATCCTATGAAATATCAGGTGGAGCCTTTCTGAGGCAGTTTGTCACCTGTGTTTCAAATCCATCCCAACATGGTCCAGGGATGGAACCTGGAGGCATGGAAAACAGAAGGGCAGAGGGTGGAGGGTAGGGTATGGGAAGAGGGCAGCGGGCTCCTTCCTGACCCAAACACAGCTTCTTGCCATGGAGATTCTTAAGTCATTCAGTACCTTCCAGGCTGCAGGCCAGGAGGAGCTGCTCAGGTGTCGGGCATGGTAGTACAGCCCTGACTGGAACGCCACCCTCCCAGCCCAGGCCCTGCCCGGCATGAAGAGTCTCCTCCAGCCCTCCATCTGCTCCAGCTCTGCTTCCTTCCCTCCAGGCTCCCCAGACATACACTCCATGGCCCCCCTCATCCGTTCCATCCTTCTGGTGGGCCCCTCTGGCATGGGGAAGAAGATGCTGGTCCAGGCTGTGTGCACAGAAACCGGTGCCAACCTGTTCGACCTGTCACCCAGCAACCTTCAGGGCAAATATCCTGGCAAGAGTGGGGTGCAGTTGATGGTTCACATGGTCTTCAAGGTCTGGAGCCCCTGAATTTTGTGTTTCTAGTTCTCAGATTTGGGACAACAGAGTGGGGTGGCTTTATGCTTTGATGGTTACCCATCTGCCTGTTTGGTGGGGTTTCAAACACCACTGAAGTGCTGAGGTCTCCCTCCCAACCCCCGCTAGGAGCTTGGGTCTCCCCTGAGCTCCTGTGGTGAAGGTGGGAGGAGACGGGAGGTGGAGCAGGAAGATGGGGCCTCACATGCAGCCCTTGCCCCACCGTGGAGGGCAGCTGACCAGGTCACACTGAGCTGCGGTGTGGATGTGTGTGCAAAGCACTAGCAGGGAAGGGTGGGCAGAATGTGGAGCTCCAAGGTCAGTCCCTGCACAGAACCAGCCCTACTGTTGGTGTCCTCCCAGGTGGGGATGTGACCCTTACTCAGGGGCGTCTTACATGTGATTTCTGTCCTCTGTCCAGGTGGCCCGGCTCCTACAGCCCTCTGTGATCTGGATTGGAGATGCTGAGAAGAATTTCTACAAGAGGGTCCCCAAAGAAGAGAGGAAGGTGAGGAAGCATTGGCAAGAGGGGCTGTGAGCTGAGACCAACCGGAAGGCATGCTTGGGTCCTGCGAACCTTGCCCACCGTGACCTGGGACGAGTCCCCTGTCCTCCTCATGCCTTATCTCCCTGTCTTGAAGCAGGGCAGACAGCCTCTCCCTTGCCCACTCAGGGGTGATGGGAGGCTGATGTGGGGCATGTGCCCAATCACCCTGCCTGGCTCCACCACCCTCCCTGGAGCAGATGGAACCAAAGCGAATAAAGAAGGACCTCACCAAGGCCTTGCGGCTGCTGAATCCTGGAGACCGCGTGATGCTCATAGGGACGACAGATCGGCCGCAGCTGGCTGAGATGAAGGGGCTGTGTCGAATCTACGAGCGGATCCTCCTAGTGCCTCGGCCAGATTATGCTTCTCGCTATGGTGAGGCCAGGGGCTGTGGGGACAGGCCAGAGAAGGAGTCCAGCGACCACTGCCCACTGCCCCTGACAGTGCCTCTACACCTCTTCCCTTCACCCCATGGCCACTACAAGCCCGCCCCTGAGAAACCCCGTGGCAGAGCTAGAAGGGCTGCGAAGCACACAGCCCCATGCCCTGGTCCTGGCTTCAGCCTCATGGACACAGGCAGGTCCTTTCTGTTCTTGGGGGTCTCCACTTCCTGGTGTTCATCAGAGAGGACAATCTCTACCACTGTGGGTCCCAGACCTTCCTGGGTAAGAGGCATGGCTCTCCAGATACACAGAGTTCTTCCAGACTCAGGTGGAGGCTGTGAGGCCTGGCTGGCCACCCTGCCCCTGACAACTTGTCCCCACCCACTGCCTGCAGTGCTCTGGAAGCATATGATAGAAGCCCAGGGAGCTCAAGTGACCCAGAGCCTGGACCTCAGTGCCCTAGCCAAGGTGTCTGATGGCTACACGACTGGTCACATTTTCCAAGCCACCCACTCGGTGCTGAATGAACGGCGGCTCCTGCAGCTGTCCAAGCGGCCCCTAGTGGCCTCAGAGTTCTTGGGCCATCTGGCAAAGCTAGATCCAGTGTACAAGGAGGAAGAAGAGTCCCTGAAGGTGAGGTGGCCAGGCAGGGGCTGAGGCCCACAAACACCAGCTAGAGTCCGTCCTTTGCAGCATGCCTTGGGTTCCTCCCTAAATACCAGAAGACAGTCAGGTTAAATGAGCATGGACTTCAGCTGAGAGGGGAACAGAAGACCCCTTCACCTGGTTTATTTGAGGGTGGGAGCCTAAAAGGGCCACCTATGTATCGGGGTCCTTGGTTGGTCTGGCACCAGTGCCCACCTCTGGAGGGCAGGCTGGCCTTGGCATGAGGCGTGAGGGGGTCCTGCTCCTGAGAATGGCTGCCACAGTGACTGGAGCATTTGGTGGGAAGCGTGGAAAGTCCTGGCTCTAACAAGGTCCCCAGATCCCAGAGGACAGGAGAAAAGGCTGTTGAGAAAACAGGACTGGTAAAAAGAAGAGGGGCAAGGACAGGAGAGCCGAGGGTCAGGGCTAGTGGACTTATCCCCTCCTCCCTTCCCAACCCAGGACTGGTACTTCAAAACTCCACTGGGCAAGAAGAGTTTGAAATTTATAAAGGACCAGGAGGCCGAGGAGGCCAAGCTGGCAAAGGAGAAGAAAAGGAAGTGATGATTGAGGCCGGAGGGTCCTGAGACAGGGGTGGGGACTGGGCAGTTCCCCGGGTGTGAAGGGGCAGGGGTATAAATGCCAGGTGGCTGGGGATGAGCTCTCTTGTCTGTCCATCTCTGTGTCTTCCCTCCTTTGTCTATCCTGCCCAAGTTTAGCCTCTTCCACCAGCCTCCCTCTCCCAGCTCCCACCCGCACTTGCTCCCTGGCTCCCGCCATCTCTCTTCTCTGGCTTCTGGATCCTGTTCTCGGCCTGCCCTGGGCCACCACCCCATGTCTTCATCTCTGTCATTTTTTCTGTGCTGGCTCCCAGCTCTCTTGCTCCTCAAGGTCCTTAAGGGAGAAAAACTAGGAAGGAAACAGGGAAAGAGAGGGAGAAGGAAGATTCACAGTAAGTAAGAAAAAGAAAGTAGTGGGCCAGGTAGGGAATTCTGGGGAGCCAGGACAGCCATGCCCCCAATGACCGGAAAGCCCGGATGTGGCAGACGGGTATGGGGGACCAGCACCTGGATGGGCAGCAGAGTTCTCTTGCTACCTGTGGGCTGCTCCCTGCTCCCTGGCAGTTGCCTGTCTTCCAGAGAGCCCTGGAGGTGAGTCTCACACTCAGGGCATCTCTGCTGCTTGTCACTACTGAGCTCCTTCCCTTGGGTTTGGGAGTGGAATTTGTAGGACTCATGGATGACTTTTGAGGGGCATGAGTCACAGGGATCCCTGCCTCCATCTGGGCCAGAGACCAGGCAGCTCACGGCTGACATGTTAAAGGAGGTGGGTTCCAGACCCAGGTCTGCAGCGAGTTATCTGTGTCTTCTTGGGCAAATTGCTCCTCTTCCCTGGGCTGTTCTCCTGTGTCTTCGAGATGCCAGACTGGATGGATGTCAACCTTGATGTCATCGAGCCCTGGGGAACTGAAGCTCCCACCCCCTCCACAGTTCCTCCCTAACTTCAGCTCCCAGCCTGGGAGTTCCATCTGGACATTGTCAGCTAGGACAGCTGGGGGCTATTTATGGCTGGCCCCTGCATGCTCCCTGGCTCCGCCCACTCTGGCCTGCCTGGCCAGGGCCCAGCACCACCCACCCAGTCCACCAGCAGTGTGGCCCCAAGTCCTGTTGCTTTGGCTCCTTCTCTCAGAAACCAGCCATGCCTAGGGGAAGGAGCTCTCCTCCCCTCAGGGGACACCATCTGGGATGCCTCCCCTCGGCCCCTGCCTGCCGGGCCTGGGAGGCCCCTTGGTCGTCACCCCTGCTGTGCCGCGACATGGCCCTACAGAATGCCCTCTACACCGGGGACTTGGCGAGGTTGCAGGACCTGTTCCCCCCACACAGTACAGCAGACCTGCTGCTGGAGAGCCGGGCCGCCGAGCCTCGCTGGAGCAGCCACCAGAGGGGTGAGGGGCTGCTGGGGGAGGCCTGAGATCCGGGGCTGACTGACCGTCCCAGGCACAGAGGGACGTCCCAAAGCCTGAGGAAGAGAAGCCCCTAGCTGCTGCTCCCCACCCCAAAACTTGCCCAACAACCTAAATCTTGGCCCAGGAGAGAAGTCATGTGGAGCTCAGAATAGCTCCTGCTGGACCTCGTGGCCAGGTCAGGCTCCGGCTGGGGACAGTGGGCCCTCTGCCTCCTTTCAACCTCTCTCTGCCTGTACCCTCTGCCTCTGCTTCTCCACCCCCTTTCCCTTCCCACATGCTCATGAGCTGGTCCCCAGAAGAGTGCAGGGGGCAGGGAGAGCCCCCCAATGACAGACACACCCTCTGTGCCAGGCTGGTGGAGAAGCCCAGCAGAGGGTCTGAGGAGCACACCCAGTCTGGCCCGGGACCCATTGTCACCCGCACGGCCTCGGGACCTGCCCTCGCCTTCTGGCAGGCACTGCTGGCTGGGGACGTGGGCTCTGTCTCCCGCATCCTGGCAGATTCCAGTACCAGCCTGGCTCCTGATTCCATCTTTGATACCAGCGACCCAGAGCGATGGAGGGATTTCCGCTTCAACATCCGCGCTCTGAGTATGGGGCCCAGGCACTGGGGGGTCTAAGTGGGAGAGGGGAGGCTGTCGAAGGAGCTCTGGATCCCGCGTCCCCCTCTGCCAGTGCCACCCCCTTGTCTGGCAGCTCTTTGCCGTTGCTCTGGAGCTGAGGTTCTTGTCCCTCTCTCTTTAGGACTCTGGTCTTTAACGTATGAAGAGGAGCTGACCACCCCACTGCACGTCGCAGCCAGCCGTGGCCACACGGAAGTTCTGCAGCTACTGCTGAGGCGAAGAGCAAGGCCAGACAATGCCCCCGGGGGCCGCACTGCCCTGCATGAGGCCTGTGCTGCGGGTCACACTGCATGTGTCCATGTGCTGCTGGTGGCAGGAGCTGACCCCAACATCCCTGACCAGGATGGGAAACGCCCCTTGCATCTCTGCCGTGGGGCTGGCACCCTTCAGTGAGTGGCCTCTCGCCCCAACCCTGGGTCCACTCTTAGGGGAGGCAAGGAGACCTTCCCTGGGAAGGTAGGGGGCAGGCAAGGGGCTGCCATGCCCTGGGGGCTGGGGTTGAGGAGTTGGGCTGGTGGAGGCCGGGACGCAATCAGTGTCCAAGACGTCTAGCCACTGGACCATGAACTGTGCAGTCTTGGACTTGGGACAGTTTTCTGGTTTCCCAGGGCCAACAGAGGGCTGTGGCAGGGGCCTAGCTATATGGTCTGCACTAGGGAAATTGTCTAGATCCATTATGGAGAGATTATGGTTTTGCTGCAAAGTTTTGATATTTTCTGAGCTTATCCCATGTTTCAGACACTGGAATAGCAGCTGAGTCATGGTCTTGCACTCAGGAAGCTTGCTGTCCCATGATCCAGAGAGGTTGGAGTGGACAGAAGTCCTAGTTAGAGATTGCTGTGGTGCCTGAGGGCCTGGCTCTCAACTAGAGAGGTTTAGAATCCCACATTGGTATTCTCAGATAAACGGGCCCAAGGAGCTGTCACTAACCCAACTCACAAAAAACTGATGGATACACCCAAATGTGTTCATGTGCTAGTTACTATAATGAATATTCCTTTGCAACAACCTAAATAATTATGGCCTATGTATAAGGAATGTGGGAGAATGAGTCCCCTACTTACAATTTTTTAATGAATGTAGAATCTGGGCAGAAGGAGCCTAAGCAGATCCAGGCAATAACTACGTGCAGCAGAGGCCCTCTCTTGGTTGACTGCATACCTGCCAGATTTTGTATCTTGGCCCTGAAAGGCACCAAATTGTCCCTGCTTGGGCCAGGTGTGGTGGTACACACCAGTAATTCTAACAACTTAGAAGGCTGAGGCAAGAGGATCATGAGTTCAAGACCAGCCTCAGCAACTTAATGAAGCTATAAGCAACTTAGGAAGACTCTGTCTTAAAAATAAAAAATAAGCCTGGTGCAGTGGCACATGCCTATAATCCCAGCACTTTGGGAGGCTGAGGCAAGAGAATCGCGAGTTCAAAGCCAGCCTCAGCAACCGCAAGGCGCTAAGCAACTCAGTGAGACCCTGTCTCTAAATAAAACACAAAATAGGGCTGGGGATGTGGCTCAGTGGTTGAGTACCCCTGAGTTCAATCCCTCATACCAAAAATAAATATATAAAAAATAAAAAAGGACTGGGGATGTGGCTCAGTGGTAAAGCACCTCTGGGTTCAATCCCCAGTACCACCGCCTCCCCCCAAAATCTAATGTGAGCCATGTATGCAATTTGAATTTTTCTAGTAGTCCCATCAACAAATGAAAATGAAATAGGTAACATTTATTTCTTAATTTATGGTAAAATATACATGACACACAATACAAAATTTACCATTTTAAAGTTCATTGGCAGGAGCACATTCACATTGCTATGCAACCATCACACTATCCACCCACAGAACTCTTTTCATCTTGCAAAACGGAAGCTCTGTCCTGCTAAACATGACCCCTCTCCCCAACCCCTGGCAACCACAATTCTATTGTCTTTTTGCATTTGACCACTCTAGGGACCTCATAGAAGTGGAACTGTATTATTCGTCCTTTTGTGACTGGCTTCTTGCACTTAGCCTAATATCCTCAGGGCTCATCCATGTTGAAGCATGCACCAGTTTCATTCCTTATTAAGGCTGAGTAATATTCCATTACACGTTAATACCACATTTGTTTATCCTGTCATCTATTCATGGACACTGGGGTGGCTGCCACATCATGCATAATGCTGCTATGAACATGGGTATATGAATATCTGTGTAACAGGTGAAGTTAACTTTAATGTATTTTATTTAACATACCCCAAATGTGATAATTTCAACACATAATCAGTATAAACATTTTATATTCTATTTGTGGACTGAGTCCTCAGGAGTGGCGTGTAGTCGTCACATCCATTTGCACTTGGACTGCCATGGAGCAAGCGCTCTGCTGCACATGGCTGGTGGCCGCCACGGTGGGCCCATTGCTCTAGGTTGTCCCACAGTTTTAGTTCTGGCCATTATTACGGCCCGGTCTCCCTGCAGTCACACCCAGTGACAATCACTCCTTCCTTGCTTGAGTAAACAAATGTATTTTAAAAATTATTCTGGGACATTGTGAACAAACAGAATGGTAGCCAGGATAATAGGCTGAGCCCCTGTGATCCTCGTCACCATTGATATTGCCCTCCCCCACCACATGCTGCCATGTTGAGCTCGTGTGAGAACAGCTTCCAGGTGTGGTCTCAGATGCCGCTCACAGCCACCTCATAGGGTGTGAGTAGTATCACCCCCCCTCCATTTTACACATGAGGCAGCTTCAAATTTTGGTGTGCATGTTCCTGGGACTCCCTGTGTTTCTACAGGCCTGTGTGATCTTTCCTGGGCACCATCTTGGAGCAACTCTTGTTAGTCAATTTTAGTTTTGTTAGGTT
Source organism: Geosciurus inauris (assembly GCA_004024805.1). Lineage (NCBI taxonomy): Eukaryota > Metazoa > Chordata > Mammalia > Rodentia > Sciuridae > Geosciurus > Geosciurus inauris. The sequence continues at coordinate 19,103 of PVHX01002023.1, forward strand.
TTTTTTTTGTCCCTATTGCTATTTGGGCTCACTGCCAGGCTCCACACCCCAGCTTTGCCCTCCAGTCTCGGCACATGGAATCCTTAAACTCTCTGCTTCCCCTGACCACAAGTGACAGCTATGCCCCTTACGAGCTGTGTAAACTTGCCTGAGAGCCTCAAACCTTCAGAAACGGTTTCCTCTCTGTGACTCGAAGTTCATAAGAGAATACCATGGGACCGTGGCAAGGCCCTTGGAAGGGTGCTGCTCCCACCTCGTGATGACTGCTTGAGACTTCTGTTCCCATGGGGTTAATGGATGATGCCTGCAGGAAGTCCTGGGCTTTTAAAACGGCCACTGTAGGTCCTGCAGTATGTTGCTAGGCTGCCAGTGACAGGCAGGACAGTGCCAGGAGCCAGCAGAGCCCACTGTCCTGTTGGCAGGTACCTTCCCTCCCCACCCTCTCGCTCTCCTAGGTGTGCAGAGCTGCTCCTGCGCTTTGGTGCACAAGTGGATGGTCGTTCTGAAGAGGAAGAGGAGACTCCTTTGCATGTGGCTGCCCGACTTGGCCACGTGGAACTGGCAGACCTGCTTCTAAGACGGGGTGCATGCCCGGATGCCCGCAACGTTGAAGGCTGGACACCACTGTTGGCTGCCTGTGACATCCGCTGCCAGTCTCCTGCTGATGCCGAGGCCACTGCTACCCGTTGTTTCCAGCTGTGTCATTTACTGCTGTCAGCCGGGGCAGATGCTGATGCTGCTGACCAGGACAAACAGCGCCCCCTGCACCTGGCATGTCGCCATGGCCATGCCGCCGTCGTGGAGCTGCTCCTGTCTTGTGGTGTCAGTGCAAATGCCATGGACTATGGGGGACACACAGCCCTACACTGTGCTCTGCAGGGTCCAGCTACCGCCCTGGCCCAGAGCCCTGAGCAAGTGGTGCGGGCTCTGCTCAACCACGGTGCTGTCCGAGTCTGGCCAGGAGCCCTCCCCAAGGTACGGGGGCTGAGGGCATGGAGAGGGCCATGATGTGAGGGGACGGGAGGCCTAGAATTGCATGCCAGCTTGCTTTGCAATGCAGCCTGGAGCCTGGGACACATAGGTTAGCTCCTTCTCTCATTCAACAAGGAAGCAAAACCCTCATAGAGGTAAAATCCAGGGCTCACAACGGAAGTGTGTTTGTGTTTCCATACACACACGTGTATACATTCCTATGTGCACCTACATGCAGGGCGTGTGCACCTGTGTCCAGTGTTTGTGTGCGCACCTGTGTGGTGAAGGTGGAGCGCTGCAGGATTACAAAAGATCCAACAAGACGGAATCAAAGCGAGGCATGGTGGTGAACACTTGTAGTCCCAGAGATTCAGGAGGCTGAGATAGGAAGTTGAAGGCCAGCCTCAGCAACTTAGCAAGACCCTGTCTCAAAATGGAAAAGAAAAAAGACTGAGTGAGTCAAGACTGATGTGGGCACAGACGGTTGAAGGGTCTTCCTCAGGGCCATGAGTTGCTGGAAAGAGCATTTGAGGAGCTCAGACTACCAGCGGCACCATCTGAGTGAGAGACACAGTGGGCACAGGGGAGCCCCTTAGGCCAGAGCACAAGCCCATTTTCCAAGGTTCCATCATCCTGTACCTATGAAAATGCCCTTCACTGTCATTTTTCAGTTTATATCTTACTTTGTACTAACTTCCCCAGAGTGGGTGCATCCTGAAGTGTAGATTCCCTGGCCAGGGGCCTGTCCCACGTAGTGTCCAGTCTGTGGGGGCTGTGTGTCATGGAGGGCACTGAGCCTGGGGGACCCTTGTTCTCACAGGAGCTGGGTCAAGTCTGAACTGGCCTGAGAAGGTTGGCAGGTCCCCTCTGGCCCTGCTGAGGGGCTTGTCCTGCCCACCCCATCCCTTCCTGGGCCCACCCCTGGAGTCCCTGCCTCTCTCCTTTGCTCACAAACCTAGGAGCATCTGTCTGGATTCCTAAGGAAGACCAAATAATTAAACAGCCCGAGAGTTCGGCAGATTGGTCTCCCCTTTGGGAAAATACAAGAAAATCAACAATTAACACTAATTAATCTCCTATTAACACCAGATAATTAGGCGACGAGCAATTCCCTGTAATCTGACGCGGGCTCTGACAGCTAACGATTTCCCCGCCAGGCGGGGCAGGAGGAGGACTTGGCACCGCAAGCAGATTCCTGGGACCTGGTGCCTGCCCGCCTGCTGCTCTGCTCCGCCCTTCGGCCTGTCTCAGGGACCTCAAGGGCTAGCGGAGCAAAGGGCCCCATGTGTCTCTTTCCCATGATCTGCAGGCCCTCCAGTCTTGGCTGGGGTTCCTGCCTTCCTGTGAGGAAGACGCCGAGGCCCATTTGTGTGACATGCCAGCCCCACCAGTTCTCCAGGAGCCACCTTACTGGACTTGGCGCTGAGGAGACCTGGATCTGGTTAGGATTTTGATGCTTGGTCTTTTGACCGTAAGCAAGTCACTGAAATCCTCAGGACCCCAAGTTCCTGGAAGGTCATGCGGCCTCTACTAAGCAGAGATGAAAAGCCATAGGAGCATAGTGGGGACCAGTGGGGGCCAGCACACATCAGACACTGTTCAAAGTTGTACCACCTATGGATTGGGTCCCTCAGTCCTCCATCAACCTCTGCGGCTGGTGGCAACCCACAGGGCAGACTCCGGAGCCAGGCACACCACCTCAATACTTGTTAGCGACTATTATCTGAAAGTGAGGGGATGTATGTGAAAGCACTTGGGGAGCTGCTAGGCATCACCCCAACACAAGGAATTGTTAGCAGCGGCAGTGCAGGCTGGAGTGGCGGCCTGGGCTTCCTGGAGGAGTGGGATTTGGGATGGGCATTCTGGGAAGCTGGATGCGTGGATGGGCACAGACGGGCATTACCAGCAGGGCGGACATCTCAGGCAGACATGTAATTGTCCTTTCCTCATTGGAGACTGAAGTAAAGAGGCCTGTCCCAGACAGACTGGGCCCGGACAGCTCTGGTAAGCACTGCCTAGAGGGCAAGAGCAAGGCCTCAGGTATGTAAATGGTGTGCCCCGGTAGCCCTTGTGCCCTGCTCAAGGCTGGGCCTTCTACCCGCTCCGCCACCCACCAGCACCCCCAGGAGGTAGGGGTGTCCAAGCCCCTAACGCTGTGTGCGACATGCGTGGAATGCACATGAGTTATGTGTAGGAATGGGCGCTCAGGGTGGCCATCGTGCTACCTGTGCGTGTGGGCTGTGGTTGCCCTTCTGATTACATGGAGGCTCCCTCCCTGGGCTGCTTCCATTGCAAGTCTTTCTTGCCTCTTCCTGGCTCCAGGCCACCGCTGTGGGGACCACTGTGGGACGTTACTTTCCCTAACCATGCTCAGTTCCTGACCCTACTTATTTTTCTCCACAGCATCAGGCCTGTGAACTGCGAACAATATTTATTGTCTTTCCTCTGCAATGGAGCTTGTAGATGACAGGACCCTGCTTCTCCTCCTCACTGCAGGACCCCAGGGCTGGACATAGAGTAGGCTCTCCATGAATATTTTCCCAAAGAGGAAATGAAAGCATGAATCTAGCTCCAACTCTACCCAAGCCCTGACTGCTGCCCCCCATTTACCTGTCTCTAGCCTTCACTTGACACCAGGCAGATTCTGTTTTCTAGAGGAATAACCTTTTCACCTAGATAGGAACCCAACCTAGGTCAGAGACTCCCTTCTAGCAAGCAGAAAATCCAGCACAGAGCCCTGTAGAGGCAGCCAGGAGATCAGGATGGTGTAGTAGTTAGGGGCAAGGAGTCGCTGTGCCAGGCTTGCACTGCTGGAACAATTTGGGCAAGATATTTAATTTTTCTGTGCCTCAGCTTCCCTTTCTGTAATGTGGACAATAACCATCCATGCTTTTTAGGGATAAGGATTAAGAGTTCATACATGCTACATGCTACCTATCTGGCATAAGCTATGCACAGCAGAAATGTTAGCTGACGGCTGGGTACTGTGGCACACGCCTATAATCCCAGCAGCTCAGGAGACTGAGGCAGGAGAATCACAAGTTCAAAGCCAGCTGCAGCAATTTAGCAAGGCCTTAGGCAACTCGGCAAGAACCTGTCTCTAAATGAAAAATACAAAAAAGGGCCAGGGATGTGACTCAGTGGTTAAGGCCCCTGGGTTCAATCCCCAGTATACCACCCCCACAAAAAATGGTAGCTGACCAGAGGGAGTAGCAGCTCAGTGGTAGACCATGCGCTTGGCATGTGCAGCAGTCCTGGGTTTGATCCCAGCACACCCCCTACATGGAAGAGAGAACTGTTAGCTGTCCTGTTGGTTTCCTGGGACTGTTGTAACTAAGGACCAGGTGGCTCAAAGCAACAGAAATTCACTCCCACGCAGTTACGGAGGCTGGGAATTCCAAGTAGAGGTGTTAATGTTGGTCCCTTCTGGAGGTTCTGATGGGGACACTGTGATTGCCCACAATCCCTGGTGTTCTTTGGCTTGTAGACACATCACTCTAATGTCTGCCTAGGTCATCATGTGGCCTTTTCTGTGTACGTCTGTGCCTCTGTTTTTCTTCCTATAAGGACATACTGGATTAGGACCCATCCTAGTGATCTCATTTTGACTTGATTACATTAGAAAGACCCTATTTCAAAATATGGTCACATTCATAAGTACCAGGAATTAGAACTTCAATATATCTTTTTGAGGAACAAAAAGCTGAGCTGCCTGGTCATCCTATACAGACCAATGGGTACCTGACATGCCTCTGCCTCCTCCAGGTCCTGGAGCGCTGGTGCACGTCCCCACGGACCATCGAGGTCCTGATGAACACCTACAGTGTCCTGCAGCTTCCCGAGGAGGCCATGGGCCTGGTGCCTCCCGAAACTCTACAGGTCAGATTCCAGGACCTCGAACCCAGAATCATTCAGCCTGGGCCCAAGAGACTCCCACCCCTAAAGGGCAACCTAATTGGTCCCCACAGAAATCACCCAGAGATCCCAGATGAAATCTCATGGAGTGAGTTCCAAGAGGTTCCTGTAGACACCCACTGGCCTCCAGTCTGTCCCTGTTAGAAGTGGGTGCCTCCTGCCCAAGGCTGCCCTGGCTGAGCCCCTCCTTCCGTCCCCAGAAGTACCAGCGCTTCTACTCTTCCCTCTTCGCCCTGGTGAGGCAGCCCCGGTCGCTGCAGCACCTGAGCCGTTGCGTCCTGCGGGCGCATCTGGCAGGCTGCCTGCCCCAGGCCCTGCCCCGCCTTCCACTGCCGCCCCGCCTGCTCCGCTACCTGCAGCTCGAATTCGAGGATGTGCTCTACTAGGTGAGCCCTGGTTTCTGGGGACAGCCACAGAGCTTGGAGGAAGGGGATGGGTAAGAGGCAAGACGGATACAGGAGGGCCCTGGCCTGAGCTGGGGCCACAGGACATCTCTAAAGCCAAGCCTCTCCTTCCAGGTGTGCACTGCCTTGAAAAGCCTGAAAGCAGATGCCACAGCCTGCAGGGGCCTCTTTGAATTCAGGCCAAATAGGTGGCCCTGTCAGCAGAATGACCCTCTCCACAGGCAGTTGTGGATGCTGCGATCCCCACCTGAGGGGCAGACAGATCACACATCTAAAGTGACATCTGATGAAGACAGCAAGTGAGCCACTCTCCCAAGCAGCCCTCTAACCTGTATGTGTATTAAAAATCTCCAGGCTAAGCTGGCTGTGGTGGTGCACACCTGTAATCCCAGCAATTTGGGAGGCTGACATAGGAGGATGGCAAATTTGAGACCAGCCTCAGCAATTTAGCAAGGCCCTGTCTCAAAATAAAAACAAAAGGGCTGGGGATGTAGCTGTGTGGTTTGATTCATTTCCAACAAGCCTTCCTCCTCCTGCTGGCTCCTCACAGGGGACTCAGGATGGGCACTAGCAGGGTCCCTGGAACCACCCATGTGCCAGCCCACCTAACCTTCTCCCTTTGACATCCACCAGCTGCTGAGGGTCTCAGGCCAACCTGCCCTTTGTCCCCTGGAAATGGCCACCAGGTGAGAGTGGGTCAGAAGAGGTCTGAAGGCCTAAAGGCTGTGGGTAGGCAGAACCTCTGTGTAGAGGGGGGGCTTTGCAGAGAGGGGCAGGACGGTCAAGGAAGGCTTGGCTAGGGTAGGAGGCAAGCTGAGGATGAGGCAGAGCCACCAGGAGTCACCAGGAATGGGGGGTCATGCATGCGTGGCCCAGCGTGAAGGCGTGGCCATGGCTCAGGTGGGAGTGAAAGGCCCAGGTTTAGGGAACAGAACTGGTCCTACCTGTTGCATGACACTGTGGGCTGGGGAGCACCCATGCTCACCTGGCCCTGTCTCTTTTCTGCTCCTTCCTTAAATTCAGTTTTGTGGTGGCACGAGTGCCACACTGTTAGCAGGACCCGGGTTCCACCATGCTCTTAACTCTACCATTAACTTTGGTGCAACATGGATCTCCTACTCTCGGGACTCACTTTTCCGCATCTGTAAAAGAGGAGAGTCCCTAGGGGTCACTGCAGCACCAAGGTTGTGAGAACCTGCAGAAGGGCCCAGCAGCTCCGAGGTGGCCCGCAACCACTGGAGGGAGGGGGAGTTGTCAGGAAGCCACGGAGCAGCCAATCAGATGCACTGTGATTTGTGATGCCAAGGGTCGCTGTACAGTTCTCAGGACTCCAGAGTGAGCATGCGCATGCGCTGGACCACTTTCCCGCCAACTGCTAGGAGCAAGGCTGGGGGGGGATCAAGGGGCGAGGCCATAGGGTGGGAGAGGGGAGGCGCCCTGGGTGTTGGGCGGAGTTTGGGACGGGAGGGTGTGGAGCGCAGACAGGAAGCCAAGAGGCCAGCAGGCCGGGATTCCTACCCTGGCCTCAGGGGCCTAGGGCAGCCTGGGCTGCCTGGGCTTCTGTGCCGCAGTGTAGAGACCTGGACTGGCCTCGCCTCCATGGGCCAGTCCTTGCGTGCAGGTCAGAGTCAGCAAGAGGTTTTCTCCTGGGTCTATGAGGGGCACCTGCCGTGGGGTTGTGGGGACGGGACACAAAACAAACATGAACAGATATCATTTGTGATAAGTGCTAGGGAAAAATGCAAAAGAGTGATGTGACAGTGACTGGGAGCTATTTTAGACTGAGTGACAAGGAGCCCACTCTTTGAGGAGGTGGTATTAACCTGAGAGCTGAATGACAGGAGGAGCCAGCGTGCGTAAAGTAGGGAAGAGCAAGAGAGTGACATGAGTGAACGTAGGTTCTAAAGGCCACCCTGGCTGCTGAGTGACTGGGGAAGGGAGGCCATAGGGACCTGGAGAGACCACTTGAGACAGAATGGGTAAGATCTGGGATCGTTTGTGGATCCAATGGGCCCTGCTGCTGGAGTGGAGATGGGGCTGGAGAAAGCCTCATCCAGGATGTCCCCCAGTTTTTTGGATTGAACAGATATAGTGGCACTAATTACTAGGGTAGGAGAGATAGAAATAAACAGGAACCAAAAGGTCTGTGTTGGGTATATTAACCTGGAGCTGCCTGTTAGACATCTCAAAGTGGCTGTGTCCCATGCCATCTGGATCTATGACTCTGGGTTGTAGGGATGAGGCAGGTCTGGGCATGTAAATGTGGGCACTAGCATGTGAAAGAGAGTTAAAGTCGTATTCCAAGAGGATCCTGATTTCCCTGAAGTCCTGTTTATAAAATTTGATGGAGATTCTACTTAATCCTACCCTCTCTGTTCATTTTGTGCTTCCTGAGCCCCAGGTTTTAGGTACTAGATATAAGGCTGTGAATGAGCTGTGTTCCTGCCCACGGTAGTCTAAGAAACAAGTACATGAACTAGTTCAAATACAAGGAGCAGCAAACTGAGGGCAAAATAACTGTGGAGCTGGGGCTGAGGGCAAGGAGAGGAAGTTGCAGAAGATGAGGAATGGGGTAGAGATCCGGGAAGACCTCAGGGAGGGGTGGTGCCTCCACCTCTGGTCAGTGCTGGGTGTGGATGCCTCTTTAAGAGGGGGGAGGGACAGCCAGAGTGGTCAGTAGAAGGGGGTGTGCCTAACCTCCAGAGCTGGCCGGTTAGGAAGGTCTTTTCTGGGGTTAGACATCTAGACACTTGCAAGCCAGGGAGCTTGCTCCCCAGCCTTCTGGCTGTTGGTCCCGCGGGCCCAGAACCTCTCCCCGGTAATTGCTTTCCGTAATGTGTTTGCTCCAAACCAATTTCACGCCTCCGTGAGGACTCCGCCCTGCACTGGAGGCGCGGACTTCCCCACCACCAACCTACCCGCGTGTGAATGCGTGGGCTCACATATACAGCGCACATTAAACACGACAGATACACAGGGTTCGAGAACCTGGGCACAACCAGGTACAAACCTACATGCACACCTACTAGACTTTAGACACTCGTGTGCAAAGCTTCTACCCCCCCCCCCCCCCCCCCCCCCCGCTTCCCGGACCCAACCGATGCACTCACACCGAAGCACCCAGAACCTTGGACCGCTCGCCTGGTCTTGTTCCTTTGCCCTCGGAGCGTCCCCTGACTAACGCCAGGGGGCGTTGCAGCACTCCACGCCTCCCTCGAGGTAACTGCAATTACGCGCTGCTGCCACTAGAGGGTACCCGCGGACAGAGCCCGACGCTGCCCACCGTGGGAAGACTGTCCGGCCAATGAATGAGCCGGACGTACGGACCTGTTGGTTTTGACTTCAAAACACTTTGCTTGTTTTTAGCCCCCTAGGTACCGTTGCCAGTACATGAAAGAGAGGCCAGATGATAAGGTCTGACGCACAAGCAGAGGGGATATATCAAAACCAAAATTTCTCCGTAGGAGCATTTCCTAGATGAGTGGAGCAGTGGGAGTGGGCCAGGTCGAGCATGCGGCCAATTAAAGCAGCGCTCTGAGAACTGGTTTAGACAACAAGAGCGGGACTGTGTGGAACAGACCTGGTCAGGAGTCAGCAGAACCACTGTTTTGTGCTGGTAAAGAACGCAGCCAGTTCTACTCAGATTGGATAGCGACAGCATCTGTCCTTGGTACTGATGGGACAGCAAGAAGCAGTTTGTGGCGGGCGTGCTGCTGATTGGGGGAACATGAATTCTGCACCACTCTGCCCTTCATCTGTTCCGTGCAGGAAGAACTCATTTTGGATCCTGTTCTCTCTATTCACATGAGCCTGGCTTTCTGTGTATGTAATCATCACTCTCTCACATATGGAGAAGTTAAGTGGCTCAGTGAGGAGTCAGAACTGGACTCCAGGTCTCTTTACCCCACCAGTGCTGTTTTCCATTTATCATGTGGCCTCGGTTCCACCCCCAATGAAAGGGCAGGGAGAGCAAGTGAGCTGCAGCAGTTGCCACTGAATGTTAAGGACTATGAAGTCACACTCCATGACCTCAGCATGGTAAGGGAACAGATTGTGTTAGAAGCACAGTATCTAGTAAACAGGACCCATACCAAGTCAATACAAAGTCACTGAGGTCTTACTTGTCTCAGTTCAGAGTTTGTGGCCTGCTGGGATTTGTTGGTACCAAGCTGTAAGCCTGTACTCTCTTTGCCAGCTTGAGTGAAGAGTTCAGTTTTCTTAATACAACTCTGAGCAATACACATTTGGCATGAGCTAGATGACATACATCTTCAGTATCAGAGGGTCTTTACCCTTGAGTCCTTGATGATGCATGGTCCATTCTGTATCACCAGAGAGTGGCAGGCTTGTTTAAATGGACTTTCATTTGGCCGGACTGGTTGGAGGAAGATAGTTCAATATATAGCCTTTTGAGCTTTTGGAATTTTGTACTATGTGGTTTTATTACCTATGCAAAAAGTGAATGCAATTATTTTAAAGAAATGGCTCTTCTCCATGCCTTATCTGATTGGTGTGGAATCTGCTTATACAGCTTTAATTGCAGTAACCGTAGCCCAAAGTTCCTTCCATAATTTTTCAAGTCAATAAGCCTCTATTACATATCCAACACTGTAAAACCATCAAACCAAGTACTTGACCTCTCACTTTTTAAGTATAATACACTTTTGAAGTCTGGTCTTCCACATCAGTACCATGAAGTGCTTAGTTAATTTAACAAAGGGTTGTTCTGAAGACTATCTTTGGACAAGGATGCATTCTAGTACTTTAGTAGTGAGTTGGGGGTTACCCAGGGCCTAAGCTAAGGCACCACTTCTTTCTTTATGGTGACATTTTCCCACCAGACCCATCTCTTAGAAGCTTCCTTGAGTTTAGTGTATAGCCCAAGGTAGATCAAGACTGTACGGAAAGCATAATCTTCTCTGTTCACCTTTCTGAGGAATTGCCAATCAAGGCATAACCAGAAAAAGCTCCCTTCTTGAGTTCTGCCCTCTTCCTCTGTGCCACTGTGCTGACAGTGTCTTTCAGGGTGTTGATTTTAAATAAAGCAGCCTGACATTAGCTGTGTTCACTAGGTCAACACAACACTCCTGATTGGAACAAATGTCAGTGAGACCCAGTGTTCTCTCCTGCCCTGCTGTGTCCTGGTGTGGCAAGTCTGGGGGCTCTTTGTCCTAGGTTTTCCTTCTTACCTAAGCCAAACCCTTTACCCTATTTAAATTGCATTTTCCTAAACTTGTCTGGCTTTTTTGTTATTCATTTTAACTAGCTTGGTTCTCTCTGGCCCCACCTGAATATCAGTTTCTTAGTGACCAAATGATACTCATTTTAGCTGACCAAGCTTGCTCTGTGTTCTGAAGCTCAGGTCTCTCTTGTGTTGACTTGTCTCAAATCTCTTTCTTGCCAATTGACCTGAGGTGCCTATCAAGCCAAAGTGCCTGTGACTTTTGCATCTAGATTGACAACTCTACTGCTGGGAATCAGGAGGAGGGGGACAGTAAAAGGCCCTACCATTTCTGTGTCTGAGAACAGGGGAGGTGAGCAGAGTCATCCGCAATTAGTGGATAATTAGCGCTGCTGACCCTTGGGGCTCATCAGCACTCCTGGGGCCAGCCCCCAGCAATCAGCCAGGGCAGGTGGAGAGTGTCAGGCCCAGGAATGAATAGGGCTCATCAGCGGGGCTGGAGCTGCGGAGCCAATCAGGGAAATTAATAGCAGAGAGAGGGCGAGAGTGAGGGAGGGAAACAGACAGACACACGGACAAGAGGTACAGATACAGGCGAGCAATGAGAAAAAATAAGAGACGCGCTGGGACAGGGAATGAAAGATGGGAAAGAACTAATCAAATAAAGAGAGGAATAGGAATAAAAACGAGGGCGGGAAAGGGAAGAAGAAGAGGAGGAAGGAAAGGCATGTGAAGGATGGTAGAAAGGTGGAGGGGGAGGTGAAGGAATGGTAAGTACTTGGCAGTGTGGACACTCGAGGAAATTAGCCAGAGATGAGAGTAAGAGACCAAGGGAAGTTGGCCACGGAGGAGGGAATGAGGAAAGGGAAGGGATCAGGGGAGAGCGTGCGGATGGGGTGGGGAAGACGCGACAGAGGAGAAGGGCCCCACACAAATGGCCCTAAGCCGCACGAGGCGCTGGGGCCCAGCGCGCCCCCTGTCGTCCCGCCGTCCCCAGCCCCGCTTCTCGCGGAGGTGCTGTCCCGCCCGCGCGCCAGCTCTTCGGGGGCTCCCACGTCCTGCGCTCCAGAACCTGGAGAAGGGGCTTCGGGGGGCAGGGAAGGGTGCCGGGGGTCCGACGCAGGGCCGCGGACTGCGGCGGGGTGAGGGCGCTGGGGTTTTGCCCGCCCCTCCGGCGCGCCCTCCTGGCTGCCGCCCGCGCCGCATCCACTCCCGGGCCCGCTGCCGGGTCCACGCCGGGCCGCCACCCGCTCGCCCTCCGAGCCGGGCCGAGCCCGAGCCTGCGGGATGAGTGGGGAGCAGGCTGGCTGGAGGGAGGGGACCGGCCCAGCAGCTGCCGCCGCCTTCTCGTCGGCCGCAAACTTTCACAAAGCGGCGTGTCCGGCCTCATCAATCTCCATTAATAATAGTTGGTTGGGCCGCGGGGGGCGGGCGGGGTCCCGGGCCGGCCGGGCCGCTGGGAACCGGCTGTGCGGAGGGAGCTGGAGCCGGGCGCGGCGGCGGCGGGCGGAGGGAGGAAGTGAAGCGTAATTTGAGGAAGATGGATGAGTCCGGAGGGCGACACCCCCAGCCCGCCCGCCCGCCCCCTCCCTCCTTATGAGAGAGGGAGCGCGGCGCCGGAGCCACACTGCGCCGAGCCCGCGCCCCGCCGCCACCTCGGCCCGGGAGCCAGGAGCCAGCCCTGCGTGTCTGCGCGGGGCGCCCGAGCCGCGGGGCGCACGGCGGCGCCCGGAGGGGAGCGCCCCGGGGCGTCCGCAGCTCCCGGCGCGATGCAGAGAGCCGGAGGCGGCGGCGCCCCCGGGGCCAGCGGCGGGAGCGGCGGGGGCCCGGGCACCGCCTTCTCCATCGACTCCCTGATCGGGCCGCCGCCGCCGCGCTCCGGCCACTTGCTCTACACCGGCTACCCCATGTTCATGCCCTACCGGCCGCTCGTGCTGCCGCAGGCGCTGGCCCCCGCGCCGCTGCCCGCCGGCCTGCCGCCCCTCGCCCCGCTCGCTTCCTTCGCCGGCCGCCTTACCAACACCTTCTGCGCGGGGCTGGGCCAGGCCGTGCCCTCGATGGTGGCGCTGACCACCGCGCTGCCCAGCTTCGCCGAGCCGCCCGACGCCTTCTATGGGCCCCCGGAGCTCGCTGCCGCCGCCGCCGCCGCCACTGCCGCGCGAAACAACCCGGAGCAGGGCAGCCGACGCCCGGAGGGCGGGCTGGAAGCCGATGAGCTGCTGCCGGCCCGGGAGAAAGTGGCAGAGCCCCCGCCGCCCCCGCCTGCGCACTTCTCAGAGACTTTCCCAAGTCTGCCGGGTAAGTGCTGGGGCCCACCAGGGCGCCGGGCGGGAGGCCAGTTTACCTGCAGGTCCCAGACCCGAACCTGCTCGAACCCCGGGACCTGCCTGGAGCCCTGCAGCTCCAGACCCCTAGATCGCACGCGGAATCTGCGGAACCGACTCCGGTACAGTTCAAAACACAGGATCTCTAGGTCCCCAGACCCACCCTGCTCTGTCCCCAGAGCGTTAGAAGCCTCACCAAAGACTTCCCAGCACTCTCTTCCAAATTAGTGCCTTTTCTCCTAGCATTCTAGCCTTGGGCCTCGCCCTGTCGCCTTAGAATTCCTTCTTTTCTCTCCTCTGCCAGGAGTAGAGAAGCTACAGGGGTGGGATTCCTGGGGACACCAGCAGGGCCCTAGGGTGAGGGCATGTTCGGAAGCTGTCAGTTTGGTAAGAAGGGCTCTTCTGGCTTCCGAGGAGGGGATTGTATTGACCTGCAGTACAGATGGCCAGCATGGGCTGTGCCGCTGCAGGTTCAGAGGGAGGGTCTCAGTGGTGCCTGTGGTTTCACCTTAGCCTAGATGTCAGTCCTGAACCGACAGGTTTAGAGCTAAGCCTTGGGGAACCGGTAGAGGGGTTACTTGCAGCTGATGGGAGGCAGAAGAGGCTAAAGGCTAGGCTCAGTTGGGTGTGGCCTGAAGACCCGTAGTTGAGAATCTGGCTGAAATGCGGCTAAGAACCCTGGATCCCCCATGGAGGATGGCCTGCACAGAGACGGTGTAGGAAATGGAACCCTGGGTAAAATCAGTTCCCTTAGAACTCTTCTGTCCTTACTATTGGTCCTTAACCTCTAGGAGCCAGAAAAGCTTTCTCCTATCCAGGTAAATCCAGGTTTTTCTGAGATCTAATGCTTATATAATTTGGTGGACCTTATTTAAGAAAAATAGGGGTCACATGCAGGTGTGGGTCTGTGAAGCCTAAACTTCCTCAGCACAGATGAATCTGCCTTTGCTCAAACATTCACTGTATCCAGCTGAGCAGGTAGAGAGGACCCCAGAAGACCTGGGGGTGGACTCTAGCAAAGACAAGCATCCTTGGCCAAGAAAGGCAATTCTTGGGTCTCCCTGAAATTTTCCAAAGGGCTGATTGCTCTTCCAGACTCTGAGGACTGCCACAGAGCCTGTCTTCCCTTCCTTTTACCTCTCAGTTTTGGGCATTTTGGCCTTGAGGATTCAACTGTTGTTTTCTTTTTTTGTACCTGGCTAGACCAAGAGGATACCAGGAAGTCAGAGCAGCATCTCCCAAGGAGGACATAGGGAGAAGACAGAACACACCTGGAGATGAGAGGAAATGTCTGAGAGATAAGAGGGTGTGGGGTCACAGAAGCCAGCAGGGGATCGAAAGAAAGGATTAGCAGATTCTGAGAATAGGATGGTCCTAAGGCAGAAAAGACCAGAGGACAGGTCATAAGAGAGATGGCTGTAGAGGCAACAGAATCTGGAGGCAGAGCAGACACATCCAGGAAAGAAATGAGCTGTAGGGAGACTCCAGGTGGAGCAGACCTGAGGGGCATATGCCCAGCCTGTAGAAAAACAAGCAGCTCGTCTATGTCTAGGTCTCCTCTGTTCTTCTTTTGACCTTTTTGTACAATGGGGGCTTTCTTGAAGTGGATTGAATATTGGCTATAAACTAGATATTGACAGAGGGGAATAAGCAGAGGGGGAACAAATGGAAGAGGAATATTGAGGAGGCAAGAACAGAGAACAGGAGGAAGAAATGAGCTGAATCCTGGGACATCAAAAGGGATGAAGAAACAAGAGGGTTTCCAGTCAGCAGAAGGTCTCTGCACAGGGCTAGATGAAAAGCAAACAATTCCACCAGACCAGAAGTGTGTGTGCAGGAGAGTCCTGTCCTGGGAGGAGTGAAAAGTGCTAAAGAAAACTCGTGGAGGCATGGGGTAGGATTTGAACACTAGGAATAATTTTCCTTAAAGCGTTTTCAATTCTGGAATGATGGGACACTGGAATTCACATGGAAATGATGAAGGGAAGATCTTCATCCTAGGAAAACGTTGGAAGCAAAAAGAGATCCGTGTGTTGTTCTTGGAGTGTGGGCCAGGGGCTCTGTTGCTGGGCATGGTGGCAGGGAGACCTTGCAGGGGAAGGGTTTGGAGAGTTGCAGAGCTGGAGGTCCTTCCTCAGCCCAGGAAGGTGCACAGTAGGTTGCGGTACGTGCTGGCTGGGCAGCAAGGAAGCAGGCTTCAGAAGAAACATCCACTCACACCCACTTCCCCAGTTGTGGGTTTCCCTTGAGATGGCTACAAAAAGAAAATACAATTCCAGAAATATTAGGCATAAAGTCCATCTGGGGACTGATGGTATAAGGCCCACCTTGAAATAGTGGAGAAACCAACATTCCAATTTGGAATTATGCTGGAGTATTTGGGATGATGTAAGAGAATTCTCTGCTGGGAATAATGGATTTGAACCCTCAGAAGCAGGAGTCTGGGAAAGAATTCAGTCTTTGAGGTGACAGAGGAGGAACTGCTCTCCTGGCGGGGCATGTTAACGTTGGGCTGCAACTATTATTAATTTATATTTGTTTAATGTTTTACTATTACCAGCCCCTTTAGATGAACCTCTAGTGACCACAGGCCAGTTTGGAGAATGGTGAGTGAAGTTCTTTTCTTTGGGAATTACAGGGACTATTTTTTTTAAATGTTTATTTTTTAGTTGTAGGTGACAGAATATCTTTATTTTATTTTTATGTGGTGCTGAGGGTCGAACCCAGTGCCTTATGCGTGCTAGGCAAGCACGCTACCACTGCGCCATAATCCCAGCCCCTATTTTTTTTTTAAGTTGAGAGTTAAGACAGATGCCACCCTCTATGAGAATTGATGAAGGAAAAAACAGAACTTCATTCTGATTTGCTTGCAGGGGTAGAAGCTATCTTAGCTGGAACATAGAAACATGGGGTAGAAAGATATTGAGAATGGTCGATTGAAAAAGATTCTTGGTTTGGCACATGGGGTGCAGTGGGCTACTGGGGGCAGATCTTTTAGTTGGATAATGAAGAGGAGAGAATTTTGAACTGGCAGGGAAGGTTAAAGTGTGAGTCAGTAGAGCTGGGGTGTAGCTTGTGGGTAGAGTGCTTTGCTTAGCATGCCTGAGGCCCTGAGTTCCATTCTCAGCGCTGAAAAGAAAAAAAAAATTATGAATCAACAGAAGAGCCCAGAATAGTGCTGACTATCAAAGCCATATATGCAAGCCATATATGTAATTTAAAGATTTTTATTAGTCATGTTAAAAAGATAAATAGGTAAACTTAATTTAAATATACATCTTATTTAACCCCAATAAGTCCAAAATAATTTCAACATTAATCTATGTAAGCATTTTAAGTGAGATATTTTATATCTTCTTTTCAAACCAAGTCCTCAAAATCCAGTGTGTATTTTAGATTCCCAGGACATCTCAGTCTGGACCAGTGGTGGTTCAGGTGTTGAGTAGCTGCATGTGGTTGGAGGTGACCATATTCAAGATAACACATCTAGAGAGTTATAAGAACCAACTTAGGTGAAACTGCTGGGGGTGGAGAGTGAATCCTCAGCACAGCAGGAACAATGGAGAGAAGAGAGCAGTAAGTTCTGGATGGCAGAAAGAACAGAGCTGTGCCCTGAGTGGGATGGGTGGAGAGACTCTGGAGTCTGAAGGTGCGTGAGCTCTGGCTGAGAGTGATCAGAGCTGACTGTGTGCAAGTCATGCAGATCAGCATCGGAGATGAGGGAAGAGGATGCTGTGTGCTGGGGGAGTGATGAAAAGAGCGTCTGTTTAGGGACATGCAGAACAAAACTTTAAATTGGGGTGTCTAGAGCAGGGATTCATTTGCAGAAAAAGGATGGCCTGGCTGTATCGCCTGGATGTACAAGCTAGCGGGTGCGGGAGGGTAGATGCTCCATGTATATTGTCAGACAGGGGAGGTGCAGATACAGGAGGGGTGATGTCAGTGCTGGGCTTGGTAAGACACGAAAGCAGTCACAGCTGGGGTGATGTGGGAGATAAGAGCCTGGCATGGGGTAAGGCTGAGAGACGTCAGGGTAGTGAGCACTACTTAAAAAACTAAACAGAAGATTTGCTAATTTCTGAATAGAAAACAGTAATCATGGTTATGGTGCCGGAGACCATGAAACACCTGAGGAAAATGGTCTTTGAGAGCTGATTGCCTTAAGCTAAGCACCTGACTATAGCTAGGGACCATTTTGGCTGACCAGTAGTTGATTTCTGAATGGGTATCTATTATGAATTTCAAAATACAGTGTTTACCTATCGCAGGAAAACAGGAAATGAAGATGGATGCACATCCAAAGATTTTTGTTGCTCAACATGAGAGATTTTTTGGAGGTAATGGGGAGACCCAGACTATGTGTTCCTAGAACTTTCGAGGGAAGCATACAGTGAGACATAGAGAAAGGTAAATGCTGCATTAATGCGATGGAAGGAATGTTTTCTAAGGACCTATGACACATGGGCTCAAGTCTCAGCTTTGCCACCCTTTAGCTGTATAACTGGCAAATCACTCGTTTCAGTCAGGGAATATTTCTTGTGTGCCTATTCCTGGATTAGTATGTTCCTGACACTTTGGGAGATGCAGTCATATAACCTCTCTAGGCTTCAGTTTTCTCATCTGGACCAACAGGGTTCATTCAGGCGATTGTTAGCATTCCTTTCAATTTTATGTTTAAAGTAGGGATCTCAGGGGAATCAAGAGAGCCTTCTGTCAGAGGATCTGCCAACTACGGGTTGAAGAAAAATTACATCTTTATTGGTACTAACTTCTAACTGAAATTTGGTCCTTCTTTAATTGTAAATGTAGGCCCAAATCATGAGTTCAGCAGCATGTGATGTTTTTGGTATTGATAGAAATCACAGATGTAGCTGGGCACAGTGTTGCACACATATAGTCCCAGTAACTCAAGAGACTGAGACACAAGTATCCCAAGTTTAAGGCTAGCCTCAGCAACTTAGCAAAACACTGTCTCAAAATTAAAAAAAAAGAAAAAAGAAAAAGAACAAAGAAATCAGTTACTTTCATGTAATTTATAATTTTCAGAAGGATCTTATTTAAAAAATTAATCAAAACCAAGAGTATATCACAAATTCAGTTTTAAATGTCTGATAACTGTAATAATATAATTGACTTCAAATATAATTGTGTGTTTTATGTTATGCACCTAAACACAGTGTCCTGAGACAGGGCAGGTGGGCTGTCTGCCAGCCAGACACTCATGGCACAGAAAGAAAATGCAGGACCCCTAGTGGAGACACAGTGACAGGGCAATCATGGGGAGGACTGAATAGGCTGCCAGGCTGCCACGTGCCATAGTGAAGGTGGCACTTGGGGGGGACCTCTGCAGCAGAATGCATATGTATGGAGCTATATACTTCAGATGATGTGGAGAATTCTTCTGCTCAGAGTGATGGGCGTGGAGTCTGTCCTGGGCACCATGGGAGAGAGGCAATAATTGGGATCATGAGGGGAGATATTTTAGTTGGAAAGAAGGAGGAGCATAACATGAGCCAAGTGCCTGTGTGCGGACAAACATCACAGGAAGAAGCCGTGGGCCAGAATTCTGCCCTGGAAGCAATGGGGGGACGAGCTTTTCTGTAAAACTGACTTGCAATCAGGAGCAAAGGGAGAGAAGTGACAGAGGAGATGTTCAGAAGAGGCCTGGACAGGAAGGCTCGGCAGGAAGAGAGAGCTTTATTTAAAGGGAATGAATGAGGACATTCCCAGGCTGGGGTCGGAAAGAAGCGATCTGTGCGGAAGCCAACTGCAAGGACCGGGGTCCCTGCGTGCTGTGCCTGGCCGCGGGAGCCCTGAGCTCTGAGCAGTGCAGAAGGGCAAGAGGCCTTTACCAGGAGCCAGGTGGCAGGGGAGATTCCCACTTTGGAGGAAGGTGGACCAGTGTTGGGCACATGGGGACTAACTGGAAGAGAGAGTGGTAGGGAGAGGGATGCCTGGATTTGCTGTGGCAGAGTGTCTACACGGGTGGATTTGGGGGTGGTGGGAAGAGACGGCCCTGACCAGCAAGGAGGGCTGGTCCTCGATGAGCAGAGCAGAGGGCTGTGGGAAGCCATGGGGACGGGGGTCATGAGCAGAAAACACTGCAAAAACGGGCATGGGGAGAATGGGAAATGCTCTGACCCTGAGTAGCAGGAGCCAGGTGGTTTCTTGGCTGAACTGCAGAGGAGGTGGGCTGCTGCTGGGAGTCGCCAAGAGGGTGCAGCTCCATGCCTAGCGTGGGGAGAGAGGAGTGCAGTGGCGGGAAGGAGCAGGGAGGTGTGTTGTCCTGGGAGAAAGCCAAGAGATGCTTTGTGCTGGGCCACTCATGATTCCAAGAATTACGCCTTGATGCTCCAAGTCCATAATTGAGCTAGTGCGGCCAAATCACACCTGTCTCAGCCTTGGCATCAGGAAAATTGAGGGTTTGAATTAGGGGATCCTCGAGGTTGTTTCCAGCTCCACAATTCTGGTTTTACCTATAAGGATACTTTATTTATTTATTTTTGGTACTGGAGATTGAACTCAGGGGCACTCGACCACTGAGCCACATCCCCAGCCCTATTTTGTGTTTTATGTAGAGACAGGGTCTCACTGAGTTGCTTAGCGCCTCGCCATTGCTGAGGCTGGCTTTGGACTCACGATTCTCCTGTCTCAGCCTCCCTGAGTGCTGGGATTACAGGCTTGCGCCACTGGCCACTGTGCCCAACTTATAAGGATACTTTATTACTGAATCTTCCCTCTCTTTTTTTTTTTTTTTCTTTTGAGGTGCAGGTGATCAAACCTGGGGCCTCAGCATGAATTACTTCTTTATTTTCACAAAGGGCACCTGAGCCAAGGGCCAGGAAGATTCTGTGCTTCCCAGTGCTGGGTGGTGGAGGAGGAGGAGGCAGACTGGCCATGTGTGTTTTGGGGTCTGGCCTTAGGGTGGGGAAATCTTTGTCATTAGGAACTGGGGAGGAGGCAGCCAACATACGGCTGTGCGCAGCTGTTGCAAGAAACCAGTGAGAAAAGCATGAGAGAAGCGGAAATGGAGGTTGTCTAGGCCAAAAGGATTGAGATCAGTCCAGACTAATGTTACCTGGTGGGGAAGGAAGGCATGGGGAAAAGGGAAGTTGAGCTGGGCGTGGTGGTGCACACCTGTGACCCCAGCGACTCTGGAGGCTGAGACTGGAGGATCCCAGATTTGAGGCCAACCTCAGCAGGTTGGCAATATCCTGTCTCAAAATAAAAAAATAAGAAGGGCTGGAGATGTAGTTCAGTGGTAAAGCACCCTGGGTTCAATGCCCAGTACCAAGAAAGAATGTGGAAAAAGGGAAGTCATGCTGTGGAGACAGTTTCTGGCCTCTGGTCCTTCCTCCATGTGTTACAGTAGTTAGGCTAGGGTGACATTAGAAGGTTGTTTACAATAAATGTTGGTGAAGATGTGTGGTGGGAGCAGAGGCAGGAACTGGCTTTGGTCCAGAGAGCTGGGCACAGATCGATCTCTCTCCCCTCCTCCACTTTTTTTTTTCAGTACTAGGAATTGAACCCAGGGCCTGATGCATGCTAGGCAAGCACTCGACCACTGAGCTTCATCCCCAGTTCATGAGGCACAGATCTCAGTGCCATTCTTTCTCTGTGGTCTGTAGTGAAAGTCCTGACCTGGGCCATTCCAATGTCCTCACCCATAAAGTGAGGGCAATAATATCTTGCTCACAGACGTGCAGCTTAAATGAGAAGATCTTTGCAGTGTCCTGAGAGTAATAGGTGCCCAAGAAAGTATCATTATTGTCTTTACCCTTGAATAGCTGGAGAGCTCTCCAGGGATTCAGCTGGAGGGCTCTGTGTACTGGGGACGGTGTGGGATACCTGTCGACGTGCTGTTAAGGACAGATATTCCTAGGCAGCGATGAGGGTGTGGGAGTCTGACAGCTGTTCACATGGGGCTGGCCAGGGCAGGATCCCTACTGTCTAATCCGGGTGGATTTCCAGTGTCTTCGGCTCTCTCTCCTTCCTCTGAGCTCTCCTGCCTCATGTCTTGGTGTCCTCTGGAGACCCCTGACAGCCCAGAGCCCCTCTGCTGTGCCTCATGGGACTGTTCTTCTTTGGGCTCTGTTTTTTTAAAAAAGTTTCTCCTTGTTTCTTCACCAAGATTCCTCTTCCCTCAAATGTCTGATCTCTATTAGGAGCAAAACCACTGGATTAAACTAATTCATACTCAGGTGGATTAAAGAGTTTCTTAAAAGTCCAGATGAATTTCAGACTGTGGAACTTCCGGTGGTGGTGGTGGGGAGAGCTTCGGGTGACATGGAGGAGTGACTATGGGTGGGAGGGGCGTGGCGTGGGAGTCAGGCGGTTATTGTGGCTCCAATGACAGCGTGGTACTTAGGTCCTTTCAGCTGCTGTGATGGGAGCTCACCCTTCATCTGGATCAGATGAGGAGGCATGGGTTCGTGTGACTGCCGAGGAGCCCTGTGGGCCAGAAATGCAAAGGACGCCATTGGTCCTCCTCGCTCCTTGTCCGTCTTTGCTTCCTCCTCTCTTCAAGGCGCAGCCCTTCGGGGGCTGAGCAGTAGGGAGGCGCCGCACAAGCATCTCTGAATGTCTTCCGGGGAGGACTCCAGTGAGAGTTCCTGTATTGGTTCAACCCCAGGAGGACTGGTGTCCCCAGGGAGGCAGCATGTTGGTCGCCAGGTCCAGGTCACAGCTGACAGACCCACCAGGTCCTGGGCAGGAAGGGGGAAGCTGGCCCCTCAAGGAAGAAGTGCTGTCACCGAACCAAAGTGGGGAGAGACCTGGGCAGGGGATGACAGCCCAAGGCAGCAACCAGAGGGAAGGGTGAGAACCGGCCTTGATTCTCTTTTAGGATGCTTCGCTTCCCCACGCCACTATGTTGCCCAAGGAGTGACAGGAATCCAGGGAGTGACGCTCTGAGGAGACCTGTAATGACGCAGTTGGAGACAGGTTGACAAACGTGTACCCCTTGGAGAGGCTGGCTCTTTGCTCTGATTCCCACATAGAAAAGAGCCCCACTGAGCAGTAGGAGCCACAAGAAACTGGTGTTCAAAGGAAACTGTTTCCATAGCTTGGCTGCATTCTTTTTTTTCTTTTTTTTTTTGTTTTTTGTTTTATGGTACCAGGGATTAAACTCAGGGGCACTCGACCCCTGAGCCACATCCCCAGCCCTATTTTGTGTTTTATTTAGAGACAGGGTCTCACTGAGTTGCTTAGTGCCTCGCCATTGCTGAGGCTGGCTCTGAACTCAGGATTCTCCTGTCTCAGCCTCCCAAAGTGCTGGGATTACAGGTGTGCACCACCACACCTGGCTTGGCCGCATTCTTTTTAAAGTTAGAAAATATGTTTTCAAATAAACGGAACATTGACTCATAACGTTACATCCTACAAACAGTAAGGACAGAAAAAAATAATCAGGAGACAGATCTGGTGAGGATTTTGTGTTGGGGCAGAGCTGGGCAAGCCAGCCCTTTCCTGTGGCAGCTGCAGGAGTCTTCTCTGAGCACCTGGAGTGGGAGACTGATAGCTGGGCCAGAGTCTGTGTGGTGGGTGAAAGGAGGAGGTCTACACTTGGATTTAAGAAGAAGCTTATTTATTTAATGAGGCATCTGGGGAGAACTGTTACCTCAAGTGGGAGAGAGGGGGACGATCTACTGGAAAGGACGGAAGAGGCTGGAGATTTAGGAGATCAGGTGCAGTGTCTCTAGTTATGTGACTTAGGAAAATCACTTCGTCTTCCTGAATCTCCATTTTCTTCACCTGAAAATAAGGTTACTAACTCTCTAGTACTCCTAACAGTAATGGTAGATCGAGTCACTTCAGTGAGTTGCTTGAAGGTAAAGAAAGATAATAAATGTGAAAAGCGTTTTGAAAAATTAAAGCCAGGCTGATGCACACCTGCAATCCCAGCAGCTTGGGAGACTGAGACAAAAGGATCACAAGTTCAAAGCCAGCCTCAGCAACATAGTGAGGCCTAAGCAACTTAGTGAGACTGTCTCAAAATAAAAAGGAAAAAGGGATGGAAGTGTCACTCAATGGCTAAGCACCTCCAGGTTAAATCCCCAGTACCAGAAAAAAGGAGAAAGATTAGGGGTCACAGGGTGCTCTTGGCTATGGCCATGTCAGCATACCATGGAAGGAGCTCTGAGCTTGTCATGAAGTGGGAGGGCCTCTGGAAGGCAGCGAAGGAGAGAAAAATCCTTGTGTGGATTTGGAGTCAAGAATGCTGGGCTGAGGTGGTGGCTCAGTGGTGGAGTGCTTGCATAGCATGCGTGAGGCACTGGGTTCGATCCTCAGCACCACATATAAATAAATAAAAAATAAAGGTCCATCAACAACTAAAAAAAAAAATATTAAAAAAAAAAAAGAATGCTGAGGAGCCATGGGAGGGGGGGAGAGAGTGCAGTGACTGTTCCTTATGCTCCTGAAGTTAGGGGAAGGTGTGGTCTCAATGGGGTGAGTGCAGGCCACACTAGGAGTGCGCTGCTGGCCACCAATGACGGGAGAAAGTTCAGTCTCAGAACAGAGAGCCTTGTGCACTGGGCTTGGGGATGGACTGAGCCTCGAGTCGGGGACCAAGAGCATGTATCTCTTCTGGGAGACGGGAGATGACCTGTGTTTTCTCCCACCTTTTGTGGGGAGGTGGTGCTGCTGGGGATGGCACCCAGGGCCTCTAGCACACTAGGCAAGTGCTGTGCCACTGAGCTACACCCACAGCCCTTCTTCCACCTTTTGACCCCACAGGCAAAGGAGAAGTTCGCCTGGAGGATCAGGAGGAGGCTCGCTGTCCTGGGAATGAGGTGGGCTGTTAAGCTAGCTGTTTTTTGAAATAGAGAAATCAAGTGAGGGACATCTACCAATAGTAAAGACTGGAGCCAGTGACTGGGGCCAGCTGGGTTCCTGGGACCAGGCATCTATAGCGGCCCTTTACTCCCTCAATGGCTTTCTGTCATCCTCGGTGACTACAATCACAGGATTCCCCTCTGCTCGGTGTGAGTGTGGTGCTGTGTTCTCTTTCTGTTGGGGAATACCTTCCATGGAGTCTGTAGCCTTTGATTTCCTCCTCAGCCTGACTTGACCCCACGATGGAGCTCTGTGTCCCAGGAGCCACTGGCCTTCCCCTGGGAAGCCGCCCCTGTAGGCTCACCCTGAAGCCTGAGTCAGGCTCTCGAGTGGGACTTATGCTCTTGGCATGAACTTTGTGAGCAGTCGTGGGTGACACTGTGATATTTGTCTCTGGGATGACAGCATCGTGAACCCTGCCTGTCTCCTCCCTGTTCCAGCCATTCCCCTGGCCAGAGACCATGCTTTCCCACAGGCTGTAGACGTGCAAAAGGGAACCCAGCACACTCAACCTTGGTACCCAGTAACATTCCCATACACAAAGGACAGGACCTTTCCACCTGTTTGGCTACCTACCTAGCACAGTCAAATGGTTCCCAATTTTAAGATTTTCATTTGCCTGATGGTGTTCTCATCAGAATGATTATTTGCCATGTAAAATTTTCAATGAAGTCTTCTTTTTTCTATCAAGTTTTTCGTTGTTGTATCAACCGGTGACTGCATCTGCAATTGGAAATTTGCTTTTACCTACCAAATCCAAGTACTGTAAATCAAATTTTGCAAATAGAAATTTTCTCAAAAGGGTTTGCTACTTCTGTCAGTTTTTAATCAATAACAAAATTTTAAGTGACATTTTGGTTTTGTTTGACATTTTTACCACTAATATTTATCCTAAATCAGATAAAATAATTTGGCCGAGCAAGGTGACACTCACATGTAATGCTAGTGGCTCAGGAGGCTAAGGCACGTGGATCTCAAGTTCAAGGCCAACCTCAGCAACTTAGTGAGGCCCTAAACAACTTAATGAGACCCTGTCTCAAAATAAAAAGAACTGGGGATGTGACTCAGTGGTAGAGCATGCCTGAGTTCAATTCCCAGTACCTCAAAAAAAGAAAAAAGCAAACAGTTTGGCATTTCTTCTTCAGCTGTTAGGGTTTACGGCCTTGTGAAAGGCCTGCCTTTGCTCAGTGGTTCCTGGGCCACACGCTGGGCTTTGGCTGTGGAGGTTCTGCAGCTCCCCCTGCTGGTGGAGCAAAGAGCAAGTGGCAGGGCCAGAACATCTTGCTTTGCTCCAAATGCATCAATATTCTGGGTGGAGAAGTGGGGGTATTTTTTTTAAAGCATCTTTGCTTTCTTTCCTCCAGAATCCAGCCCCTCTCCTCTCTCTCTGTTCTTGAAACTTTTCAGCCCTGTCTTTGTTTGGTTTGGCATTTTTTTTCTGGCCCAGCTCCACGGCTTCTCTCCAGCCTCTTCTGCCTTGCTTGGCCTTTCTGCCTCTCTCCCACTCCTGGTAGGGCTCACTCATTGTCCTGACGCACTCCGCTGAGACTTGTGGCTGTGCTTTCTTCTCTCGGCGGTACCCACCGCCCCTCCCCCACTCGTTCCTCGAGTTCTTATCTGAGTCCTCAATGTCATGATCATAAAGGCGCACAGAGACACTCCTGCCCCTGCCGCTCTCAGTCCCACTGGGATGGAAAACGGGAGACTGTGAACTTGTGCTCCTTGGAAGGCCTTAAAAGCAGCATTGAGGATGGCCTCCTCGTGAGGGCTTGATTTTGCTGATGTCTGAAGACAGAGGGATGGATGAGGTGATCTCAGGAGGGCTCTGCCCGATCCAGAACCGGGAGCCTCATCTCAGTTATCATCAGCTTAGATTTATGGGATGCCCCTGGGTGCTTGGTGCTGTACAGAAGGGTTCCATCCTTCAAGCCTTGAAATCCAGTTTTTGCCTTTTTAACACTGTTTAAAATCGTCTGTTACTGGGCTGAGTTTTTATGAGCTTTTGTCATTCCTTCTGTTATTATTGACTACAAAGTATGTTTTAAGAATTAAAGTCAGAGGATTTAGTGATGGTGTTGGGATTGTCCTTCACTATTTTCAGCATCCAATAGATTCCTGGGATCGTGTGGGTTTCTTCTGTATACGCAAGTGAGGCCCAAGGCCTGCTGGGCAGTGGGTAGGGTATTCACAGGGGTGTCTTGTGGGCACTGAAGCTGGGGTGATGGTGCAGCTTGGCCGAGAAAGCAGCAGAGATGGAAAGAAAGATGGAGAGGAGAGAGCCCACACACGGATGCTGGATATCATTTCTTTTATTTAGCTATTGAGTGCCTACTTGGCACTCATTTTAAGATGATCATTTTAAGATGCTGAGGATACAGTGAATAAAACATCAGAATCCCTATCTTCATGAAGCTCATATTCTAATAGGAAGAGGCAGCCAGTGGAATGAATAAAGGTGGTGGTGTGTACCATAGCGACAGATAGATCAGAGGGGAGATCGGGAGTGTCGGGGGTCTGAATCTTAAGGGGATGCTCAGAAAGCTGTCACTGGGGAGCAGGGGAGCAGCCAGAGCAGAGATCCAGGTGGATGTAGGATTCCAAACAGGGAGAGATGAGGGGTAGAGCAGAGGCCAGGAAGCCAGCTAAGAGAAGAGGTCACTGATGGTCTAGATGACCAGAGGCAACAGGAAGAAGGGGTCCAGCTCTGAGCATATTTGAAAGGCAGATTTGTGAGTGGACATGTGTCATGAGAGGAGTGAAGGGCAGCTGCAGTTCTGGTTTGAAGACAGGAGGATGGAGTTCCACTGAGATGGGAAGGACTGAGTTGTGTGGGAGTGGGTGAGTGTGGGGAAGAGCCCTCAGGGAGAGGAAGGAGGGAACCCAGGCTGAAGATCCCACAGGAAGCCAAACACATGGCCAGGGATGAGACGAGGTGGGTGTTGGGAAGTTTGTGGCCCATGGCTGGCACTCCTTCCCCATCAGTGCAGGGCACTGGGAGCCGCAGGGCTGAGCCTGAGCTGTGTCTGTTCAACCGGGGGAATGGGGCAGAGGGGAGGAGTGGGAAGGGAGCCAATGACCGGGCCTGACAATCTTGGCCTCTAGGAAGAATGTCACGGTGGCTTTTGAGGAGCAGGTGTGCACTGCTCTGGAAGCTTCTGGGTCCCAGGCAGGTGGGGAGGGGCCACACACAGGACCAGCCCTGCCTGCCTGCGGGAGGTATCTGGGCAGTATCCCAGCTCTGAGCAGGCTTGGCGGGTGTGATGAGTGACATCCCAAGTGCCCACCTTCACGTGGCTCACAGGTTGTTCACACACCCTTTTTCTTCCCTATAGGTTGATGGTCTTTTGACTTGTTGGGCAGAAAATGAGGGAGTTTGTAAAACTCAAACACTGGAAACATTTATAATGCATTATGTGCAGTCCTGAAAAACACATCAGTGGGTAAGATTGAAACCAGTGGTGGGGGTCTGGGGCTGTAGCTCAGTGGCAGAGCGCTTGCCTAGCAAGTGTGAAGCACGGGGTTCAAACCTCAACACCGCATACAAAAATAAGCAAACAAAATAAAGCCATGCTATCTATATACAACTACAAAAAAAAAAAAAAAAACCAATGGTGGAATTAAAGTTTAGAATTATGTATGGATTAAAATGTTTATATGCCTGTGATTATGAATAATCACTCATCTACTAAATGAGTCAAAATTTCTTTTTCGACATTTCCTTGCCTGTTTTTCCCTTTGCACTTCTGCTTTTTCCACCTTCTGTTCCCACATTCCCTCCAGCCCTCAGCCAGTGTCAAGTTCTGGTCCTCGGGATTCTGAACCTGAGCAGGAGCTGCTGTCTGCACTGCTCAGTCTTGGCCAGGAGAGAGGGGAGGTGCGGGAAGCAATTATGTCACTTTAGAAATAAGGATAAGAACTGCAAGGGGACGGGGCTGAGTGACTGGGAAGAAGGTTGAGCACACCCAAGGAGGTGGCATGTGGCTGGGAGCTCTGTTCTGGCTGGGCAGTCTGGTTAAGAATTGGGAAGGGAGCTGGTGAGACCTCCAATTCCCAAGTCCTTTGAGTCCTTGGACCCAGATTTAGGGAGGATATGGGGTGGGGTCAGATAAGCCTGAAGGACCTGTCCAGAAGTAAGGGTGTGCGACCTAGCTCTGTGCAGAAGGGAAGTTGGGGAACACGGAACAATTATCAGGGACAGTTCCTGCCAGCTGGGCAGGTGAGAACTCCTGGTGAGCAGCAGGCTCCTCTCCTCCCCCAGTGGAAGCATCTGAGCCAACATCCATTTGCTTTGTCCTGGGGCCTGGTGTATGAGGGACACTGGGTTCTTGGTCTTGGGTTTGGAGAGTCGAGTTGCCAATGTAGAGAAAACGAGATGGGGTGGTGGGGAAGTCCAGGGGCTGCTGTCCACTCCTGTTTCCCACCCCCTGTTCGGTGGTGACATCGAGCTGGTTAATACCTCTCTTCTCGTTGTCTCCCCTAACCCTCTTCCTACTCCCCACCTGGATGTGCCTGTCCCCTCTCCTGCCACCTCTTCCTCTCCATGTTTCCCTGCTGCTGCTCCCCCATTCCTGGCCACGGCTCCATGTGCCCCCTCCAACCACTTTCCCTGCCTTCTCCCTCCCCGTCCATTGGTTTTTCGCTCCCCACAGCAGAGGGGAAGGTGTACAGCTCAGATGAGGAGAAGCTGGAGGCCCCCGCAGGAGACCCAGCAGGCAGCGAGCAGGAGGAAGAGGGCTCAGGCGGTGACAGCGAGGACGACAGTTTCCTGGACAGTTCTGCAGGGGGCCCTGGGGCTCTTCTAGGACCTAAACCGAAGCTAAAGGGAAGCCTGGGGACTGGAGCTGAGGAGGGGGCAGCGGTGAGCACAGGTGTCAGCGCCCCTGGGGGGAAAAGCCGCCGACGCCGCACCGCCTTCACCAGTGAGCAGCTCCTGGAGCTGGAGAAGGAATTCCACTGCAAGAAGTACCTGAGCTTGACAGAGCGCTCCCAGATCGCCCACGCCCTCAAGCTCAGCGAGGTGCAGGTCAAGATCTGGTTTCAGAACCGCAGGGCCAAGTGGAAGCGCATCAAAGCTGGCAATGTGAGCAGCCGCTCCGGGGAGCCCGTAAGGAACCCCAAGATCGTCGTGCCCATACCTGTGCACGTCAACAGGTTCGCTGTGCGCAGCCAACACCAGCAAATGGAGCAGGGGGCCCGGCCCTGACCTGAGGCAAGGACCTGCGGCTGGGCTGTGCCCACACTGGCCAGGCTCTATGGACCAGAGGGACCCCAGCCAGGGAGAGGCCCATCGTGCTCCTGGAGCCTGAGACCAGGGACCTTCAGGATGAGGAGCTTCGGGGTCATAGGGCCTCCCCTTCTACTCGCCAAGGAGGTGCTAAGACTGGGGTAGACTCCTCGGACCGTAGGGTCTTAAATGCTCGGGGCCTGAAGGGTTCTGTGGCTAATGCCCGGGAAGCTTCTGACCAAATGGAGGAGCCCAGGGCAACACAGGCCAGGCGGACGGCAGCTCCTTATTTATTTTATGTAAAGTTTGTATATATGGAGCTATGTCTGTCTGCACTCCTAAGAAGCATTGGTAAAGGTCTGTTCTGTCAAGCCTCAGCCAGAGTTCATGCCATCTTCCATTCCACTGCGGACATCATGTCACCTGTCTTCAGTACAAGGCCGTGGGCAGAGATGGCTGAAACCACCAGGAGCCTCCGAGGGGGACCACTGCTCCCCTCACCCCTGCCTCCCCGCTTGGCTTGCTCATGCACACCCGTACCTCCCACTACAGCCGCTGTTCCCTCTCCCAGGTAAACAGGCCAGCTTCATTTCTGGGGTCTCCTCTTTGGAAGAGGTGGCAGACTTCAGAGTGAGACTCACTCCCGTTTGTATGAAAGCTAAATGATGGCATCTGACCCTAGTTGGCTGGTGAGTGTCGGGGCTAGCTAACTGGGTGGAGGTCGCCAGTCTAGTCAGTGACTGGGGCAGGGCGGGGCTTGCTCACACTACCTGTGAGCATCTTAAGCTTTCTGTGTAGAGGACACAGCCACTGAGTGGTCTCTGCTGCCTGCTGCTATTTCAGATGCGAGGGCCCGGGGAGAGAAGACCCATTTCTGGTCCTCTCATTGGACTGTTTCTGAAGCTTCAGAACTGCAGCCTCTTCTGCAGAACAAGAGGGGCGCAGAGGGGTCACTGCCCAGTGGATGGGACAGGAGCAAGTCTGTGATGGTTCTGGAAGGGTGTGTGCTGTGGGGGAGCCCAGAGCTAGGCAGGAAGAACATTGGTGGACAAAGCAAACACCAGGAGCAATGCTCTGCAGACACGCTGCACAGACCGCAGGCAGAGGGACTGTTAGGAAAACCCGCTGAAGCCAGTGTCATGGCAGGCCTGCTGCTTGGGAAGAGCTTGACTGACTGGGGAGGGCACTAGTGTGAACAGGCCACGGAGAAGAAAAACAACAGGCTATAACTGGACAGGAAACCCCAGTGTTCCAGTCAGGGGCAGAACACAG
The DNA here is from genome assembly GCA_004024805.1 of Geosciurus inauris. Lineage (NCBI taxonomy): Eukaryota > Metazoa > Chordata > Mammalia > Rodentia > Sciuridae > Geosciurus > Geosciurus inauris. Next base: position 49,232 of record PVHX01002023.1, read on the forward strand.
CTCAAATGCCCCTGCCAGCCCCAGTACCTTCCTCAGAAGGCCGATCTCTGATCCCTGGAATGGCAACCTAGTCAATGTCTCATTGGCTCATCTTATGGCAAGACTGAGGTTGCTCTTCTCTGGGAGCTCGTTTCTCCCAAAGCAAGCAGCCTGGAGCTGTGACTGGTCAGTAACAATAGAAAGGTCCAGTTTCCAGTGAGGACCCACAGGTCCAAGGCAGGTTGTCTATGCCCCTTGGCTAAGTTTCAGCTGGGCTTCAGATTTCAGCTTAAAGTGTAAGTCCAGACCTGCCAGGTCCCTAGCCTGACCTGTCCCCTGATACCTTAGATTCACCCTGCATAGGGGACCAACAGGATTAGGTTGTTTTGAGGATGTGAGTCAGGCAGAGGTTGACAAGGACAGCTCTTGTCCCTTCAGGAGGGTTGGAGCAGAGGCTCTGGCTCCACGCTCAGGGTGGAAGGCAAGTGAGCACTGAGCAGAAAGGCTGGAGGACCGGCCACCACCAAGGCCTGCTGTGCATTTCCTCTGGCTCTGTGTACCTGCGCCAGGCTTGTCTTGAGGGAACCTGGAGGTGACTGTTGCTAACATTTCCCAAGTCCAGGAACCTAGTCCTACACACACCATGGCCCTGTCTCTATTTTGCTCTGATCTATGTGTAAGGCTCTTAACAGCCTTGCAAAAGGGGACGTGGACAAAGAAATAAAATCTGGTTTCCTCTCTGCGTAGTGTTACTTGGTTATTTACTACATGTAGGCAGGTGCCCCTGCAGAGCACCAGCCAGCACACCTGCCACGTACCCAAGGGGTTTCAGAAAACATGGGCCACCAGCAAAGTGGTCTTAGGAATGGGGAACAACAGGCTCCTGAGAGCTGGGACCTGAACTTAACAAGTTCTTGTCCTTCAAGAGCCAGTACAGTTCCCCCTGGACCTTTGGGAAATAACTAAAGGGATATGGTGGGAAAGAAAAGCGGGGGCTCCTGGTCCTACCCCCAGCTGGGCAAGTTGCTGGTGGGAGTCAAGGTGGCTGTTCTGCTACCCCCGCCCTTTTCTTCACAAGAAAAGCCCAGGCCCCTGCCCATCCACACTGTGCCACAGCTGCCCTGCTCAGCAGCTAGCTGCCCATCCTGTGGCATCCTCTAGGTTCTGGGCACATTCTCAGACTCCTTGGGCGAGGCAGTGCTCCTGCACTCTGGGTGAACTTTGGCCAGGACAGGGTTGTGGCATGTGGTCCCTAGGTAGAACTCCGATGAGAGACTACTAGAAAGCTTCCTGGGGGAAGGCAGTGCCCAGTGGGAAGAAAGGGCTGGCTCTGTCCCCCGTCAGGTTCACTGTGCTGCCAACAAACGGCTACACCGCTGCCGGGAAGGCTGAAGGAAATCGATGCCAGGAGGCGGCGGAGGGAAGCACGCCTGGGATCTGGCTGACACGGAGGGGAGAGGGGCCTAGGTCAGAGGCAGCAAAGACGAGCCACTAGGATCAGAGTGGAGATGAGACGCATTCCCGGTGGCCGCACAGTCTGGTTTACTGGCTCCTCACACACGCACACCAAGTATGTACACAAACATAAATATTCCAATGTACAAAGTTTACACGGGACTCACAGATCACCCCCTTGTCTCTTTCATCCAGCACCCCCATCCTGTGCCCTGTGCTTGTAGGGGGCTGGCACTAGGAGGCAGGGGTCTGGAGGAGGGAGAGGTCCCGCCCCCCTCTCCTCACAGGCACCTCCAAAGGGTCCATCCCTTCTCAGTGGCACTGCAGGGCAGAGGGCTGAGCGCCGTGTTCCCCCCAACTGCTGCAGCTCGACCCCCAGCCCTCTCCTCGGATCCCTCTGACGTCTCCCTCCTCTCCTCTCCTCTCTTCCTGGCTGCAGTCTCTGCGTCTCCGGCTCTCTGTCTGCTTCCTCCAGTGCCTGCAGGGAGGAGGGTCCCAAGGCCACGGAGTCCTTCTGGCCCCTCTGCCTTCTTCCTGGCCTCATAGGAGGCTGGGGCTGCGGTGCAGCTCAGCAGAGGTGTTGGTGCCATTGGCCGGCTCTCTGTTGGGGGTGGGCGCTAAGCCACAGCCCTCCCCAGGGCAGCCGTGCTGGATCAAGATGTCTGCACACTCCTGGCTGCCGGCCCGGCGGGCATAGGCCAGTGGAGTCAGGCCCCGCGCGTCCCGGCTCCTCACGTCCACTCCGTACTGCAGGAGGAAACATGTTGACGGTTGGCATGGTGTGGGGGGGAAGTTTTGGGGTGGGAAGGAGAGGTAGCTATTCAAGGCTGGGGCAAAAAGGCCGGGGTAGGTCAGAGGTGCCCCCCACTCACCCAGATCAGCAGTTGTGTGAAGACCACGTTGGCCATGGCGCTGGACAGGTGCAGAGCCGTCCTCCCGTCCCCGTCCCCGTACGTCTCGTTCACTTCCTCCTTGGACCCGTGGGCCAGCAGCATCACCAGCAGCCGCAGGTCATCCTCCACCACGGCCCGGAGCAGCTGCTGCCCCAGTGGCACATCTGAGCTCGGCAGCGGGGCCAGGAAGAGCCTCTGCTCGTACTTGGCCCGGATCCAGCGCTCCTTCTCCTCTCTGCAAGCACAGGTCCCTCAAAGCATGAGCCACGGAAGGAAACCAAGCCAGCGGGGGGCAGGAGGTGGTTGGGAAGGCATGGAGCACTCAGGTGGGGGACAGGGAGGACAAGTACGAGGGAACAGGAGAGCGTGGAGGAGAGGGAAGCCCCAGAGACGCCAGGCATTCAGAGAGGCAGCCGGTAATGGATAAGGGGGAATAAGTGAAAGGAAGGGACACTGAAGGGAGGCCCCGGGGGGGCAGCAGGGACATGAGGGCCGAGAGGGCAGGAAGCATCCAGGCAGGCCTGAGCAGCAGCTTATCTGGTCATCTGTATTCTCTCCGATTGGTAGTGCTAGAACAAAGCGGGTGGGGCCCGCGCGGGGGCCACAGCGACCCTATCTACCACCCATTCTCCCCATCTCACAGTGCAGGCTGGGGCCTTGCACCACACAGTGATAGGAGCCCTGCGCATGCGCCTCCTGCTGGCCCTCTGACCTGCTGATAACGGCTCAGAAAGGGCCTGTTGTTGTGAGGCGCCTGAGTGACAGGCACCGAGGGGGAGGGGCACCCCAAGGGGCCAACTGCCAAGCAGAGCAATGGCTAGCTTTAACCCTTCTAACACTGTCTCATCCGCTGGGCACCATCCCCAGCATATCTTCTCCACACTGGGAGCCCCAACTGTCCCTGTCCCGGCCAGCGTCAGGGCCCCATCTGCTCACCTGCAGGCTTCAGGCCCGGGCTTTGCGTAGCCATCCAGGGCCCCCTCCCAGACGCTGTTGGCCAGCGCATTGCCCATCGCAGTCATGACAGCCAGCAGCTCAGGTGGCCAGTCATCGAGGTCCAGGGAGCGGACCCGGGACAGGTGAGCCCCCAGGTGCCGGTGGATTCCTGAACACTCGATGCACATCAGGGCACCCAGGTTCAGGCTGGCCCAGTCGGGGTCTAGGTGAGGAGAGCACAGTGATGTGGCAAGCATGACCAGAGAGGGGACATGGGGAACCATGTCACCCTCCACCCGCCACCTCTGCAGCTGCAGCCTCACTCCCGGGGACACTCACTGGGGGCGTCACAGTCGATGCAGAAGCCATTGCCTCGCACGGTACGCACGGCCTGCACGGCGAGGGCTGCGTTCTGGTTCCCCAGGCGGGTCTGCCCCAAGAGGGAGACAGGATGGCGGTCAGCCACAGCACCACCTCCCCGTAGGGCGCGTGGGGTGGCCGCCCCCCTGCCTACCTTGTCCTTGGCGCTGCGGCAGCCCTGCAGGCTGGCAAGGATCTGGGCCTGCACACTCTGTACCCACAGCTCCCTTTCCTCCGCCGTCGAGGCCTCGAAGTGCCACGTCTGCCCGGTGAGGGACACCACCACAAACTCAAAGGACTCCTCTGCCTCTGTAGGGGAGGGCAGTCGCACATCAGGGCACTGGGTGGCACAGCTCCACTCAACTCCACCGGCACTCTCCTCCTCCCCAGGTGTGTCCACCCGGCCCCAGGCCGCCTCTCCAGGACCACTGGCAGGTGGCCTTGGAAGACTATTGCAAGTCCTGGAACCTCTGCTCCCAGCCACCTGCGGAGCCTGGAGAAGTGGGGTGCAAGTTCTTGGCTTCCCTGGCATTGCCACACGTGGTCTGGACACCAGAGAGGGGGCACCTGGAGGGAGCAGAGCCGAGTGTCTAGAGAAGGCTACGATGGGCACTGGAAGGCGAGTGTGGCGGGGGAGGCGGCGGTGGGCACCATTCGTACATGTCAGCTGCAGCCGCCTCATTTTGCAGCTCATTAAACCCAATATTCCTGACGGCGTCAGCGTGGGGCTCTTGGGAGCAGGGCCCCTCCCCCACTGCCCTGGCACAGACAGGAAGGAAGGGCAAATGAGGGGGGAGATGGTTTCTCCAGGAACTGGAGGATGCGAACCAATAGGGACCTCAGGACATCTATAGTGACAAGTGCTGGGGCTGGACTGTGACCCCAAGCACTGCGATGAAGCTCTTCCAAGCTCTGCTCCCCCAGCCCTGGAGGACAGCCACATGGATCTCATTCCCAGTGGCCCCTGCCCCCAAGGTAGCAGTGTGACCTGTGGGGAGGTTCAGGTGAGCCATGCGTTCTGCCAGGGCTGTCCCTCCAGAGTCCTCCCTGCACCTCTGTTCCGGCAGTCTCTCCCCTCAGTGCCACGTGGGCCCTGGAAGTCCTCCTCTGCTGGGCCCCTGCTCTCAGGACCCTTAACAGAACCGCCTTGCCACATACAGAAACCCGGCGCCTCTCCTCTCCCCAGGTACCAGCCTTGCACCCCACCTAGTTCTCGCCTCACCTCTGAGCTTCCTCCGTGTTTGTGGGCTCTGGTTCCTGGACCACAGTGGACAGCTGTGCCACGATGGCTAAGTATCACTGTGTGTCCCGGGCTGGCTGGAAAAGGGCAGCCATCTCCACCCACCTGACCCACACCCCCAACCCTGGAGTCAGAGCAGAAAGGAGCAACTGAGTCCATAGAAGTCATTTGGGAGCCAAGAGACTCCAGTCACAGAGAAGGGGAGGTTGTGAAGATACTGGGGGGCGGAAGCAGGTACTGTGATGAAGAGACAGAGGGCGAAGGTTAAGGAACTGGAACTCCTTCGCTGAGAAGGCTACAGACTCAGCTGACCCATGCACACATGCGAAGCACTCACGACATTGCGGTAACACAAGAGACACAGAAAAGAGGTTTCGCTGGGCAACTCTTGAAGGAGCCACCACAGCAGTGCGCTGTCTATAAGAATGATAGAAGGGCTGGGCACAATGGTGTATGCCTGTAATCCTGGCTACTCGGGAGGCTGAGGCAGGAGGATGGCAAGTTTGAGGGCAACCTGGGCAACTTAGCAAGGCCCTGTCTCAAAAAATACAAAAGAGCTGGGGATGTGGCTCAGTGATAATGCACCCCTAGCTTCCATTCCCACAAAAAGAAGGACAAAGAAATAAAAAAGAAAAGACAGCTTTCACAGCCGTTTCAGGGAGAGGAAGCAGGACCTTTTCTAAAGCCCTGGATCTAGATTACCAAAAGAGGTCGTGGAGTCACTTCCATCAGAAATTATTCTTAGAAAGTGCCTCATCCATCTCATCTAGGAAAAAGGGTCTGACTTCTAGGGTACTGTGCCCAGATCCCCCTGCCCACCTCCTAGGCCCACTCTCCCTCTGGGTCCCCCTAACCTTCAGTAGCACTGCTGGGGCCGTCTGGTCGGGGGGTCCCGGTGCTCTTTTTCCGGCGGTGCTTCTTCCGGTTGGAGTGGGGAGATGGGGGAGGCTCCAGCTTGGGGCTGGAACTGAGCACCTCAGCGGGGCCACTGGCTGGTGGGGGGAGAGGTGGAGACGTGTGGGAAGAAAGGAGAGGCGGCGCGGGGCCTGGGGAGGGCAGTCCTGCCACAGTAGCCGGCCACGCCGGGAGCGCCCATGGGCCTGCACCCTCTCTGGGACAGGGTTCTGGCCAGGTCTCCCAGTCCCAAGGCTCCCAAGCCCCCAGCGGTGGCGGGGGAAACAGGCAGAGAGAAGGAAACTGAGGCGGACAGGATAAAGGCAGAGGGGGGTACAGGCTTCTGCAGCCTGGAGGGTGGAAGGCGGCCCAGGGAACTCAGGGAGCTGAAGCCCCAGCAGCTCCGCACCAAATTTATCCTCAATCACACTCCCCGCTCCTCACAATTAATAGCAGAATTAGAAACAATCAGGGAGCTGCCTAATTACTGTCAATTAGAGCGCGCTAATCAAGCTCCGGCTCCCACACCCCGCCCTGCGCTCACCACTAAATGTCAAACTTCATTAGAGGCAGACGCGCTCCCTCCCTGCCTCTCTGCCTCCCTCAGACTCAACAGAGGGGTCTCACCAAGGCCAGGGCAGGCCATCAGCCAGTGACCCAAGGGAAGGGCCCAGACGTGGATGGGTAGGCAGAGACTAATGGCCAGGCCCTCCCTCACAGGTAAGCATGCTCAGGAGGCTCAGTGCTCTGAGGTGGCCTGGGGCAGGCCTCTGGGAGGCATCAGGGAGGACAGCACGTGTGCCCCTGGGTAGGCTGGGGTGAGGCAGGGAGCAGGCTAGTCTCCAGGCCACTGCACACATCCTGGCTTAGCAGGGACAGGTGACACCCTGGGTCACCTCCCTGTCTTTAAACCCTCACTTGCCACTTGAGGATGGAGAGGGACAGGAGAGTTGTCTCCAGTCTTTTTATTTTTGTTAGCTTTCAGAACTACCAAGAAGGTAGGGGTGGGTGGGGGACTTAGAGGAGGAAGGAAGGGGAGAGAAATGAAGAGCCCGGAGAGTAAGTGAGGCGTGGATGAGAGGAGGCAGTCCAGCCCTGCGAGGACAGCAGGCACAGGTGAAAAGGACCTTTGGGACAACTCTGCAGGGACCCTCCTCCATGGTGGCAGGCCAGTGCCGACTGGTTCTCTTGGCTTAGAGCCCCCAGCGCCCGACCTCCCTTCTCAGCCACTTCCCTGTCCCCCGCGGAGAGGCTGATGAGCTGGCTGCGCAGGGGGCTGATGGGGATGCAGGAGTGCCACCAGCACTGCCTGGGGACAAGGGGAGGAGGAGCTGCAAAGGGCCGACCTCTAGCACTGACTGGAGGGCCAGGCCTGGGGCCAAGGGGAGGGAGCGACTGGCAGAAAGCCACAGGTAGGGGCTAGAAAAGGGTCAGAGCCCCTACTCCAGCTCCAAAAGGGCATGGTGTGGTGCCTGCCAAGAGCCCTGGAAGGCTCCACAGGGTCCCCTTTGTCCTGGGCACTGTCCAGCTGCAGCCTCCCCTCCTCTCTGTCACCTAACCGGGTCCCAGAAGAGGTGGGAAGCAGAGAGCCACCACTCACCAGGGTGCTGTGGGCCAGGGGGCAGGGCAGTGGCCTCACTCCACTGGTCAGCACTGGAAACGGAGCAGGAGCGCTGGTGCTGGCCCTGGCCCTGGGGGCGCAGGCCAGCCCAGGCCGAGCTGCCAAGGGGGCGCTCGAGGGGGCGCTCAGAGGAGTGCAGGGATGTGCTGCTGGCCGACTGGGGGGCCCTTGGGGGAGAAGGTCAGACTGGAAGGGGAGGCCGATGGGGGCTGCATAGAAACACCTTCCTGGAAACAGGGCTACAGCAGGGTGAGGGCGAGGAGGGGAGGGTCACCAGGTGCAGGCCAGGCTCACCAGGGAGCACGAAGCCTCACAGGGGCCCCTGGACCTTCTTGCCCCCTCTCTCCATGAACCATGCAACAGCTGTCTCCTCACTGTGGCTGCAGCTGGAAGAGGCAGGGTGGCAGGACACTGCAAGGGGCTCGGGGTGCTGGGGCCGAGGTGCCACCACCCCTTGGCTCAGGCCCGGCATACTACGTGCTGGTCCACGTATGTCATTCGATTTGCCTAAGCCTTGCTGCCATTCTGACGAGAAATAAGTGTATCAAATTCAAGTAATTATGTCTAATTAGTATTAGTAATTATCCTGTTGGGCTGGAGAAAATTAATCTTTCGTTTCCCATCAGGGAAGAACAGCAGAGCCAAGGGGAGCGGAAGGCCTAGGAGCACCCAGGCTGGGCAGCCAGGGCCAGCCGTGAAGCCAGTGGGCAGAGAACCTCAGCCTTCCCTGGCCCCCTCCCAGGCCGAGTCCCTGCTGGAGAGAGCCTGGCAACAGCCCCAGCCTCAGAGGGCCTTAAAGGGCCTGAGCAGATCACTGAGAGTCCAGGAGGCCCTCCCCCTCTGCAGTACTCCCCAGGCGGGAGCCAGGAGAGATGGCCACAGGGGATCTGGGAACAGGTGGGCCAAAGTCAAGATGTTTACATGGACCAAGGAACCGACCAGGTGTAGAGGTTGTTAGTAGGAAGGTGGAGAGCCAGGGGCAAAAACAAGCGGGAGCCAGGCCAGCCCTGTGAGCGCACGGAAGCCAGTGGACAGGAAGGCCTGAGCCAAAGCAGCTGTTCTGAGAGCAGGCCAGACAGCCCTATGCTCAGAGGCAGACGAAAGCTCGATGTTCTCTTGCATTTGTCATAACAGCCAAGGAGAACTAGACACACAGTCAGTGGACAGCACCTGGTGACACACAGGGGCGATGCCAGCCCCGGGTAATGCACTGATGCTGCCCCTTGGAATCCTGCCCCGCCTCTCCTCCGGTCTCGAGGGTCCCTCCTGGCTGGGCCTTTCTCTCCCACCTCCAGCAAACCTTCTAGGGACCCTGGCTTCTCCCACCCCTTCCTGCTTTCAGCCCCTCTCAGGTTCCAAATCCTGCTCTCCCCACCCCAAGCCCCATCAAAGACATCATGGCCCAACTTCCTCCTCAAGCCCCCCAACCCAAAACCCTGAGGGAGGGAAAGTGCTTTCCCTTTTCTTTGTTAATTCTCCCCTCATTACGCCTGCAATCCCACAATCAGTGTGCACTGTAATTGTCGAATTTGATGCTAATGATTAATGAATTAAACATGGAGCCATCAATTAGTCCTCGGAGGATAATTCTGCATAAAGCAGCGGATAATGTAATTACAGTAACAAAGATAATGAGATGTTAACATCGCCCGGTGAGCGAGAGACATGTGTGAGTGTGCGCGAGGGTCGGTGTCAGCGTGCGGCAGCAGGAACGGGCTTGGTGAGCACCGTCCCTGCGCTCCAGCTCCTGGGTGGGTGCTGTGATTATGGCAGCAGTGTGCAGCGGCTCCCAGGTGAAGCATATAGGGGCCCGGGATGGGGACGGGGCAGCGGCGTTCCGCTTCTCTCTTGCCACCTGGCTTCAAGACTTGGCTGCCCTTCTGCAAACCTGTGCAGCACCCACGCGGACCAGAGGGGCTCTGAGACCTCCTTGCCTCCAGCACAGAGGAACACCCACAGCCTCCACCTGTGCCACTGGGACCAGGCCTTACCCTGCATACCCCAGGCTCTCAGCCACCTCTGTGAGGGGACTGTCGTCTCCTCAGCTTCCTTCACTGTCCTTTGGCTCGCTTCAAGGGCTCCCTTGTTCTGAGCTCAGGGTGGCTCAGAGGAAGGAACAGAGTGAGTCCCGTCAGGCATACTTAGGTTCAAACCGCAGCATCCCGCTTACGATGGGGACTCTACATTCAGGTGTCTGAGCCCTTGCTTCCTCCCGAAAATGGGGAAAAAAGAATCTCAACTTCACAGTGCTCATGTGGCCCAGGGACCTGGTGTAGACATCCACTACATCTGGCCAGCCCAGTCCGTGGGGCCAGGTCCCCCCACACTGCCAGCCAGGTCAGTGGTAGCCAAGTGGGCCTTGCCTCATACAAGGACCACACTTGGGTGCTCACATCTCACCTACCACCCCTCGGCCTGGACTTCCTCAGCACAAGTCCCACCAGCCTTTCGAGGGGGTGACTCGGTTGACCGGGGTCATCTCCAGGGGACTTGGTGTTCCTAGCCCCTATCCATTAAATTCAGCACCATCTTATCACTGTGACAAACAGAACACCGCAGCATCTCCACATGCACCCTGGGGAAGGTACACATCCCAGCTGAAAGCCTGCCCTGCTGACAGCTGATGTTGGGCCTGGCACGGGGCAGGACAAGGCAGTGTCCCCAGCAGTAGTTCCTGGGCCCACAGACAGTGAGATCTGATGGTCCAGGATGACACGGCGGATATCCATGGAGGAGAGGTCCAGGAGCCCAGGCAGCTGGGGACAACTGACCAGGCAGGACCATCCCAGCATGGGCAGGGGCCCAGGAGCAGAAGCCCAGGGGAGAAGGATGACCTGGTGCTAGAAAGGGAGCACCAGGGGACAGAGGGCATTTTACCAGAGCCTAAGGTGTCACACCAAGAGCTAAGAACACAGCCCAGGCTGCCCTGCTGCAATCACAGCCTGTCAGCCTGGCTTCACTCTCAACAGCCGGACACATGGTGCCTCCTTTCTAAACTCAGCTCTCACTGTGCAGAGACCTCACCTCTCACTGCACACCTGAGGATGTTTGCCTGGTGGCCTCCGACGGTTCTATCCCCAGACAGCAAACTAAGACGCTGGCCTCCCTCGGCTCCAGATGTAAAGAGGTGGTCCTGGGCCCACCGGGCCCACCTGACAGCCAAGGAAGACTATTGGACCGCTCTGCTAGGGCTGCATCCGGGTCACGGCATGTGACTGAGATGCTTCTGAAGCACGGCACTGGCTGCCAAGCGTGTTCAGAGCCCTAGGCCTGGGCTGAGAACAGCCAGTGCTGGAACGCATGCCTGCCTTGGCCCTCTGCAGCACTCTCAGCATCCCACCGCAGCAGCAGCCTCACCTGTGCCCCCACCCAGCTGTGTGCTGCTTCGCTCCATGGCCAGCCCGTTGGCTCGCGGGCTGGTGCCGGGGGCTGTGGTAGGTGTGGCTCGGGGCAGACGCTTCCCTGGCACTTTCACCGTCGTCCGCAGCAGGTCGATTTCCTTGCCATGGATGTTCTGCATGTAATCCTAGAAGGCATGTGTACAAGACAGATGCATTAGGACAGGTATCCCTTGGCAGCCACGTCTCCAGCACTGACCCCTCGACTCCTAGGTCCCTCCTTGCTTTGCTACCTCACGGGAGAGCTGTCTCAAAAAGCAAGGCTCTGGAGCCCACAGAGGCCCCCAAGTCTGGATCACACCTGATCCCCAGGGTGCCTGCCCACTGAGTCTCATGGGGAACTGAGAACCTGGAGCCAGGCACCAAGACTTGAGGTCCTTAAAGAAGACGGCTTAGGAGCAACACCACAGAGACTGAGTATAGGATGGAGATGGTTTAGGGAGACAGCACCCCTGTGGCCGAGGAGGGAACTGGCAGACTCAGACATGGATGACTGAGCAGCCCCAGGCTCCAAGGCCAGCCAGGGGACTCTTGGCCCCGGTTTCTCTAGCTCCCACTCCCAACAGGCCACTGGGAACATTCAAAGTCTGGAAGAGTCCCTAGCCCTTGGGAAGGTGCCTGATTAGTAAGTATTTGTCAAATTTTTAAAGGGCTGGCTTTGATTCCTTCTGCTGGACCCAGGGGTACAGCAGCAGGATCATGGATTCAGCCCTCAGACTCTTTTTAAGTGGGGACTGTCGTCAGTGCACCTGCCTATCTAGGTGCTGGGATTACGGCACAGAGCAGGATTTATTATTCTGTGCCTGTTTAGGAGATGAAGAAATTGGGGCTTAGGAAGGTTAATCGCCCAAGATCAGTTAGAAAGGAGTGGACCAGATTCAGGCGCAAGTGTTCAGATTCCCAGGTTATGCTTCTACATGGACCTCCTCCAGCCTGCTCTGAGCCCGGGTCTCAGCCAGCCTTCGGGTCACCCAGAAGCCCTGGGAAAAGAGGGGGTATGCTGTGCTTGGACTCCAACCCTACTCAGACACCAGGGTGGAGCAGTGGGCGGGGCCCTCGGTGCCCGAAGCCCTGTGTCCCCTTCCAGACTGCTGACTCCTGCTTTCAAGCTCCGTGGCAGTTCTGAGCCCCTCTCTCTTCAGCATGCCAACACTTCCTCCAGGGTCTCCACACCTTCTTGAGAGAAGGATGGGGCGGTGTGGCTCCATGTGATTTCTGACTGATTACACTGATGAGACAAGAAACGGGCTCCTCACGTCCCCCTTCATGAGCATCTGGGGTGTTGCCCATCCAAGGGCTTCCCTGGGGGAGTGTCTCAGACACAGCTTCCTGTCGGTGCTCAGGCCTCTCATCTGCACCCCTGGGGTGGTGGGCTGCTTGGTTTCCTTACCCTTTTGACTCCCAGGAAATAGGACAATGTCCTCTGCACAGAAGGGCAGAGTGGCTGCCCTCAGGAAGCAGCAGGAGGGCAGAGGGTCTTACCAGGGCTCAAGGGCTGCTCCTCACTTTGGGAATAATGAGGACATCAACTAGCCTAGGGGTCACCTGGTCCCTGGTCATTAAGAGAACGTGGAGGAAGAGGTAAGAGAACAAGGCAACAAGAGCCCCAAACACTAGCTCCAGCCTGAGGCCTCCCACAGCTGCACCAGCAGGCAAACGGGAAGGCCTGTGCTAGATCCACCCATGAGGCCTGGCAGAGCTGGTAGCTGCCTTCACTCTCAGGGTGGCTGTCAGGCCTTCCCAGGTAGACAGCCTACAGGAGGGCACAAGCCTGGCGACTAGGGAGCAAGAGTCACTTCTGGAAGGTGTTCCTGCTCTACTATTCCCTGCGTCTGTACCTTACTGCCACCCCAGTCCTACAAGGCACACTTGCTCTAGGGTGTTGGTCACTGTCTCAGACCTGAAGATCCTGGGGAATGAGCCACAGCAGCCCCCCACCCCAGCAGGACCACTCTGAGACTCTCAGCCCACACTGTGCTGATGGGCGTCCCCCCGCAGTTCCAGGTCTCACCGAGGTGGCTAGGTGGGAAACATACCCAGGAGCCCCTTGTGGCCCTCCAAAGGCACCCTATCTGATCCTTCTGCAGCTGATTGAGCTCCACCCCCCAGTCACTGCTGACCCTCTGGTCTGCTTTTAGCCCAGTGTCAGTATGTGATTTCATGGTCTCACCCCTCTTCCCACCTCCATCCCAGAGACAGCTTCTGCATGTTGGATTCCCCCGTCTCTGTGCATACTGATCCCTGATCCCTGCTCGTCCCCATCCCTAGTCCCTGTACATAATCACATCTTGGATCGGCTGCTCCAGACAACTGTCAACAGCTGGCTGGGCCAAAGGCCCAGCTGCAGTCCCTCTCCTGAGGAGGGGCTCGGGCTGCTCCAGTTCACAAGGAGGTCACTGCAGCTGCAACAGTTTTCCCCACTCGAGCCCTGGGATGCCCAGGCTGGGACGCGGCAGAAGCTGACCCTATGCCAAGAATAAGAGCAGCACAGAGGGACTCAGTTCAGGGCTAAGGAGCCAGAAACTGGCTGTAGGGGAAGGGACTGCCCAACTTCAGCACCAAACTGCACCATACAGACACTTTGCACCAGGCAGGCCAACTCCCTCAGCAGCGGACTCCAGGCCCTTGGGCCCAGCCAGCTCTAGACCCAGAGCTGAGCAATGGAGCCTGGGCCTGGAGGACGCTCTAGTGATGGAGCCTGGAGGAGCAGCAGCAGGGACAGGGACCTCAGGCTCGGAGCAACAGCGTTTCCCTCCGTCAGCAGAACAGGGAGCGTGGTGGCGGCAGTGGCAGCGGCTGCTCAGGAGAGCGGTCACCACGGCTGCCTTTATTACCCACCATCAAACAGCAATTTCTTCCCCAGCCTCCTCGCTAATTACCCAGCCAGCGTTCTCATCTCGTTTTATTACTGGAATTAACAACGAGTTCAGAGCGTGGAAAGCTATTAAGATGTGTGATTAAGCCACATTCAATTAGTTTCTACAAACAATTTAATTGATGTTGCAGATAGAATTAACAGAAGGTGATTGTGTGAATGGCTCCGCTGGCTGCAAAGCGGGGGAGGCTGCGGCGGGCTCTCTTGGGCCAGGCAAGATTCGGGCGCGAAGCTTGAGGCCTGCCCACCACATACTTCTCCGCAGGCCTGGCTGGCCTCCATCAGTAGGGGAGGCCCTGGCGCCAAAGCCTTGGCTCCCAAGCAAGTCCTGTCCCCAGCAGATGCCCAGACAGGCCTGGGTCCTGGAGTCACCAAAGGTCCTCCTCTCATATTCGGGATAGACTCCAGCCTCCAGGGAAGTCACTGCTCACAGGTAAGGAGGCTACCTGGTCCCTGCTGCCAGGGAAGATGGAGCAGGGAAGGTGGCAGAGGTGAGGGATGGCAGATGAGCAGTTAAGTGAAGGAGTGGGAACAAGGGAGAGGCCAGCTTCAAGAGCCCAGTGCCGGAGCTGACCTGGGCCCCAAGAGCGCAGCTGCATGCGGGAGCCCTGGTTTCTGCTACGGCTCATTCTGTTGCCAAGACCACAGTTTGAAACCAGATTTGTGACTTCTTGGCGAGGAAAGCTGACAAGATAAGCATCTACAGGGCAGGGCAGACATGTCTAGTGGGGGGATATGTGAGTTGACTGTGGCCCAGGGCAGTGAAGAGCTGCTGCTCACAAGCTGGGGACTCCTGTTCTTGGAGGAGCTGGCCACATACCCTCTTCCCTGAGACCCAAGGGGGCAGGTGAGTAGGACCTGGTGCTGGGTCAGCAGGTCACACCCCTTAGAGTTCACCCTGCAAGGACAAGAAGACAGGCCCAGAAGCCCCTGGTACCCAAAGACTGTCATAGGACCCTAAAGCACACAGTCCAATGAGCAGGACTCCTGGGGGACTCAAATGCCCAGTCTGGCCTCCCAGCAGCCTGAGCTGCTCCTCCCTGTCCTGGTTCTTCAGCAACTTTCTCCCCAAAGGGAGCAGCTCCTGGCAAGGGCAGGAAAATCTGGGTAATGCTGAGAATCAGTCACGGGCCCAGGTCTCAGCTTGGCTGCTGGCCAGTGATGGACAAGCCACAGCCCACTCAACTCTGCTCTAGAGCAGGTGGTGTGGAGAGATGACACGCCACACGCCTTCCCCTTTCCTCCCTGATCAGAGACCAGAACTCCCCTCCACCACAACTGACCCTTCCCTCCATGTGCCAAGACACTTCTGCCATCTGTCCTCTCCATACTGGCTTCCTTCATTCTCTGGGGAAGGGGGCAGACTTTGTGACCAGCTAGGGTCATATAATCAGAAAGGAACAGGCAAGTATGCAGGAGAGGGATGGCCGAGGCTACCCTACGTAGGTGGGAGCCAGGTGTTTCCTGTCCACCAGTTCCCAAACTCTCCAGTCCAGACGGACACACTCAGAGAGCATGCGCTAAACTGCCTGGTGGCGGGGGTAAACTCCGCCCCGTGGGAGTACCGGGTTTCTCCAGCCCGTGAACAGGCAGCTCTGCGACCCTTTCATGGGAAACTCTATGACCTACTACTGCCTCTCTGGTGCACACCTGTGGCCCTCCCTCAGGTGTGGACTGTCTCGAGGTAGCGAGGGCTTGTGCCCTGTCACTGCCTAAGACACTGTCCCTGCTGCCATGCTCTCCTAGGAGGCCATGCTGCCTCGCTCATGTCCCTTCAGGACTCTGGAGAGCGGCGAGGCCTGGGTGAGAAGGTGGGTAAGGCAAGGAGGGAGCCTGCTGGACCAAACGGATGTGGTCCCTTCTCCATCTCTCCAGGGACGATGGCCACCTGGCATTCTGGCACAGGTCCTACCCTGCAGGGTAAGGACTATTAGGAGGAGTGATTAACTGGTGGTGGCCCTGAGCTAAGGAGAAGGGCCAATGCCCAGAGGAATCAGATGAGAGGAAGCCCAAAGGGCCAGGCTGGGGTCCGGCTTGAATGGAGGAGACCTCCCAGGTACAACTCTTTCCATGCCAGGCCTCTTCTCGTGTTTTCTCTGTAGGGCTATCTGGGCAGTGCTTGCAGGACCAGGTTATGGACAGGAAACATGGATCCCGGCACCCCTTGGGCTGGGCCTTTTAACATTATGGGCCCTCGGAGGCAGGCCCAGGGCTGGGGTGGGGTGGGGATGGCCACGTGCTGTGCTGCGGGGGCTTCACAGGAGAACTCATTAGCCCCACAGTGGGGTGGTGACAGAGATGGATTCTGGTGACAGCTGTGTGCTGGAGCCACACAGTGAGGGGAGGAGGAGAGAGGCAGGGTGGGGAGCTGCCGCGGGGGCCACGCTACCCTTGCTGCAACACCACACCCCCAACACTGGGCACAGGCCACACGCCCTCCAGGATCCTCTACCCACAGACAATGCCACCCTCTCTCTTCCCAGGAGCACCTGCCCAAGGCCTCAGCGTGGCTTAACTGTTATCTCGTCCTCCACCGTCCCAGGCCCAGGAGCCCAAGACTCCCCACTGTGTGACCCAGCTGGCAGCTCAGGCACCTCTGGCGGCAGAGATTCCAAAAGTGGGTGGAGCCAGACCTTCAAACCACTGGAAGGTGGAGGTGTAGCCTGGCTGGCCAAGAGCAAGGGAGGGGTAGGCCGGCCTGTCAACCTAGCACTAGGCAGGGTGAACATCCCTGGGGGGCACTTCCTCCAGAGGGCTCAGCAGCGCCTGGGTCTTGTGCCCTTCCCAAGACAAAGTGCGGTTCCTTCTTAGGAGAAAACCCAGGAGGCTTATCCTGTTAGCCTCCCTCCATCACTTACTGCCCTCACCCCACCTCAGGCTCCTCCTCCTGGACTCACGTGCAGGCTGGGATGGTAGGTGAGCAGCCCGTTGTCACAAAGCGTCACATACTTCTTCTTCCACTCCTTATTCAGGGATTTGCCACTCCGCTTCAGCAGTATCCCCTAAGAACAGAGGGCTAATCAAGCCAGGAGCCAACCCAGCATCACAGGGCAACAAGGACAGAGGTCCAGTCAGAGGCCAGAGCCTGCCCATGTGTCACAGGGGTCTATCTGACCAGAGACCAGGAGCCAGCCCACAGGAAGGCCACAGTGTCACTGCATGACAGCACCCTCCATCCCACCTTCTCCTGAACCATGAGGCTGAGCAGAAAGGCCTTTAAATACCAACCTTCCTGCAGAACTCTGCTCTCTGACCAGGAAGTGACCTGGACTGCTGTTCTGGTGTGGGTGTCTGCACCCCTTCAACCCCCATTTACACAGCCACATCAGCGACAGAGACTGGGAGGGTCCCCAGATGTTTTGCCCCTGGCAACCCCTCCTTCCTTCCCCTGTCCCCTCCTCCTCCTGCCACCCTCAACAGACAAATGCCATTGCAGGCATGGGGGACCTCCTACCCAGGAGGCACCACAGATGGGTGGAACCGCAGGAGAGGTTTCTGCAGGGGCCTGGCCTTCCACCCGCTGCAGTACTTCTGCATAGGGCAGAAAAAACCCCTAACCATCTCAAGAACACCTGAGACCCCAAGCTCTAAGCACCAGGAAGCCCCAACTTTCCATTTCAGCCACTAAAACTTCCTGAGTAAGCCAGGAAGCCACTCTAAACGTGGCAGTCAGCTGGCCTGAAGGTAAATGCAAGCTCCACAAGTGCAAGGACTGTGCTGTGCTTGCTGATAAACTCTCAGCACCTGGGACAGTGCCTGGGCCACAGCAGACACAGAACTGGGGAAAAGCTCCCTGGCCATCAGGTGATGGCCCAGCGAAGTGGCCCCAGGTTGAAACCAGACACCCAGCCCCAGCCTTTCCTCCTTCCTGCGAAACTTGCTCCTCTAAAACTCCAAAAAGTCACCCTCAGCTGGCTCTGGCTTGCTCCCTGAGACCACAGACAACGCAGCAGAGTGGCTGGGGACAGAACACCATGGGTGGACACCAGGTGGAGGATCCCCCAACCTGACTCAGGAGAGGTGGGAAGAGGCGGCACTCCCTGGAGATGCCAAAGTCCCACAGGGGGAGCGGGAATGTGGTTGGACCCACAACCTGGGGCCAAGCAGGAAAGGCTGCGGGGACATTGCTGGGAGGGCAGAGGGCCTGCGCCCTGGGCTCCACCCATAGAGGTTAAAGAGAGCGACATGACCACACATACAGAAGGCAGCCCCAGGCGCCTCCTGCGAGAATGGAGGCCCTGTCTCGGACGGCCAGGACAGTGGGCATGAGGAGATTCAGCAGGAGAAAACAGGAAGACCCTCTGCCTTCCCATGGTGGAGGGAAGTACCCCACTCAATGGTACCTGCCCCTCTAGTTCTTCCAATGAGGCTCAGCCCTAGTGGTTAACATTAGGAAGAAGGTGACTGAGGGTTCCCAAAGGACCTCCCCTTCTAGCCCAGCCGAGATGGAGGTGAGGAAGGCAGCCCAACCCAGGCCCGAGCAGCTTGGTAATTCCCACTTCCAGATGTTTTGCCCCTGGCAACCCCTCCTTCCTTCCCCTGTCCCCTCCTCCTCCTGCCACCCTCAAGAGACAAATGCCATTGCAGGCATCTGAGGACACAGCCTGTTCCTTGTCGTCTCCATCAGTGTGGAAGGCCCTGTCCTCAAAGGGGGCTTCTGAAAACAAGAGAGGTTAACAGGAGCTTTGATGACCTGTCTCTGGGTGTAGTGTCCCTTTCACAGGCCAGGGCAAGTGCAGCTGAGAGCCAAGAAAATAGTCTAGCTGCACGCTCCTCCCGTCCCCACGACACAGGGCCCCAAGAACAAGTGCCCCTGAGGACAAACAGCCATCAGGCTCTGGAGACACCAGAAGAGTTATCCCTAACTTCCCGCAGGAAGAATGACTAGGTGCCAGTGGGCACTGTGGTTGGAGCCGCCTAGGTGGGTGTCCTGGGGCAGAGCTTCCTGGATGAAGGACATCTGATCTGAGCCCAGTGTGGGTGTCCTGGGTAGAACTCTGCCCAGCTTTCCTGCTCCTCAGCACAGAACTCTCTCCTCGCCCTCTCTGGCCTTCCCCCGGGGCTTGTGCACAGCCTCCAGACTCCCTTCGGTGCACACCCAGCTGCACCTGCCCTCACCTTCTCTCCCGGGTGCAGCCCCAGCTTCCAGTCCTGGAGAAGGAGGCCAGGCTTCCATCCCTTTTCTGCCACCAGCTGGCTGGTAACATTCTACAAACCATTACTGTTCTGGGTCTGCTTTCTCCAACAAACAGGGAGTGTGGATTTAGGGTCTCAAGCACCTTCCTGCTGAGACCTACCTAGGCCCCGCTCCTCCCTGAGAAGGGGATCAGAGGCAGACGCGGGGCAGCGTCTAGTGGGGAGCCCTTCTCCACCTTCCTTCACCTGGGCCCCCTCTGGGGGACGGGCAGGTAAGCAGCCGCGCGCGATAATGAGGCTCGTTAGCCCAAGGTGTGGGCGGAGAGCCCAGGGCTCGCCACGCAGCTGCGGGCAGACCTGCCCTGCGCCCACGCTGGGGGCCACCCCCATCTGCCTGCTGCCCATGCCTCCCGCCCAGGCCTCCCTCCTGCCTGCTGTCCAGGCCTCCCGCCCGCCCAGGCCTCCAGCCCGGTGCTCCGGTGCTCCGAGAGGGAAGGAGCCACGGGGGTTCCAGCTCCCCTCCCTGGCCAGCCGGCTGCGCACGGCGAAGCAGGAAGCAATCTGGGACGGAATGGGAGCGGTGCGGAGGCGACAGCCCCCAGAGGACCCGTTCCCGCCGCCGCCTCCCTCCCAGCTCCGCCAGCCGACTTAATTGCGGAGTCCGGATTGATTGGGAATGCAAATGGCAACTGAAATGCAATCTCCACTCCCAGCAGGAGCTGGGGGGAGGGGAGGAACAGGAACGGGGAGACCGGGACAGGAGGTGGGGAAAGGGGAGGGCGGCGGACCTGGCGGGTGGGACCAGTCCCGTTGGGCGAGGTTGGGTGAGGCTGCCCTGCCAGGAAGGGGCCACAGAGAGGCGAGGAGGGCGGAGCGCCAGCCCCCACCCCTAAAGGCCCATCCTGCCGGAATGGGCCTGAGCCTGCACACCCCAAAGGAGGCAGCAGTGATCCCGGGCTGCAGGGCAGCGCAGGCAGGTATCTAGGACCGCCCAACGCAGGCTGGCCACCCGAGGGACCTTCCTAGGACAGTCCACGGATCTCAAGTAACATTAAAGTGACCCAGCTGACTCCAGGCTGGAACCACAGGTGCAACTTCCTGGGGCACCTCACATCTACCCCTTCACCCACCCAGTGAGGGACTGCAATAAATAAGCATCCCCCAGCCACCAAAGCCCCAGACAGGATGGTGTGGACAGATGAAGGCAGTGTCCTGCTCAATGACCGAACACACCCCCCACCTCTCTCACCCCCAGCAGGGAGCTGACCAGCTTATGCCCACAGCACATCTGCATCACTGAGCAAGAGGCCCCTGGCCACACGGGCTTGTGTGTCACCAATTCTAGAAAGGTCTCTGCAGCCACTCTGCTCCCAGCCTTCTCAGATGACCTCAGGAGGCCAACCCAACTGCAGTGGTCCTTGCCAGACATAAGTGCAATGAGCATCTCAAGGGAGAGATGAAGCAGAAAAGGCAGGACTTGGATCAAGGTACAGCTCCTGACCTGCCCTCCAGGGCCCTGCCATATCTCCCTGGACACTTCATTCAAAATTGATCTTCAGCCAGGTGCGGTGGTGCATGTCTATAATCCCAGCACTTTGGGAGGCTGAGGCAGGAGAATCGCGGTTCAAAGCCAGCCTCAGCAATGGCGAGGCACTAAGCAACTCAGTGAGACCCTGTCTGTACATAAAACACAAAATAGGGCTGGGGATGTGGCTCAGTGGTCGAGTACCCCTGAGTTCAATCCCCAATACCAAAAAAATAAATTGGTCTTCATAGGGAATCAGAAACCCCCAACCTTAACACATAAATCCCAAGTCCCAAGCTCAAGAGGGCCAAACTGGACCATAGGCTGAGCTCACTAAGCTCTGGCCACACTAGTCACCTTTAGGGCCCAAACCTGGCAACTTGGCCCCCTGTAGACACAAACTGTGCAACCACCAGATCCCAAGGTTCAAGTCAGCACCAGAAGGGTAAGGCAAACGAACTACCAGCTCAGTCCTCACTGGCACCTTAGCCCCTGAGGCTCCTGTCCATGCTCCAAAGAAACACCTCTGCATTCTACCCACCCACCCAGCAGCTCCAGAGCACCTACTCTACATACCTCCACCTCTGGCGCCGTTGTTGTCGACTGCTGTTTTTTTCTGGCACAGGGACCCCCTGGGAGAACAGGCTTAAGTAGACTAGCACTCTCAGGGGGTGACTCCGAAAGGAGGTGGGGTACAGACTGAGAGGGATGGCATCTCAACTGGATTTTTTTCTTTAAAAATGTAACAGAGGTAAGCTAGGTGTAGTGGTGCATGCCTATACTCCCAGCTACTCGAGAAGCTGAGGCAGAAGGACTGTGGCCAGCCTGGGCAACTTAGACCTTGTCTCGAAATTGAACACAGGGGCTGGGGGTATAGCTCAGTGGTACAGTGCTTGCCTTGCATGAATTAGGCCCTGGATTCCTTCCTCATACCATCAGAAAAAAAAAAAGAAAGAAAAAAAGATGAAGCTCAAATTGGTAAAACTGAGCCAATGAACTTCAGGTGGGATCAGCCCTCAGTACCCACTTCCATGCACACTCCTCAGGTTACTCCTAGGAACTCTCTTCCTTAGGCCGTGGCCCACAAGCCCCATTACCGCAGAACCAGGAGGTCTGGGAGCCACCAATTGAGGGCTGCCGGTAGCTCTCTGCTGCCCTCTGGTGGTGATGAGGGCGAACAGGCAGAGCTTCTGGCCCAGAAGGAAGCAGCTAAGGGAAAGGGAATCTGCTGGGCCTTGGGCTTCTGACTAGGAGCATGGACACTTATACCTGCATAAGGACTTGGGCCTGGGAGGAAGAAGCTCACCCCTTACACCATCTCCCTCATCACAGGGGCCCCAAGAAGAATCATCCACTAACACTTGTAGGGCCTCACTCTCAGCTGCCTTGGGCCCGTGGGGAAAGCAAGTGCTGACCTGCTTGATGGGGATGGCTCTGCCGCTCCCGATACTGTCCACTTTGCACTCAGCAGCCTTCTTCTCCCGGTCCAGGTCAGCACCCTTTCGAGACTGGAAGAGAGAAGAAGAGGAGCGTTAAGGGCTTGGAGCCTGGGCAAGAGAGCTGCCCGCCTGCAGTTCCCGGCCCGCCCGCCTTACTCCCTCCTCCTGGGCAGCCCTAGCAGAGGGGCGGCCGGGGCGGCTGGACGGGAAGGAACTGAGACCACGAGTATTCCAACGGGTTTATTCTTACACACGGCACCATACAGAGCAGCACAGGTCACTGATCCGGGCCCGCCCCTCCCAAAAGAGCAAGGACACGAAATACCGAGGGTGGGAGGAGCACACAGCCCGGGGGGCTGGGGTGTAAGAGAAGGGAGGGGCCAGGAGAGGTGGCTATTGGGGCTGAGGGTGGCCGGGAGCACAGGGCACGACAACTGGGGAGAGCAGAGTCCAGAGTGAGCGGGCGGGTGGCCCGTCTGCAGCACAGACACCACATGGCATGTGGCACTGAGCGCATCAGCGTGGCCCGAGGGCACAGTGGATGGAGAGAGAGAGGAGAGAGGCCAGAAGAGGCCCTGCGCCCTGCCAAGCTCCTGGGGCAGAGTCCACCCAAATGCGGATCCTAGGAAACGGGGGAGGCCAAAAAGAGGGGGCAAGGCAAGCGCGGTGGCGGCGGCTTCCGGAGCAGGAGCAGGAACGGCAGAAGTCCATGCAGGAAGGAGCAGAGGAGGGGAGGGGCAGGAAAGCTCCCCCCAGGAGCAGCTGGGCCAGCGGGCTTCCGTGCCCCCGCCCCTCTGGGCCTCGTCGCGCTGGCCGGCCGGCGTGGGGCCGAGCTCCCTTCTTCTCCATGCAGCGAGCCTGGCGCAGTGTCCAGCCGGGCCTGGTCCCCGGCAGCCCCCAGCGCGGGCTCCAGCGTTCCTAGCCTTCCCTGGGGGTGGGGTTAGTTACAAAGGTTCCTGTGGGTCTCTGGAGCGGGGAGCTCGGCGGCCGCTTCTCATCTGAGAGCAGTCCCAGGGCCCGGCCCGCCTCCGGCCCCGCACAGGGGGAATGTCCAGAGGTGCTGTGTGTCACCACCTGGTCTTCTAATTTGGAAGGAGTTGGAAAGGCCTTTTTGTTGATGAAAAGTTGGAAACAGTGGCACATATCTGCAAATATCGAAAGAATAAAGATTTTGGCAAGTTATACTCAAGCCCCCGCACAAGTCGGTCAGCACTGGTGAGGGCAGAGACCCAGGCGCCTGGGGAGAGGCAAGGCAGCAGCAGGATGAAGAGGAGGAGGAGGAGCAGGAGGAGGAGGCGGCGGCGGCGGCGGCTGCACCCACTGGGCAGATGTGGCCCAGCAGTCCATCTCAGAAGGGAATGTCCACCACTCAGAGGCCTGGGCCCATCCCTCCTGTTCTCCCAGGCTGCCAGGAGCCAAGGGCACAGAGGGGGACCAAAGGACTGCAATTGCAGCATGGGAGAGAGCACAGCCAGAGGCAGCAGGGAGCTGGGCAAAGAGCCACCGGAGAGTCAACTGCCACCCGGCAGCTCCAGGTCAGCACCTGTCCCCAGTCCCCTCCTGGGCTTCACAGCCCAGACCGCCACAGCCCTCTGCCCCTTTGGCCCAGGGAAGAGGAAGGTGGGTGAAACTGCTGCCACCAGGTCCCCAGACAGAACTGCTGGTTGGAGCAGGGTCCAGCCCACCCCAGCCAGGCTGGTGAGCCGAGAGGCCGCCAACCTCCAGAGGACCCCAGGAGCCCAGAGGGGCACCTCTCCCATGAAGGACGGGAACAGGGGCAAGAGTGGCAACAAATGAGTACATGGAGTCATGGGGGAGACTGGGGAAGTCACAACCAGGCTCGGCGGGGGGTCACCAGCCATAGAGCAGGCAGGACACACAGGGCGCCCCTTCGAGCAGGTCTGCTAAGGGACAAGGGTGGCCCCAACAGTGATGATGGGGGGAGGTCCCAAGATACCCCATAGAGACGGACATGCCTTGAGGCCGCCTCAGGGACAATGGCGCAAGTGAAGTCACCATGGAAATGATGGAGAGAAAAAATCAGGTTGCCACTGTGAAGATGGAGAGAATGGAAGGGCCCGGAGGGAGGGCCGTGCTATGAGCTTGCAGCAGCAAGGGGCACAGGAAGCAGCACAGCTAGGAAGGCAGGCAGCGGGCGCATGGAGTGAGCACAGAGTGCCGCGTCAGGAGGCCGCAGCCGGGATGGCGGATGCGGGAGGGAGGCGAAGGGTGCCCCGGGGTCGAACCAGCCAGGGGGGGAAGATGGGAGGTTAAGAATGGAATCCAGGCAGTGGATGACTGAGGCGCAATGCTGGGGAGCAGGGTGCCAGCAGCGGTCACCACGGTGACACAGGTACCCCAGGGTTCTACAGCAGCAACAGCAGCAGGTGTGGGCACAAGCAGGTGGCCACCAAGGCTCTGAGCATCTCAATGAATAGAACAGAGGCAGGAAGCTGCAGGTGTGGGAGGGTCGGGGCCGGGCAAGCACAGTGCTTGGCAGCAGCCACAAAGAGGTCAGTGAGCACGGAGGCAGGCAGCCAACAGGGAGCAGTGTGCAGGCAGGACAGAGGCGAGGACACAGGAGCAAGGCCTGGGGCACTGGCTCTGTCTGGCCGGGTCCAGAGAGTCTGGCCTGGCTGGCTGGATTCCGGCCCACGTCAAGAGCCAAGCCCTGGCTCTCAGAAAGAGGCGCACAGAGTGACGCAGAGGGACAGGCCGCTCACCCACCTTTGTCTGGCCAAGACTCCAGGAACAGTCCAGCCAGGGCCCAGCAGGAGGGCCCAAGTTGGGGAGGACACAGTGTATAAAAACTGGGAGTGGAGAGACACCAGGCTCAGAGGCCCAAGAGCTGAGGGGCTGGCCCTGAGCAGGGGGTATGCCCCACTCTGGGTGGGGGCACGAGGTGGGTGGGGAGGGGCAAGTAGCTCACAAGGAGACCGGACAAACCTGAGCGGGAGGCAGGAGGCAGCGTGGTGAAGCCCAGGAAAAGATGGCTAAGCCTTTGTTAAACCAATCACAGCGGTGGGTGGGAAGCATGAATGTTCCCCTCGGCAGTGGGGTAACGGAAAAAGAGCCGGAAGGCGGATTGGGAGGCCTGGCTCTGACTCTAGCTCGGCCAGCTAACCCTCTGTGTCGCCTTGGGCAAACAGCCTTCTGGCCTCCGGTTCATTAGCTGTTGAATCAAAGGGGGTCAGGGGAGTTAGGCCACAAATCCAAAGATCCCTTCAAGATGACACAGAAACCCTCGGGGCTGGGAGGGCTGGACGCTGCAGGGGGGAGCATGTGCACAGGGGGCCGGAGGGTGCGCTGGGGACATGGTGAGGGCAGTGTAGGGAAGCCCCTCATGGGCTCAGAGGAACAGTCTAGAGATTTGAGGGCCCAGTGAGGGGCCTCTAGAAGCCATGTGTGTCCTCCAGTGAGAGGCTGCAGGTGGCATCCTTCTGACGGGGGCTGCCCGTGCCCTCCTGGCTGGGAGCTCGGTGCTCGGCCCTGCCTGTGCAGTGGCAGCAGCTGGGCAGGGAGGAGGGCGGGGCACGTACCGTGAAGATGTTGGAGCGCCGCTTGGACTGCTTGCGGATGGGCGTGGGGGTGGAGGAGGCAGCGATGGTCTCGATGCGCAGCTCCCGCTGGCTGATGCTGGGGGTAGAGGGGACTGAGGACGAGTAGTCACTGAAGGCGCTGCTGCCGCCATTCGTGGCCTAAGGACAAAGAGGGCGGCTGAAGTGGCTCTGGGGTCGAGCAGAGAGGGATACCGGGGCAGCAGGCAGGTGCCAGGAATTCTTGGAGTAATGGGGACCTGGCTAGGGGCGGAGAGTGCCAGAGGCACCACTGGATCCTGACGGCATGTACTGAGAGGAGTGGGAGTAGCCAGGAGGCCAGAAGGATCCAGTTGCCACAGCGGGCCACCAGGCTGCCCCACTAGGCTGGAGAACCTTTATCCTAGAGCCCTGAAAGGAAGGTTTCTGCACCAACTAGGGAGCTAAATCAGAGTCAAGGACGAGCAGGCAAAATCAGGGACAAAGCCTGGAAGTGAAGGAACTATGCAGCCCTTGCTAGCAGGTGATCTGGAACAAGGGAGCAGCTCACCTGGGAACCCCTAAAGTCAGACATGTGACACCTTGGCAAGACGCCAGGAGATGGGCACCGTGGACCAGGACTGGGCTCACAGTGCTGGGGACGTCTAGGATTTGCTTTGAGCACGTGTGCGGCAGGGACAGAGATACAGGGCAGACAGCAGAACACAGGACTGCCGGAGTGGGCTTCAGGTGAGGAACAGAGAAGGGAAGGCAGAAGAAACGACAGGGCTCACAGAGTGGAGATGGAGTACACTGAAGGGTCTGCTCCAGAACTCGGGAGACCAGAGGCCCGCACCCCACCTGCTCTCACCGGAGCACCTGGCCTGACCACTTGACTCCTCGAACTCTCAGGTGAGCCTAAGGAGCCACTCAGCAGAGCTGTCAGGGCAGGGTGTAGCCGCTCTCAAAGAGCATCAAGAAAGACCTACCCCTCCTTCCCTCTCCTAAGAGGGTTACTGATGGGAATTCCAGCACCTTCTCACAAGTCCTAAAGGGAGGGAGAACTGCAGCAAGGCTGCCACTGGAAAGGGCAGTGGCGGTAAGTTTGACTGCTCCAGTAAGCCTGTCCATGTAGGGCCCAGGGCTTGCAGCAGAGGGCAGCAAAGTGGGGAACGCAGCTGAAGAACCAAGCCCTGGCCCACATGCCAAGCACAGAAAACTGGCCTGGCAATAGGCCCAGGTGTGGACAGGCGTCCAAGTGGTATTATTGGAGGGGCACTGGCAGGACCTGGCTCAGAAGCCCCCATACTTCATATCCCCTTGGATCAAGCACTGCCCTTCCAAAATACAAACACTCCCAGAGGGCTGACAGGGCAAGCCTCTGCTCAGCAGACATAAGGCCATCAGTTGCTTCTTCCTCTCAGGAGGAGATTACAGCTGCTGGCCGACGAAGGGGCTCACCTACAAGAGGAGGGCGAGTGCCCAGCAAGCCTGAAAGAACCTTCTCTCCTGTGCCAGCAGAGCATGATTTCCACAGGACACAGTCCTGAGACAATGCTAACAGGACTCATCAGAACACGTGTCTGTGCCATCTTAGCTGAAGTGGTTGTTGGGAGACAGTGGAGAACACATGCAACACAGGAGCGGGGAAGGCAGTCACTCCATGACAGAGCCGAGGCCAAGGCCAATCGTGCAGGCTAAACGGAACGCAAGCCACATGCAGGAACAGGAGGCGGAGGAAGCCGGCAGAGGAAGTGTGAGAAGGTGGCAGAGGGGGCAGTGGGACACACAGACAGGTCCAGGATCAAGGTCAGTGGCCGCACCTGGTTGATGTGCACGGCTGGGATGGAGGCAGCGGATACGGCCGAGTGGCTGGGCGAGTTAGGCAGGGACTTGCAGGGCCCGATCGCCAGCTGCTGCTTCTTCCGCAAAGCCACCACTTTCTGGGCCACTGCAGGAGATAGCAGAATCAATTATGCTCACTGGGGAGAAGGGTAGAAAGCCCAGCTTGGTGCCTCCCTGCAAAACACAGCTATGCTTGCCAGGGGGCCTTCCTGCACCCCTGCTCCAAGGCCCAAGTTACCGTCCTGGAAGACGCGCTCCACGTTGAGCCCGTAGGTAGCGCACGTCTCGTAGTAGGTGCAGCGCTTCAGGTCTGTGGAGAGCTTGCGGGCCCTGCTGTCATCGATGACGCGGGGATTGGCGGCACTGATGGCGTCTGTAGGAGGGGAGGTGTCACACGTGGCAGGGGAGTGGGGTGGGTATACAGACCTAGGAATGCGGAGTCTGGGTTTCATTTCATTTTGCTATCACGGAGTAGAAGTGAGCTGACCACTTAACCTCCGAGTCTGTTTATTCATGGCAAAAAATGTGGACGCAATAGTCACACAGATTGCAGGACTCAGCTGGAGAAGAGCAAGGAAGAGGCCCTGGGCTATGGGCAACCTGGGAGGGCTAAGAAGGGAGTGGCGGCTAGGGGCTCCCCTGCCCCTGCCCACCAGGCTCTGATGGCCCCGCCCCTGCCCCCTGGAAGACCCAGGCGGGCCCGCCTCACCCTGTGTGCCCACTAGCACCGTGGGCACCTCGCTGGCGTTGCGGAAGCTGCAGAGCCGCAGGAAGTAGTTGTACACCGTCTGGAAGCTGATTTCATCCTCCAGGCTGAACACAAACACCACTGCATCCACCCAGGCGGCAAACTAGGGAGACCAGGCCGAGTTAGCACACTCGCCTGGGCCCGCGAACTCCTGCACTGGGAGGATGGAAGGACCCTGACAGGCCCTTGTCCCCAGAAACACACCTCTGCCCAGTCCCAACTGGAAACCAAGGGCCCCAGCAGGAGCATCACCTGGAGTTCAGGGGGGCCTCCTTCATCTCGGATCAGCAACAGGTAACTTTGGCCATCCACCACAATCTCCTTCTTAAACCGACCCCCTAGGACAGAGTGCCGAGTCAGGACCAGACTTGGGGGAAGGGGCAAAGAAGAAACCTAAGCTCCCAGTGTGGGGGAGAACAGGTCCATGCGGCCAGTCTCTGGGCCAGGCTGTCCTTGCGGCTCACCTTCAGGGGACTCCTCCTGGACATAGGTCCCTGTCAGATAGCGGTGCACCAGGGCTGACTTCCCACTAGACAGGTTCCCCACTATGCCCTGCAGGAGAGGAAGGGGCAGAGCAGTGATCAGAAGCACCAAGGAGAAGAAAGAAGGGAGAGGGTGGATGGGTGGGGGCTCAGAAGAAGTAATGCCCAGGCCCACCATTCCAAATCTGTCCCACCCAGCCACAGAGCTGCCAGGGCCTCCCTCGGGCCCACTCACCACTTTAAGCTCCGGCACAGAGCGGCTCAGGGTCCACTCCTGGCTGTTCACAAATGAGTCTGTGAAGACAGAGCCACCTCATCAGGGCCACTGTGGCACACACACCTGTCTTAAGCACCACCACCAGTGTTGCCCACAATGTCCCTTTTTGGCCAAGGCCAGAGGATAGCACTGTCTTCTAAGAGACCTTGAACCTCACCCCTAGTTCCCTAAGAAGCATCAGGAAGATTCTTCCTAAGCCAAAGTCAGTCTTTAGGACAAGACTGAGGGCTCAGTCTCAGTCCTTTCTGGCCTTAGACTTGTGTCCCTCTTTCCCCTCTTCATGCTCCAGCGCGTATTTCCCACCTGGAGCCCATCTGGCTTAGTTCCAGGGTACCTTTCATCCAGATCAGAGGCCACTCCAACAAGTCTCAGACCAGACCCCAAATGGGCAGGGCATCTAGCAGAGAGGGGCTGGCCTCTTGCAAGTAAGAACTGCTCACTCTTGGCAGGGTGGGGCCACCCACTGCATTCCTGAGCTAGAGTGAAGAGGGAGTAGCCTTACCTGGCCCTGTTCTGTACAGGCAGGTCCAATGAGGCCATATCTACCCTGCCCTGCCCAACCCCTTTCCCAAGCTCCTCCTTAGCTAGGGGCCCACCTCCAGACTCCCTTCCCTTCAAGCCACTTCCAGAACCACTGGCCCCTGAGTCCTGCAGGGATCCTCTCAGAGAAGGGAAGCTACCAACTATCATTGTCCTCTGATGGGCAGCCCCCATCTCCTTTGCCCTCCCAAGTTTCCACCTATAGCCTTCAGCAAGCTCCTGCTGGCCCAGCCTCAGCTGGCCTTTGTCTGGGCAGCGCCTGCTTCTCCCAGGCTCCCAGACACACTGACACTGCCCCCAGGTTGTTTCAGAGTAGTTATCACAACCAGGTCCCCTAGCAGTGAGAGGTCAGCCCAAGACTAGAAGTTAGGAAGCTGCTGAGTGCAGCTTAGAGCCATCTGACTCCACAGAGCACCTTCCTTCCCTGGGCCTCAATTCTGCATGTGGCAAATAAGGGGGTAGGGATTTGAACTGGGACCCTTCCTACTCTCCTATTCTAGGACGCTAGGGCAGGGCCATAGCCTGCTCTGGCCTGGAGCAGGCCATCTCTTCTGGACACTGCTGATGATCCCAGACACCAACTGCAGCACTGATGACACTCGGAGGAACCCATCTATCTACTCCAGGCCCACACCGCGCGCCTGCCTTGACCAGGTGGGTTCCTGGCAGATTCTCACTCAAGTCCTCGGTTTTCTGCCAGACTCCAAAGAGGCCACCCAGGAGGCGCTGCATTCCCCTTACCGCTCGGCGCGCTCAGGAGCCCGGGAGCCGCGGCCGCCCTGCGGCTCCACAGTGGCGCGGAGGGCGCGGGCTCCCTCCGGCGGAAGCGGCTGGTGAGCAGCCTCCAGAGGCTGGCGGCGGCGCGGGGGCGGCTTGGCTCCCGCGCTGCGCTTGGGACCTCGGCGCCCAGCAGGTCCCGGCGGCTGGAAAAGGCGCCCAGGGAGCTGGCGTCGCCGTCGCTGCGGGTGCGCGCGCGGGGCGGCCGGGCCAGCAGCCCCGACTCGGAGCGCCGGATCTCCTGGCCGCGGCGCAGGCGGAAGCTGAAGCTCTTCTTCAGCGCCGACAGACCGCGCCGGGGACCCTCGGCGCCGCGCCCGCCGCCGCCGCCGCGGAACACCTGCCAACGCTGGCTGCTCCACAGCGATGCGCCGCGCAGGAAGCCCGAGCTGCCCGCGCGGCCCAGCCCCGCGCACGGCGCCTCGGCCGCCGCCAGCTCCAGACGGTTCACCTCCAGGAACGTCATGCTGGTGGGCCGCGGCCGCAGCGCCGGCTCCCCGGGGGCACGGCTGCGCCGGACCGGAGCGGGGCTGGTCGTGGGGCTGGCCACCGGGCTGGGTGCGGGCGAGCCGGGCCGCCCCGAGGGCGCAGGGCTCCGGCGGCCGAGGCGCGGACGCAAGAGGCCAAGGAGCAGGCCACGGGCACCGGTGGGCGCCGGCCCCGAGCTGCCCGAGCATACGCTCCGCGGCCGCGCCGGTTGCTCGCGCGCGGCGCACAGGGCGGCCTGCAGGGCGGCGGTGGTCCGGCCGGCCGGGGCACCGTGCAGGTCCAGCGAGTCGCAAACACTAAGGGCGCGGCGGCAGGCGGAGGGCCGCTCCCCGCTGCACCTGTCCCCGGGCGGCCAGCCCCGCTCCATGCTCAGGGCCCGATGTCGAGGGCCAGGCCCATGGCGAGGGGCGCGGGGCTGGGCCCGGGCCGGGCCGCAGCCGGGGCGCACGGACCTCCGGCCTCTGGACACCTGGTGTGGGCCCACAGAGTCTCTCAACTCTTCCACCTCGCAGCCGGCAAGCCCAGACCTGGAGCGGCTGGGAGCAAGCCCAGTCAGGAGAGAGAGGCGGCAAGTCTGGCCTGGAACACCTAGGATCGGTGGAGCAGGGGAGCCGGCCTGCTGGGGCAGCCCCTGGGAACCTTCAGAAAACAGGAAATTCCAGCCCAGGGCTCCTCCTAGGACTGGGCAGGTAGGTGAGGAGTTGTCATTAAGAGCAGGCCAAATAAATAACAGTCCTTGAGTACACCACACACCAGGCCCGGTTCTGGAGACAAGTTGATCATTTTCTCTTTCTCTAAAGGAAGAGCAACCAGAAGAGCCAAGGACAGGAGGCTAGATTCATTAAGAGGTCAAATCAGGAGTGAGGAACCAAGCCTTATGCCGTCTCTGGACCTAAGTCTCCTCATTTGTAAAATGAGGAGCTTGAACAAGGCAATCCTGTCTCAATTTTTGGCTTGACATTCTGAGGCAGAGAGCTGCTGGATGCTACAGCCAGCTGCTGTTAGTGACTGAGCTGTCCTTTTCTCTGAAGATTGTAAAATCCCAAAGATACTCATCTGCCTGGACTAAGTGTCCTCCTGCCTAAGGGCAGCAGAAAAATCAAAAGATAACTTCCAGGCCCAGACCACAAAGGACTCACTTCTGAGCCTTCGGTGGCCACTCTCTGGCTGCTCACTGGGTCTCACCTCCTGTCCAGATGATGGCAGCAAGGTGGCTTCCAGTATTGGCCAGCACCTGGCACTCTGTAAATGGCAACACCCCAAACTCTGATACCCTTTTAGTTTCATAAGAGTGGGCTGCACTCAGAAAATCCGGGATCACCCCAAAATGGGGCAAGAGTTGTGCACAGTCAACATCTCTTCTTTCTTTCCCAGGTCCTTAAGACAGCCAGCACACCACAATTCACAAAGTACAACCATGGGCCTCAGGAAGCAGATCAGGAGAAACCAGTTTAGGTAGTGGCAAGAGGGGCCTGAGCTTCCTTGGAAAAGATTACACTCCCAAGACTCCTCCACCCCAGTCCCACCCCACTTCCAGTGTCCCCTTCAGCATCCCAATGTCCCTTTAAGCTTTAGAACTCCATGGTCTAAGCTAGTAGAGATAAAAGCTGCACATTCCTGAGGGGGCTGGGGGTGGGGGAATGCCTGGGAAGGCAGGGCCTCTCCATCCTAGGTGCTTTGGCAGAAAGGAGGGCTGGAAACTCCCAAGTCCTGGGCTGGATCTCTGGGGCATTTCACATCTTCACACGACTAGTTATTAACAGTGTTGAGGCAGCCTGCTTCTCTCCAGGAAGCACATTCCCCCATATGTCATAGGTTCCACAGAGGAAGCTTTCCCAGGATCCTCAGGCAGGCACAAAGACAAGAACACAACTCAATACTCACATATAAGTCTGCCAACCTTTCTGAGCTTCAGAGTAAAAGGATGAGGTAGTCTATCTGCATCTGTCCATCTGTGCTCTCTCACCCGCATACGGATTACCCTTCCTCAAAGAATAAGGCTGACCATTTTGCAAGTCTTCTCCCAGCTAATGAAAATGCAAGCCACAGGCAGTAGTTGTGGAAGCCAGTGTGTGGGGAGGAGGGGGAAAGAGGACAAGATAGCTAATGTGGGTATGTTGCTTTAGCATTTAGCATCCTTCCACAGTGGAGAATACCTGGATGGGTCAGAAGGGAGAAAGTCCCAGCTCATATGTGCTGGTCACATGGCATGTGTGGTACACACACACACACATACACACACATACACACAGTAGAGTCAGAGAAGGCAGGCAGCAGCGCCCAGTCCCTGAAAGAACAATGACACTTAAGAAGACACAGGCTCCTGAGTCCCACTGCACCTGAAGAATCCATCCAGGCAGAAAGCTTATCCTGGGTCAATTCCCAAACCTGGATGGCTTCCTCTTCTTTACCTGTCTGCCTCCTCCTTCCTGTCCTCTTTTCCTGGGAACTTTTCTTGACCCATAAAAACTACAGAGGGAAGAGCATCTGCTCCCACATAAATGTCTCAACATACCAGGTCAGTGGAAGACTCCAAAGAGGAAAGTAGCCACAGGCATACACCTGTTCCTCATGGGCTAACCCCAGGTCCTCCTGGACTATCCCCAGGTCACGGAGGAAGTCCCATCTGACAAGACTCTGCTCCAAAGACATGCAGCAAACACAGCTCTACCTCACAGCCATTACCCAGTGAGCCTAGAGCAAATAAGGAAGTCCTAAAAAGCTCTAGACTAGCCATCCCTAAAGAGGACCAAACTCCATAAAATTAGCCCTTGGGTTTGCTATTTCCTTGGGCCATCAGAAGCACTTGCCTCTCGAGGGCTGAAAATTTCCCTGCAAATTTCTGGGGAGTTGAAACGTCTCACAGATGCCTGAAGTGGAGGTTCTGAGTCAGGATGAACAACCTCCCCTGGGGAAGAAGTGCAGGAGCTGCTGCCTGGTGCGTAGATGCCCTGCTCGGATAAACACAGGTGCCTGGGGCCAGAGGGGTTGTTCCACAGAAACCGAAGGACCATAGGTAGAGGTGAGACATGTGATGCTGTCAAGAAGAGAAAGCTGGGGGCTGGGATTGTGGCACAGTGGTAGAGTGCTCGCCTAGCACGCGTGAGGCACTGGGTTTGATCCTCAGCACCACATAAAAATAAATATATTCTGTCCACCTACAACTAAAAAAGTAAATAAATATTTAAAAAAAAAAAAGAGAGAGAGAGAAAGCTGGTCCTGAGTTAGAGACAAGGGGCGGCTCTGCCATAGGAGTCCCCAGGCCTCGCCCCAGGTCTCCACCCAGTGTTTGCTGGCTGATGCGCTGATAAAAACTGGGTTGTGCCCGGCTGCAGCCCACACAATGCACAGGAAACTGGTGGATATCTTCTTCTCCAAGATGAGGAAGGACCAGCTTTCTCCTGGAGACCAGGGGCTGGGATTGTGGCTCAGCGGTAGAGCGCTTGCCTTGCATGCGTAAGGCACTGGGTTCGATCCTCAGCACCACATAAAAATAAAGATATTTGTGACCATCTCCTGGAGACCAAAGCTTGTGGTTGACCACAGGGAAAGGCTTCATTCAGGCTTCTGGTGACCTGTGTGGTCCCAGAGCCACACACACGGGCTCTTCCTGTCCACAGGACAGGAAGCAAAGCTCTTCCTGTCCACACGGTGGCAGCAAAGCATCTTCCTGAGGCCCTGAGTGCAGGCTGTGGGGTGGGGCCGGGGAGGCTGGTGGGAACCTGCAGCCCCCTTGGGTTGTCAAGGCCACTCAGGAGGCAGTAAGAGGCACACCAAAGCTCCTGGAGGGCTGATGTATAAGCTGTGCTCAGGTCTCTGGGATGGGGATTAGGGAACTGAGAAGGAGAGAAGGGTCCTTGGGCGGCCACCCTGGTACACAGCCTGAAGACAATCCTTATATGCTACAGCCAACAATTAGCCTCCAAAGTCCACCTCTAAGCCACTTTGGCCAGTGGCCTCCACATCAGCAAATGCACAGCACTGGCTCCTAAGCTGCTCAAGCCAAGACCCAGCAGGGTCGCCTCTGCTCCTTTTCTCACCAATCCCCAGCCATCTGGTCCTGAGGGCTCTACCTTCCACTTGTGGCTCCTTCCCCCAACAGGGAGGCAGTGGCCACCCCCAACCCCAGGTCACTACACCATCTTCCTAACAGCCTACCTGCGCATACCCAAACCACGCTGCCAATCTATTTTCTTGACAGCAGGACCTTTTAAAACCATGATCTCATTATATCCAGCAAAGCCCTGTAGCAGCTCTCAGTCCTCAACACCAGTCTCCTTACTCCCTACCCAGACCCTGTCCATCTCACCTGGAACCACCCACCCACCACCCAGCCACACAGAGCCTCTACTGGGCCATGCCTGTTCCCCACCCAGGGCCTCTATACCTGTTTGTCCTTCTTTGGGAGCCCAGCCATCTCAGTGGCCCTTCCGCTGACACTAACACGCACATTCTCAGAGGTCTTCCTCGTGTGTTTCGTGTCCCCAAAAGAACTCTGCTGGGCCAGGCGCGGCAGTGCACTCCTGGAATCCCAGTACTTAGGGAGGCTGAGACAGGAGGATTGCGAGTTCAAAGCCAGCCACATCTCGAACTCTGGTGAACTCTGCTGGGCTCACAGAAGGTGTGCAACCATCTCCATGAGTGAGTGAATGAACGAGTGTCTTTGCCAAGACGAACTGTGTTCTAGGGCTTTTGTTCTCCTTGGGAGGAGGGAGACAGGTGTGAAAAAGAGATGGTTCCTGTCTGGGACAATCTGTTGAGGCAACTGTCTCAGGCAAAATAATCTGAACAGTCTCCAAGTGCAGAGGCACAGTGGTGTGCTGGTGGGACCAGCTCCGAGTGTGGACAGCTGGGCTCAAATGCAGACTGTGGCATACCCTCACCAGTGCCACTGACCACCTGCTGAGGCTTCAACCTCACTGAGTCTCAGACTGAGTGTGTAAGCCAGGAGAAACCCCAAGTGCCCAGCTACAGCAGGTGATCAGTAAAAGGAGCCATTCTTCCTACTGGGAGAGACTGCTGTAGGACACAAGAGTGATTTAAACTGGTGCCAGCCTCCTCCCAGTCTAGCTGGGCACAGCCAGCCCATGACCGTGACAGGTCCATATCAGCCCCCTGTGGCCAAGGCTGGTTTGGCCCCTCCAATGTCTTCTCTAAGAGACCTCCAAGCTGGGAGGACCCTAGTCCCAACCCTAGAACTTCAGAATATACTTATGTAAAAACAGGGTCAATAGTTGGTTAAGATGACACCACACTTAAATGTCAGCCCTTGAAAGGCAAGTGCTTCTGATGGCCTGAGGAATCAGCAAACCCAAGGGCTAGTTTTATGGAGTTTGGTCCTCTGGAGTAGGCCCTGGCCCCATGACCATTACCCTCATCAAAAGGGGAAAGCTAGCTCAGACATGCACATAGGGCCTGAAATACAAAGGGACACAGGGAGAGGATGGCCGTCTACAGGCCTTGGAGAGAGGCCGGGAACAGATCTGTCCCTAGCACCTTCGGAAGGATGCCCTGCTGACACCTTGATCTCAGACCTCGGTCCTCTAGAACTGAGACAGTGACTTTCTGCTCTGGAAGCCCCCGGTTCGCAGTACTTTGCTAATGCAGCCCTAGGAACTACCGAGGCAATGAACTCTGCAGAAAAACCAATGCATGTGTGGATGAACACAAAGGTGGTTTTGGTAGGAGATTCCTACTCCCCAAAGTCCTACCATGGATTTCAGGTTCAGAATTCAAAGCCCAGCTCTGTCTTCTTTTTTTTTTTTTTTTGGTGCCAGGGGTTTAACTCAGGGGCACTCGACCACTGAGCCACATCCCCAGCCCTATTTTGTGTTTTATGTAGAGACAGGGTCTCACTGAGTTGCTTAGCACCTCACTTTTGCTGAGGCTAGCTTTGAACTCGTGATTCTCCTGTCACAGCCTCCCAAAGGGCTGGGGTTACAGGTGTGCACCACCACACCCAGCTTAGTCCTGTTCTTTTAGAGGTAATGACACTGATGTGCAGAGAAGGAAAGCACTTTGCCCAAGTTGCAGAGTCAGTGGTAGAACCTGGACAAGGCCCAGTCTACTCGAGGCCTCCAGTTTTATTTTTTGAGTATCTGTAAAGAGGAGGCCTTGTGAGTGGCCCCTGAAGCCACCTCCATCACCTTAAGGCAGGGTGGGGCAGAGAATCCTGTCAGCCACAGTGTAAGGCCCTGGGAGTGTCCCTGACACCACCTCCTGCTCTGACCAGCTGCAGCAGCTGCCTGACAGAAGGATCAAGGAACTTCTGAGGACACCTGGCGTGCCTGGCCCTGCCCAGCAAGTCAGCTACTCCTCAGGGGAATGGCACAAGCAGGTGCTGCACTCCTATCCCCGGGCCTGCGCTGGGCCAGGTGCTGGTTGGTTACTCTTTATCCCATCTCTAATTCTCCCAGGCCCAAAGGTGTGGGAGACTGCAAGAAGAGTACCCTCTACAGAGGAGCTTCAGCCTTCAGGCTTCAATGCGACCTTTCATATGCACCCTAAGTGCACTGGTGCCTCATAATTCTGACCCCCCTCCTGCATTTTAGGTGTTGTGGGGTTGTTTTTGCTTTGTTTTGTTTTGTTGGTACTGGGGATTGAACCCAGGGGTGCTTAACCACTCAGCCACATCCCCAGCCCTTTTTATTTTGAGACAGGGCCTCACAAAGTTGCTTAGGGCCTTGCTAAATTGCTGAGGCTGGCCTCAAAATTATAATCCTCCTGCCTCAGCCTCCTGAGTCACTGGGATTCCAGGCATGTGCCACCACACCTGGCCATTTCAGTTGTTTTTAAATGCTATTCTCTCCCTTCAAAATTGAACACACAGTTCAGACAAAGTCCCATGAGCTACAAATCTGTTTCATCCAGTCAAATGTGTCTCTATAATCCCAGCACTTAGGGAGGCTGAGATAGGAGAATTGCGAGTTCAAAGCCAGCCTCAGCAACGGTGAGGCACTAAGCAGCTCAGTGAGACTCTGTCACTACATAAAACACAAAATAGGGCGGGGATGTGGCACAGTGGTTGAGTGCCCCTGAGTTCCATCTCCAGTACCAAAAAAAAAAGTGTCTCTAAAATGTGTCCAAGTTTATGAACTCTTCATTTCTTATTAGCAGTTCCAGCATTTTTATTAGCTTCCTTTTTTTTACAAAAATAAAATATTTTTATAAAAGGAAAATGCAATAAAGTGGTCAAATAATTGCATTAATTTTGAGGACCAACAGGAAGAAACTGCCCAAGGTGAACTGCTAAGAGTGCAAGAACACACGTGTACGTCAGGCTCTCAAGGAAGCGGGCTGAGTCAGATGCACAGGTGTAGGAGAGGGAACAGTGTATGTTTTTTTTTTAACAACAACAACAACAAAAGGCTCAGGTAGCCTGAGAGTCATCAGGTGCACAAAGGTTTACTGCAGCTGAATTCCCATATAATGGATTTTATAAGGGTAGGGCCTGGAGTCGCCTCATCCATGGGACAGTCTGGGCGGCCCTACAGCACCTGGCCTCCTCTGCACAGCCATAGAGTATCCTAAGCTCATGCTCAATGTGCTCTCATGAGCACCCCTCATGCTGGGGGTGTGGGCTCCTGGGCCTCCTCCAGGGGGCACACAGCCTCTGGCCAGTGGCCCCCACACAACCGAGCTACCACGCGTGCCCTAGATCCCGGAGGCAGCAGTCACATGGGCCACCACTGGCCACTTGCTAACAGCAACACCTTGCTGAACATGATGGCCCCCGGGGAACTTGACACATTAACCCACTTAACCCTCCGAGAAAGGTGCCAGGAATCTCCCCAGTTACTGATGAGGAGCCAAGTAACTTGGTCACCGGCCAGTAGGTGATTTGAACCCAGGCCATCTGCTCAGCTAGCTAAGATGCCCTTGGCCTCCCAGGCCTGGCCACTGCTTCCCTAGCCTGCAGCAATCTGTGCTGACTCAGGGCCTGCTGAGTGAGGCCTGAGGCCTGAACCTCTCCAGAGTCAGAGTTCAGAGTTCAAGCAGCTGCCATCTACCTTGTTTTCTCCCCATCCACGAACAGCCCAGCCTTGGCCTTCCTTCTAAAGGAAGCAGGGCCCACCTCCTAAAAAAAAGCCCTCTAAGCCCAGCATGGTGGTACACATCTGTAATCCCAGTGACGGGAGGTTGAGGCAGGTGGTTTGCAAGTTCGAGGCCAGGCTCAGCAACTTAGCAAGGCCCTGTCTCAAAATAAAAAAGGGCTGGGGATGTGGCTCAGTGGCAAATGGCCCCTGGGTTCAGTCTCCAGTACCAAAAAAAAGAGCCCTTGCAGATTCTCCCTCACTGACCTCTTGTCCTTGACTTCTATCCCCCCATCCCTGGGCCATAAGGCATGAATGCTGATCTCAGGCTGCCAGAGCTCCCCTCCCAGGGAGGCATAGCATTTACAAAAGGAGAAAGTGGCACAGTTGCCCAGGTGCTGTGTCACTTTGCGTGGACAGACCTGGACAGAGGCCAGGAAGCCATGTGCATCAGGCAATGGCATGGGTGGCCACGCTTATTCTTTTTCAAAAAACCAGGTATAAAATCATGGGCTGGCGATAGATCTAAGTGGTAGAGCAGTTTGCCCACCATGCTTGAGGCCTGGGTTTAACTCCCTAGCACCACAAAAAATAAACAAACTACATGACAATGCCGGTGTAAAACACAGCACGATCAGGAGAAAGAAAGCCTGTCTTTGTTGTTGTTGGTACCAGGGATTGAACTCAGGGGCACTCGACCACTGAGCCACATCCCCAGCCCTATTCTGTATTTTATGTAGA
This sequence comes from Geosciurus inauris, assembly GCA_004024805.1. NCBI lineage: Eukaryota > Metazoa > Chordata > Mammalia > Rodentia > Sciuridae > Geosciurus > Geosciurus inauris. Next base: position 88,430 of record PVHX01002023.1, read on the forward strand.
GACAGGGTCTCACTGAGTTGCTTAGCGCCTCACCATTGCTGAGGCTGGCCTTGAACTCATGATCCTCCTGTCTCAGCCTCCAGAGCTGTTGGGATTACAGGCGTGCGCCACCATGCCCATCCAGGGTTCATTACTTTCGTAAAAAGAAACCACAGAAACGGAAGACTGTTCCACCTGGGAACAACAGGCGGAGTCAGGGCAGGATTGCAGGCAGGTTTGGGGTGGGCAATGCCAGGGGTCTTTATTTTAGGATTTGAAACCATGTGTACGCAGCACGCTCACTCAGAAAACTGCTCTCCAGGAACACATCCATGTCCCCCTCTTCAACACAGCAGCTTCCTGGGTGTCATCCCTGCCCCTACCTCATCGCACTGCAACAACTTGTCACCAAACTGCCCCAGCCCAGGGCGCCCAGGCCAAGTGCAGACTGGATGCCCTGGCAGCCTCCTTGGGTCAGCGGGCTTGGCCTGGCCCACTCCAGCGTCAGCATCACGACATATCATGGTGCGACTTTCCTCCATTAGTCACCACTGCCTTGCTGAGGCCAAGCCAGGCTGTAATCAGCACCCTTGGACCTACATTTCCTTTCCACCAGGGGCACTCCCAGAGGCAAGACCACTGGGTCCGAGACTTCGTGCCGGTGGATGCCATGACTTAACTCATCGCTCCCACTCACCCACCGCGGCGTGGGGAATGCCCCACTGCCCCATCCCGAAGTATCAGCAGTTACTCCCTTGTTGCCGTTGGGACAGGAGAGCAGCGCCTGCATCTGCATCTCCCTGACTGCTAGCGAGGGCGCACCTCGACATGTTCACCGACAGCGCGTTTCCTCCTCTTGTTTCTTTGATCCTGTCCATTGCCCGATGTTCTCCTGGATTTTTAAAAATCTTTTCCTTTACTGCTGGGAGCTCTCTGCATAACAGGCATGCTAACTATTTATGTGACACAGTGCACTATGTAACATAGAAAGGTAATTGAATGGATTATAACACCTGAACAATGACAAATCCACAAGACAAGAGGGATGCTAAAAAGGCAAGGGTGAGGAGGCTTTCTCAATAGAACACCCCTGATTACAGAAGGGCATCAGGATTAGAAAGTCTTTTTTCACAATTCCATTACTGCTGGTGCAGGCAAGGACCTTCAAAGCACGCTAAAGCCATGCAGGGGAGCTGAGGAAGCTGGGGTGTCACCCTCAGACTACTTGCTAAAGGGGTGAATCCCCCCAACTAGGACACCTAGCAGCTGTTACTCTGCCAGCCTCAATACAGGCCTGCAGCACATTCCAAGATGGTTTCCTGTCAAGCTTCTAGACCAACTCAGTTCACGGGCAGCACTTGGGATGCAGGGGCAAGTTCACTCTCCCCAGGTGGCTGCCATTACAAGCTTCTGGAACAAAGACCATCCCTACCAGAACTGCCCAACTCTTCAGAAAGCCGGGGAGCTGGGAAAAGTTCCCATGTGGTCTTCTTTCCTGGCTCCCTCTGCATCTGGAAAACCAAGGCTATAAAAGACATTTTGGGGATAACTGGCAAAATCTGATTATGGATCAGCTGTTAAACGGTCTTAGAGAAATCCTGTTAATTTACCTAGGTGCTACACTGCCATCATGGTCACACAGAGGACATGCCTGGCCTCAGAAGCCCACCCCAGTGCAGGGAGATGGATCATCATGCCGGCAACTGCCTTGGAAAATGAGAGGAAGAGAGAGAGAGAACACATGGGGTAAAATGCAAATAATCAAAATTTTCAATGTTATTTAGAAGAAAAAAATGCTGGGGAAGCGATCTGTCAGTCATGTCCTCTATAGATTCTGGCTACCCGTCTGGCTCAGGAGAAGCCCTCATGCCAAGGTTAGCCAATATTCTAATTTTCTCCCCTATTTTTGAAAGTTTTATCATTTCTTCATGGAACAGTAGTCTAGCCAGAGCACAAGCTTGGAGGCCAGACCTCCTGGGTCCAGGCTGTGCCTCCACCAGGATGAGTGAGCAGCTTGGGCAAATCCCTCAGCATCTCCACACCTGTTTCCTCATCTGCACAAGGGTTAACAACACACACCCTGAAAGGATGTTCTAAACACTACATGAATACAAGACCAGGGCAGGAACAGGGGGTCCCTCTGGAGCTTTAAGAGGAAGTCATGCTTCCCTTGCTGTTCCCTCTGAGATGGCACAGCAGGTCCTGCTGCCCCAGCCTTGTAATTCCCCATCACCCACAGCAAGAGCCGTCAATCTTGTGACATTTGCAGCACAAACACAAAGTGCTAGAGTGTGGGGTGGCACGTTTGTGTAGTTTAAAAACACCCTACGCCAGCAGCTTTTGTGATAAAATCACTGCTCTAGTAAACCCTGTGTGGTGGTGACTGTCGGGGCAGCTGGTCTATGGCAGCACCCCCAGGCCACCTTGCGCCTGGACCACTGTGCTGCAAAACCTCACTGCCCTCAGCACACTCTCGGGATTCTCCTAAGACAAAATTCCTTGCTGTTCTGTCAGCATGATTTCCTTTGGTGCCAGGTCACCACTTCCCACTCCCCAAACTCAGTCTACTCCTGCTCAGGACGGCACGTTCCCAAGGCCAGCTCCTAGCACGATGCCCAGTCAAGGCTGTCACTGCTACCCCTGCTTATGGCAGAAATAAATTCTACTGATCAAATTTGGGGGTACCTTGGAAAAAAGGCTATGGTACTGTCATTCCCAGGCTTAGACCCCTTCATCTCCCTGCCCTCACCCCATGGATCCTTTACAACTGGACACCAGCCCACCCTGCCCTCCCAGTAGCAGAAGGACCGGGCAGTGGCCTCTCAAAAACACCCTAGCAATGATTTATCCCAACCTCTCTGAGCCTCCCTCCCAGCTCAGCCTATCCTGGGCCCTCCGCAGCCCTCTCCAGGTCCCCGGAAGTGCATCTTCTGTGTCTCCTTGGGCAGACCCAGACTAATGAAGCACAATGCGGAGTTCTCATATCTCAGGGGAAGGAAGATGCCAGCAACCTCCAGGGCTGCTCCCACGGCTGCCCTCAGAGCCACCGTGCAGAGTATCAATTTGTAACTGCTTGGCCTGAAGTCTGTGTCTCAGTCTCTTCTACTCCTCTTTCCTGGTATGATATCATTGATGTCCCTTACCCTGGATTTGATGGACTCCCAACCCGACCCTCAGGTTCAGACAGCTTGGTGGAAGCTCACTGTCCTGACCCTACAGAGAAGGTAAGTGGCTGCCATCCTGTGAGCTTCCTTCCTTGTCTCAGACCCCACTGTCACCTGGGTCCATTTACCCTAACACTGCACCCCTGGGGGATTTCCCAACTGAACAGGTAACCAGCAGCCCCATCTGTGTCTAAAGGGCAAGCAGGCTGGCCCGGCAGGAGCATGCACTAAAAATCAGGTCATCGTGATTCCTGTGATTTCCTGAGTCCCGGCTCTGACCCCTGGAGGGCAATCAATGCGCTGCCACCTTCTCATGGGCCACCTGGTCTGGAGCAGGATGGCATCCCACAGGCTCCTCTGAAACACAAGTGATAGGTCCCCACGTCTGGTTTCTCCCCCTCAGGCCCCAAGGAGATGGTGCCAGAGGCCTGGAAACACTTCCTCACTACCCCTGTCCCCAGCTGCCTGAGAGAGCCCCAGGCAACACCTCTGCTGGCCCAGAGTAGCCCTGGCCGCAAGTCCTGCAGGACGTTCCTGAGCTCAGTCACAAGCACAGACTCAGGAAACAGGGCTTTTCTGACCCAGGACAGAGGAACGGAGGCTCCTCAGTGGATCAAGCACCCACTGAGCCAGGTCTGGTGCTGGACCAGGACCCAGGAGTAGACTGGACAGCCCTATCAAAGGCACAGGGCTTAGGGTCCAGCAGAGAAAGGCAAGTGAAACAGATATGAACGAATGACACATGCCAGCCAGGGAAGGCAGTGGCTGCTCCAGGCCAGGGTTCTGGGGGGACCTGAAGATGGACAGAGTGAGCCAGGCTAGGCAGGGGTCTACCAGAAGAGGGCAAGGATGGACTGTGTGGGCAGGTACTGGGCAGAGCAGGACAAAACACAGGGAGAGCCCCAAGGGCAGGGGGAGGCAGCACTGGTCCTTGGTAAGGGCAAGGAGGCTGGTCCTGGAAACTGAAGTCAGGACTTGGAAGTAAGGCTCTCCCAGTTCACCAAGTGAGCCTGGACACTGCGTGGCCACTGTGAGATCATCTTCCACACGTAAAGGGGACAATGACATGGCCTTGGCAGGCCGTTGTGTGGCTCAGGGCCCTATCTCACACCAAGCATCTTCTGGGCAGTGAAGGCCAGGAAGGCTGGCTCCCCTGAGGCCCCACAGCTGGCTCAGAATGTGATAAGGGAGCCCTCAAAAGAGCTGCAGGACAGCACCTCCCGCAAACAGGAGCAAAGCTGGAGGAGAAAGACATGAGAAAGTAGGTGACCACTTCAGGGCTGGAGGAGACCTCTGATGTCCATCTGATATGCCACAAAGAACATGCTCGAGGCAGGGACTGCCCAGTCCCGCTCATCCACAGGTTCCCTTCTGGCTCCTGGGTAAAGATGCTGAGTCCTTCCTGATGTTAGTAAGGAGGGGTCAAAGGGATCCAGCATTTATTGCTGTAGTGCTCGGGGATGCTCCTTCCTGGGTGGGTCCACCATCACCTCATCTGCAAGGGTAGGGGCAGACTGCATTTCACAGCCAGAAGGAGGCTTACAGACATGGCAAGAAGCAAAGCTGGAGTTGGAGGGCCCCCTTCTGCACCAATGGTTTCCAAGAGCAGGTCCGCGTGCACAGTTTTACTATCTCTGCTACTTAGTGTAAACTAAGGACAAACCACAAACAAAAAAGCTTACAAAAATGGCCCCTGCCTAACATGCCACAGGGGGGTAAGGGGACCACTGGGGTGCTTGCTGACTGCCGTGTTTGCCCCACCCACTCCTAGGGAAGCCCTAAGAGGTAACCAAGATGCCCATGAAAGGGGCCACACCATGTTCCAGAACTGCCCTGGGCAGAACCATGTAAATCATGGTTCCCACTCTGGGAGCATGTGAAGCCCTGACGTGGACCCTCCTCACACAACGGCTGTACTACCAGGTTTTAAGAAAGTGCACAGGACCAACACTGTGAATTCAGTGACACCTTCAGAGGGATGTTTGCGATCACTTACCCCAGCATTCATTAAGTGCTCAGTAAATACTTGTTGAGCAACTGACTGAAAACGGCAATACTTACAGGAGAGACCTAACATTTAAAAATTTTAAATGCAAACCTCTGAAAGGGTGAATCAAAAATAAAAACTTACATGTTCAATTTCTACAACCAACAAAATTTTTTGTTTGTTATCTTTCAGGTAACATACCAGAATCACTGCCCTACTGAGCACTGGAAATGCGGCCAGTCTAAATGAAGAGGTCCCAGGGGGTAAATGCAGAGCAGATTTTTTTTAGACTTCATATGAAAAAAAAAAAAGTACAATATATCTCACTAAAAATTTGAATGTTAAAATGAGAATATGTTGGATATATTGGGTTCAATAAAATATATTATGAATCCCACCAACTTAGGAGACTGAAGCAGGAAGATGGCAAGTTTGAGACCAGCCTCAGGAATTTAGCAAGACCCTCTTTCAAAATAAAAAAATTTTAAAGAAGGTCAGGGGCTGGGGATATAGCACAGCAGAACACTTCTGGGTTCAATCCTCAGTACTGTCAAAAAATAAAAAAGAATTTCACAAACCAAATGCAGTGGCGCACACCTATAATCTCTGCAACTCGGGAAACTGAGGCAGGAGAACACAAGTTCAGGTCAGCCTCAGCAACTTAGTGAGACCCCACTTCAAAATAAAATAAGGAAAGGGCTGGGGTATGGGTCAGTGGTAGCACGTGCAAGGCCCTGGATTTCATCCTCAGCACCACACACACACACACACACACACACACACACACACACACAATAATAATTCTACTTTTTTTTAAACTTTTTTAAGTGGTTACTTGAAAATTCAAATTCACATGTGACTCACCTAAGTCTGCTGGACAGTTCTACTAGAGAAGAAACTTTCAACAGACAAAACAATAAAATACAGATAATGTTAGGTGCCTGTGTGAACTTGCAGACCCCATGTGACAATCCAGGGCCCCCAGGACATGCACCAATCACTGGAACCTCAAATGCAGCACCCCCAGTCCTGGGCCTAGCTGGGCTACACCAAAGTGCACACACTCTGCCCACTGAGTGCCCACACTGGGGTTCAGGAACAGGCAGGGACAAGGTGCCATGCGCATACCATCTCACTCAAGTCCTTGCTTCACCAGCCTCTAAGGATGGACATGACGGCCACCACACAGGAGCTCCTCCTGTTTGCTGATGCTGTCCACAAGCTTCATATTTGTTTGCTCATTTGATTCTCATGGCTGCACTACAAACCAGATGCTGATTTTTCACCAAGGATGAAGATAAGACACAGAGAGATCAAGGGACTCACTCAAGGTCACAAAGCTCCAGAGAGGTAGGTCTGAGATGCGAATCTAGGCAGCATGGTTCCAGAGCAGGTTCTTACTCTATCCTATACAGGCTCCAACCATTTCACCCATGCAAAACAGCCTAGAACAATCTAGAAGCAATAACCAGGCAGGGGGCTTCAGAGTAATGGAAAAGCTGCCAAATTTCACAACTCTTCTCAAACAGAAGTTCCAGGGCCTTGCTTTAGGGTCTATTTAACAATCCTCCAGGCAGAGAAGTGAGGTCCACTGTCCCTGGACAAGCCCAGGCAGAGGGGTGCAGGCACCCCAACAGGAGCAGAGGAGGCCCCGAGTGGGGTCCAGATTTCTTAGCCCACCCCCCACCCCGTGGCTGCCCTCATTCTACTCTGCAAGGTTGGGTTTGGGTTTGTAAGCCATCAAAGCATCAAATTAAAAGGCAAGAGAGAAACTGCTGTAGGCGGGCACACCATCGGTGGTGAGGAGGGGTGCTGACTGACAAGAAAGAAAGAAAACACACGCTGTCAACAGGCGCAAAAGCACCAAAGGCAGGGCCACGTGGACCATGTGGAGTGTAGTTGGGCACAGCGGGGCACAGGGCCTCAGACACCTCTTGGCCCAGAGGACAGCTGTTAGCGCCACTCAGCACGGCGGGGCCAAGACGCTGAGGGAGACTGTGACGAGGCCCAACTTCCAACAGAGAAATATGTGATTTAGAAAAATTTACATAAGTGATTAAAACTGTTTTAAATTTGATTGGAAAAAAGAGCAACAAACCAAGAGGAAACTGAAGCCGGGTGCACAGGCACAGCACCTAGAATCCCAGCTACTTGGGAGGCTGAGGCAGGAAGATTGCAAGTTTAAGGCCAGCCTCAGCAATGTAGTGAGACCCTATATTGAAATTTTTAAAAAATATATAAAAAGGGCTGGGAGGTGTAGCTCAGTGGTAGAGCATCCCTGGATTCAATCCCCAGTACCGGGTCAAAGGAGAAGAAGGGGGCGCTGGGGATGTGGCTCAGGGATAGAGCGCTTGCTTGTCTATCATGCATGAGGCCCTGGGCTCCATCTCCAGCACAGCAAGACCAAGAAAGCAGCCCCTGCATATACTCCTTGCCCCACACAGCGAAGGAATAAGGGACTAAAAAAAAGGAGGAAATTGAGTAAAGGAAAGGAAGAGAATTAACCTAAATAGAAATGAGCAACAAAAAATATTTTGTGGTTGTTGCTGGGGATGGAGCACAGGGCCTTGTGCATGCTAGGCAAACGCTCTGCCACTGAACTGCATCCCCAGCCCCAACAAAAAGTTTTAATGATTCTCACTAGTAAATCAATGTCTAAATAAATAAATAAATAGTAATCAGAGTAACCCAAGATAGAGCATTTAATCTTTATTTTTCCTTACCTGCAGGGAAGCAGGGCAGAAAAAAGGCTGTCTCTACCCCTGGGAGTCCGAACGGCAGCAAAAGTCCTACAAATGTGCATACTCTATAGTCTTTCCTTTCTTCTGGGAATTTGTCCAAAGGAAATGATCAGACAAATGTACGAGGACGTAGGTAATAAACAGCATGCCCTTACTGTAAATAGGATACTGAGCAGCCTTCTGGAATAATGACTTCAGTCCATACATGCTTACTATGTGCCAGCCACTGTCCTAAACAAGGTATATGTATGACCTTGTCAATCCTCAGCAAGGCCAAGGCTGAGACCATGGCTTTGTTATGACCCCTCCACTTCAGGTGAGGTAACTGAGGGACAGAAAATCTCCCATCTCCCTACAGACTCTCTTCTAGTTATGAGCTCCCCCAGGGCTCCAAGGCAGCGTGTCTCAGTGCTACAAGAGATAAGGCAGGCTTGGGGCAGAGCTCCATGGGCCCAGCTCAGTTCTTTACTTCACCAAGGAAACCCAGGCCTGAAAGTGGTGTTCCAATCACAGGGCTGCCTGCGCAGACCCAAGCAGAACGTGACTCCAGGAGGCCAGGCCCAGAGCCATGAGGTGATTTTCCACAGCTTTCCCAGCCAGGTAGAGGCAGAGCAGGGATGAAGACCCAGGTTTTCCCACTTCCCACTCCTGGAACTGCCAGATAAGCAAGTGACTGAGGAGCGCCCTTCTCCCCATGTATCATCCTCCACAAAGCCCCACCTTTGCTGTGAAACACCAATAACATGAAATTGATCAAACAGCCATTGATGGGAAAGAGCCCAGAATGAAGGGAGCACAGCAGACCACTGACAGCAGAAACTCCAGGCAGAACAGCCGTGTCTGACTTCCTTCTGCACCGGGTTGGTTATAGCAAGTATGCACTTACTTTCTATACTGACACATATATTTAAATTGAAATATTTTTTGTGTGTGGTACCAGGGATTAAATGCAGGGATGGCTCTACCACTGAGCTACACCCTCAACCCTTTCTTTTTTTTTTAAAAGATATTTTTTAAAATATTTTTTTTAGTTGCTGATGGACACAATGTCTTTATTTTATTGTTTTGTATGTGGTGCTGAGGATCGAACCCAGGGCCTCACGCATGCAAGGCAAGTGCTCTACCGCTGAGCTACAACTCCAGCCCTCAACCCTTTCTATTTTTGAGACCTATTAAGTTGCCCAAGCTGACCTCCAGCTTGCCATTCTCCTGCCTCAGGATCCTACATAGCTAGAATCAGAGGTATGCACCACCATGCCTGGCTTAAACGAAAAAATTGTTAAATGTATTTTTATTTGTTTTTGGAACAAGCATCTTTCCAGGTATGCTACACCCATGCCATTCATGGATGGGAGTGATACCCCTGAGTGCCAACGCCTGGTTGGAGATTCAGGTTACCCAAAAGAATATTAGAGCAGAGAAGAGCCTGATTCATCCTAAGTTATACTCTAACAGCTTCCATGAGTTAGACTCTAAGGTAGTTTGATTCTCAAAAAGCTTCCCTAGAAGCCATCTGTCCAGGCTGACCCGGTGCCAGTTGGCCAAACCTTCTCTAGTTCATCCATGTGAGGGAGTAGCACCTGACTTGGAGTCGGAATGCCAGGCAAAATCTCTGGCTCTGTGGCCTTAGGAAGGCTACTCTAAATTCTACGCTATCTTTCGTGCAACATGGAGAGGTCACTTGCAAACCTAAAAAAAGAGGCTCCTTAGAGAACATGAGTGGGAAGCTGCGTGGTATTGAAGAGGCCTTCCTCCAGTCTCCAGGACGGGGCTAGCAGATGGAAGAGCATTAACACACTGTGCACCTGCGTGGCCTGTTCATCTCCCTGTCCTATGTCCACTCCAGAGCCAGCTCCACACAGCCCAGTGAGCTGCCCCTTGCCCTGAGCCTGTACAGTGGAGTGCAGCTGGGAGGGAGGAGGAAAACAATCGAATTAAACTAACTTCAAGCCGGGCATGGTGGCGCATGCCTGTAATCCCAGCACTTTGGGAGGCTGAGACAGGAGGATCGTGAGTTCAAAGCCAGCCTCAGCAAGGGTGAGGCGCTAAGCAACTCAGTAAGACCCTGTCTCTACATAAAACACAAAATAGGGCTGGGGATGTGGCTCAGTGGTCGAGTGCCCCTGAGTTCAATCTCCAGTACCAAAAAAAAAAGCTAACTTCAAGTTACCTGTGCAATACAACGTAAATGCAGCAGCGTGGGTCAATGTTCATGCAGTAACATGGGGGCAGGGGTGTCTTCCCCAAACCTTAGCACTCTCAAGTGATGCCTGCTTTCCAAAAAAGGCAGAGCTCCCTCCTCGTCTGTGCCAGAGGTATGCAGACAGCTGGTGGGGGGGCTCAGGGGTGCAAATGCACAGCGTGGGTAGTGTCAGGGTGAGCCCACCTACATGCATCCCATGCTCCACTCCTGCCTGAACCTTTCCAGCATACCCTGTGCCCTACAAGGGGAAGTGCACCTCCAGTGATTTCTTGGAACATGGGAAAGTGGAAATAAATAGAGGAGGAAGCATTAAAAATTCCTCCCAGGGTCCTGCCTGTCTCACCCTACAGATACGCAGAATCCACGTGGACCACCGCCTTGCTGGGCCTTGAATACCTCTACATGCTTTCAGCCCCCACCACTGCCGCCTTGTTAATCCTGTCCCCTTTGCATGGTATTGCTCCCCAACCCTTAGGCCTGGCAATCATCTGAGGAAAGAAGAAATAGATGGTGCTAGAAGACAACATGTGGTGCTGAGGAGGAAGGGCTGTTTTGTTGGTAAGGCATCATGGGTCAGAGGCCATGAACTGAATGGAATGAGGGAGGTTTTCCACCTGGCTGACCCTGAGGTCATGCGGCCTATGATAAGGCTGGGGTGGCTTTCCCGGCTCCCCTTTTGGCCCTGAAGGCAGGGGACTTGATGAGTCTCCCCAGGTCTCTGAGCTTTGCCCTGGTTTTCTGAAAATCTGGGCTTTATTGCTACCACTCCCAGTGCCCTCTGGCCCCTGCTGCTGCCGAGCCTTTCTCCCCAGGGCAGCCAAGCCCAGCACTTCCTGTATCCTCTCCCCCATCCTCCCCTTTGTTCTCCTGCTTTCTGAGGTGCCACATGCAACTGGGCCACACAGTAGGAGCTACATAAATGGATCTGGAACAAATGCAGCTTCCCTGCCTACCAGCACCCACAGAGTATCCCCTTTTGCAGAATTCCTGGAACCCTGGTGTGCAAAGTCCTACATAAGCAGCTATGGCCACCAGGCACTCATCCCTAAAGCACAACTGCCCAAATGACCAAGAGAGTGACAGAGAAAGGTCCTGGCCCACTCCAGACCTCTCCAATAGGATGCCTGTGGGGAGCCTGGCCTGAGTCGTGCACAGGTCAGCAGGTCCCACAGTGAAAGTCATGACCAGGGTGGAGAGCGCCCCCAGAACAGGAAGCAAGGAAAGCTGGCTCAGGAGAGCTCCCTGTCTCCAAACAGAATCATTATTCCTGTCCCTTCCCTATCACAGGGCTGTCCTGGGAAACACAGGGCCTACTATAATACCCCAGGTGGGACAGAGAGGCCTGAGAGCCCAGCCAGGAAGGGTGTGGACGTTGAGACTGGGAACCTCCAGTAAGCTCCCTCTGAGATCCCCCAACATGCCCAGCCCCAGCTGGTGTCCCTTCTCTGTCTAGCCTAGGCTAGAACCAAACAGAAAGAAAGCCGTATTTCTTCACTTTACTCTCTAGGATGTCACTGCACCCACAGCCAGGGCAGGCGGGCAAACTGGGAACTGCAGGAGCGAGTGAGCAAGGGTGAAAAGAGCACCCAGGCCAGCTGGAATGCTCAAAGGAACTCCACTCTGTAAAAAACCACCAACTCTAGGGGAAAACAAAGGGGAAACAGAACAAGTCATCCAGCTGACAAAGCCGGGTTCCTGCACACCCAATAGTAGCCATATGGCACGCACATGTAGTCATGGTCCACATCCAAGCCGAGTCCTCCCTGCCTGCCCCATCTCTGGGAAGCAGCACTCCTCAGGCACACCTGCTCAGGGATACACCCCGCCACCCTGCCCCACCAAGGCTGTTTCTCTCAACAGCTTCTCCTGGCTCCTGGCTGGCTTGGCCCCGTGTCCCGCATCTGGACTGCAACCCTGGTTCTCCTCCATCCTTCTTTCTAGGAGATCAATACAAGTCAGAGGATCCCCTCTCCACTTCCCCTGGGAGTAAAAAGGGCAGAGGAAGAGCCAGGCACCAGCCTCTCCCCAGTCCTATCTGCTTGGGTTCCTTCCTTTTCCTTGGTCCCCTTCTTCCTGCCCCATGAGGCGGAGCGGCTCAGAGGTCCTGCATATGGTGTATCTCTTCCAGGCCCCAGGCAGGCTCAGGGTGGCGCTCCTCTCGTTTTTTCTGAGACTAAGTGATGTGCAGGTTTTCTCTTGCCTTGGCCCTTTAGTGGGAAAGGAACTTCGCAAAATAATCTGCCCCCTCCCCCAATTCCTGTCCTGAAACACAGGAAAACCTAACAGTCCCCTGCTTCCTTCTGCCCTGGACACAAGATCAAGGGTGACTGAGAGAAGCAGAGTGGCTAGAAGATCAGATGTTCATGGAGCTTGCTCAGCGTCAAATGGTTCTGTCACCTTCAGAGCTGCGACAAATAAACCCTCTACCAAAGCACTGGCGAAACAAGAAGAGGCTTTCTTGGACTCTGAAATGTTGCCTCTTTCCACAAAGAGGTTCACCCCCTTGGAAGCACAGGCTCCTGGGAGGCTCTGTGTTTATGTAACAGCCCAGGTCTACTCAGCCCGCAGGGGGCTCTGTCCTGACTGACACACCCAAGAAGCCACCGTTTCCCTCCACCATGGAAGGTGAGGACACTGCCTTGCAGGACAGAAGCAATATGGTTTGGCAGATGGAGAGCGCTACAGCAGGAAGCATACAGGGCCGAAATGGGAGAAGGAGTCTGGGTTTTTTTGAAGCCTGCCTACAGCAGAAAAGCTGGGGCGACAGAAGTGAGAAAGCCAGCAGGAGTGGGGGTAACAAAGACAGATTCCAGGAGAGAGTTGGGAAGGAGGAAAAGGAGGAAGGAGCCAGGAGGCCTCCCCAGAGAGCAGGGCAGCAGGGATAGGGAAGGGATGGCAGAGAGCTGAGGACAGATGGGTGGGGAGCAACTGGACTGGTCTGGTGACAGTGAGACATCAGGTCCCAGGATTTCATGATGGCAATACCAAACTTCCAGGCTAAGCAGATGGAACAGTGGGGTATTTCCAAACCACAATGGGGAAGCTGGTCAAGAGAAGGGGAAATTCTGCCTGTTATGATGAGTTTAAAATAAAAAACCCAAGTGTATCCCAGTATCACGGCCTTCACAGCACTGAAGAGTCTCCCCCGTTCTGTGGCTGTCCATCAAATCTTTTCACCCCACCACCAAAGGGCTGGGGAGTTCATCTTGGAGTTAATCAAGAACTTCACACTTCCTCCAGGGGACATGGAAGCTCAGGGAAGGTTTTTCCCTGCCCCACCACCTTCAGATCTAGGGGAGGAAAAAGGTACATCTCCTCTGTTTGGGGCTCTGGGTTCACACAAATGCCATCTCCTGGTCCCCAGTCACACGGATGATTCAGGCCATTTACTCGGATCCATGTTAATGAGTTTTTTCAGTCACCTAATTAGTTCACAATGAACTTAGCCTTGAGAGGGAGGAGATGAGAGCAGGTTGGGAAAAGCACAGAAGGAAGACAGATTGGAATGTTACAATAAAAGGGCAGGCCCGGAGCTCTAAATGAGGCTTCTACTCCCAAGGAACCCAATATTCCTTCCCCAGCTAAAAAACGGAAAGGGGGTGTTCAAGTGCAGGAGCCCCAAGAGCCTCACATAAGGGGATGAAGATAAGAATGGAACCCTAACTATAAAGGACCAAGTAGTGGACAGGCCCCTGTCCACTCTATGTCACCAGTAACTGGCCTTGGCTCTCCCTGCATTAGCACTAAGGCCAGACCCACCACCTGCTGGTGGGTGTCTCCCTTCAAACAGAGTGAGAGGAGGAAGCAGATGGCCAAGGGTGAGGCCCATCTGCCCAAGCTTGCTGGAAGGTCACCATGCCACTGGGGTGCCTGCAGGTACAGCAGGCTCCCACTACATCAGAGGCTGTGGGGCATCTGCCAGCAGCGTGTCCTGGCTTACTGTGTCCCTCAGCAGCCACAAGTCCAGAGCCCAAGGGTCCATAGAAAAGAGAGCTGGGCAGCGCAGTGGCCTGGGGTTTCCGGTCCCTGACGCCAGGCACAGCGTCCCTGGAGGTCAGTTAGCACCCACCAGCCTCCCGCAAGCCTTCGGAGTGAGCAGGCGCGGTTGCCCGGCGCTCTCGGGACCCGACCACGGAGCCGAGGGACCAAGCGACACCTCCCACTCGATCGCGGCGCTCCAGCCCCGCGCCAGGCCGGGCCCGCGCCCGCCAGGCCGTGGCGGCGTTGGAGTGTGAGTCGGGAGAGGGAGCCTCGGCGAGCGCCACCCTCCGAGGCCAGCGGGCGCTGGGCCCGGGAAGGCTGCCATCCACTAAGGAGAGGCTCCGAACCCCCGCCCCACCGCGGGGAAGGGCCCGGGAAGCAGCTAAGAAACCTCCCGAGTCTCGGCCCCACCTCTCAGCCCGCCGAGGCTATCCGTCGCGTCCACCCTCCCTGGCCATGCCTGACCAGATCTGGGCCCTGCCCCCACTCCCCACCCTGCAACTCCCGAGTGCACCCGTCCCCGGGGCTACACCACGCTCGCACCCTGGAACACAATGAACGGAAAACGTGTCCCCTGGCTCAGTACCGACCCCCAACCCCAAAGTGTCCCTGGACGAGATATGCCAAAGCCTGGATCCCGGCGCTGCAGCGCCGATCAGCAAGCCGCGTGGCCCAGACCTCGGGCGCGCAAGGACCCTTGACGGTGAAAGCTGCGCCAGTCTGGGCCCGTGGAGCCCCCGGCCGGGGATGGAGGGGCCAGCACACACCGGCTCCCGCAGCCCCCAGCTCTGCTCACCCTCGATGGAGATGACGTGCTCCCGGATCTGGTTCTGCAGCGCCAAATCCTCGATGCGCTCGATCAGATCGTAGATTGCGTAGATGTTAGGATGCACGGACTCGAAGCGCTGGATCTCGGCCCGGATGGCCGCCGAGTTGGAGAGCGCAAACTGCTGGGGGGGCCCGCCGGCCAGCTGCTGCGAGGGGCCGCCGCCCCCGGCCCCGGGCCCCGCGCCGCCGAACTGCCCGCCGCCCCCCGCGCCGCCGCCACCGCCGCCGCCGGCCCCCGGAGCCGCCAAGCTCTGCTGCTGCTGAGGGCTCTGCCCCCCGCCCGCCTGGAAGTTCATGGCTCCGGAGCCGCGGGGCCCGAGGCGGGCCCGATCGGGGCCCGGGGCGGCGCGGCGGCGGCGGCGGCTAGCGGGCGCGCGGGGCTGGCCGGGCCGGGATTACGGAGCGGGAGGCGCGGGGCTAGCGCATGGGGCCGGGGACCGGGGGCCGAGGCCAGGAGGCACCGCCGCACACTCTGTGGCCGCCGCCGGGAGCTTCTCGGCGCCGCGATCCCGCTGCCTTGGAGCAGCCTCCAGCGGCAACAACAACGGGACCGGGAGCGCGCGGCCCGGGCCCTCCCCCCGCGTCATGCGCACGCACCACCGCCCCCGCCGGCTCCGGCACACGCAGCCGGAGCCCCCCTCCCCGCTACTCCCGCCCCCGCCCCTCCTGCGCGCGGGCCCAGCGCCCCCGCCCCTCGCTAGCTCGCAGGCGTCGCAGCCTCCACCCGCGAGCTGCGCGCTCCGGCCCCGGAGCCCGGCCCCGCCCACCCGGCCTCGGCCCTTCCGCCCGCTAGCCAGCCCACACCCACACCGCTTTCGGGACTGCCGGATCCGCGGGACAGCTGTGCTGACCCCTTGTCGGGCCGGCTGTTGCTTTCGCCGCCTTGCGCTGGTCTGAGCGGGTGTCGGATCTCTGGGCAATGCCCAAGCAGTGCCCTACGCCTAAGGGAGCTGATAAATGAGACTCATTCGCAGCGAAGCCCGCCCAGGCTCGAGTGCGCCTCGCTTACAGCGTCCTGCCTTCAGTGCGGCACAGGCTCTCCTGTCCCCAGGCCCTGAGGTCAGCCCTGAAGACCACTCTGCCGCCGGGGTTCTCTCCCTGACGCCTCGCCTGGGTCTCCTCTGCTGGCTGCAGCTCAGAGGCTAGTATCGGTTCCCGGCCGCTACTTCCAGTCCTCCCTGAGAGTTTCATCACAGGGTCGGTTTAAGTGACAGTGATGAACAATATCTTCACTCTTCTTGTGACCAGCTTCTTCTAAAAGATCCTCTCTGCCAAACTGAGGAAGGTTCGCTGCATGCTGCCCAAGGTGCACAGAGGAGCAATTGTGCCTTCTTCCCCCATCAACCCCTTTCAAGAGACTCGCCAGAGCCCACACCCATAAACCCCATTCCAGAGACTCACTAAAACTCACATGGTTCTTAAAATTTTCCTTGTTTTCACCTCCTTGTCCATCTCTGCCATTCCCCTCCTGAGGCGAGGGAGCTCCCTTCAGTGTCCCAAATGTCCCAGTTGCTCTGCATTCTCATTGCTGAAGCTATCTGCAGTTCTGCTAGCTCCCATACCCAACACACACACAATCCCTAAAACCCAGCCAATAAATTTGCCAAGACTATACCCAGGGATCTTCTGAGTAACACGGGCACATGATTTCCCAGGTCAAGCAGGATCTTTTCCTAGCATAAAGTTGTTTGCCATTCAGCTACCTATACCACTCTGCCCCAGTACCAACCAATCCAGTCACCATTCCTAAATTTTACTTCCAAAGAACCAGGTTCAAACTAGGGAACTCCCAAGCCCCTGAGGGATGTAGGTTTGTCTATATGACCTTAAGGATGTCTTATATCCTCTCTGGACTTAATCTGCAAAATATATTTGTTCAATGGAAAATCTAATTCTGCTTTGCAATTCTAAAAGCAACACTAACATCTCTTTTAGATGCTTAATTAGAATTGACAACAAGGAGCTATACCAAGTATACTTTCTCAGAGAGATGCTAAAGTGAAAGGGCTCCTCCAATATGTAGCCACCAACACATACCTATCTTAGCACTGGTGAGCTGTCCACAAGCCTGTCTCTCCCATTAGTACAAGAGCCACATGAGGACAGGGAGAGAGTCTGATAAAAATTGTGTTCCTAGCATCTTGCACAATGCATGGCAAATAGTTTGTATATATTTAATGCATGTTTGTAGCATAGATGAAGGAATGGTGGGGGGATAGAAGTAAGTTAGTTCTGTTTTTCCCCCACTCTGGAGATTGAATCCAGGCCTTTACCATTAAGCTACATCCCCACCCCTTTTCTTTCTTTCTTTTTAAATTTTGAGATGGTCTTGCTAGTTGTTCAGGACCTCGCTAAGTAGCTGAGTCCAGCCTTCAACTTGTGGTCCTTCTGCCTCATCAGCCTCCAGAGTTGCTGGGATTACAGGCATATGCCACTGACATGTTACGTACCTTATAAATCCAAACTGACATTACCAAAGCAACATTTCAGGCACTTGCTCCCATAAGTAGGCATGAGCTATTGGGAGGACTAGGGTAGATTATTTTGAATCAAGACTATTCTGTAGAGCTGGAGGTGTAGCTCAGCGGTAGAGCACTTGCCTAGCATGCACCAGGCCCTGGGTTAAATCCTCAGCATCTGTCCACCCCCACAAAGACTGGCCTGTACAATCCAGGATGGGAGATTCCTGTGGCTAGGGGAGCCCAGAAGAAAGGGAAAATCCTACTGCAAGTCTCTACTGTGTTCAAATCTTACATAGTTTTCACATTTTTTAAAAATAAAATACCGAATTTCTTCCTTTCAATGGACTTATGAGGTATATTTTAGAAAAGAAGAAACATGTTTAAAGAGATTTAATGATCTACCCGAGACTGCGTTGCTGATGAGCATAGAATATGGGATCAGGTCTTGTGCTCAAAGTCCACTCTTCTTTCACAGTTCTGTGAGGGTAAGATGGAGGAGGGGCCAGACCTGGGGAAGATAGGTATCCTCAGCTGGCCGATGGGACAGCCCATGCCTACTGAGCTCTGGGCTGAAGCGTCAATTTGGAAGTCCAAGTTGCCTCCTGGCGTTTACTCTGACACAGGGGAAGCCGGGGTAGTGGCCACCTGAGCTCTCCAGCGCTTTCATCACTGCATCACTAACAAGGGTGCTCTGACGTGCTCCAGCTGACGTTGGTGTGTGGAGTGACAGATACCCTGGCTGCTGGCGGCGGAGGGAGCGGATCCTGCTGCGGTCAAATTCTCTGCGGGATAGCACAATTACCAGAGTCGCCCCCGCCAGCCTCTTGGCGACTGCGGACACCCTGAAGAGCGGACCGAGCCCCGCACGTGGGTCCGCAGGGCGGAAGGCGGGCACTGCCAGCGCGGACTACAAATCCCACAATGCTCGGGGCCGCGGCGGCGGGGAAGGAGCGGTGCCTCAGGTGTCTGCGACCTCGGCGCCTCCTGCCCGGAAGTGCCCGAGGGGCCGAGATGGAGCTGGTAGAGCCGGGCGGTGAGTCCCCTCGCCTTGGCCGCGCCCACCCCGCCGCCCCGGGTCGGGGCTGGGCCGCCCTCGCCCCGCCCCAGGATCGCCGTGCCCTCCCGCGGCTCGGGGGGCGGGAAGATGGGAGGGGTGATGGAGCGGTGGGGGTGGGGAGGGCACAGGCTTGGGTTCCCGCACAAGATCTGGGGTCTGGCGGCCTCTGGGTTTGGAAAGGCTTGCCGTCGAGGCGCGGACTCGGGCTGCCGTGGGGTGGGGCTTGGGTGGGCCAGGAGGGGACCACTGGGTGGGTGGCAGCGCGCGGAGACTCCAGATTGCCTAAGGGCGGAGTTTGACGTTTGGTGTGGGGGAAGCTTTGGGAAGGAGTCCCGCGCCGCGGGTGGGGTTTGGGTAAACGGTAAGGCGAGAGGTGCGGGGGTGGGGTGAGGTGGGCTTGAAGACCCTTTTTCAGCCCCTTGGAGAAACTTAGTTACAGAGCATTATATGAACTTGGGGTGAAATAGGCGAAGGACTAGATAAACTTTGAGATAAAATGGACAAAAGAATAAGTAAGCTTTGGAATGAAGTTTGGTGGGGGTTAAGTTTAGGGGACCGGTTGCTTAGAAGGTCAGGGACCTTCCTGGAGATAGGGTTTCCATGAATTGACCTAGAAGACCTAGAACTCAGGTTGGGACTTGGGATTTGGTGATGGGAAAGGGCAAAACATGGCAAATTTGGGGTGACTGGGATACAGAGCAGTCTGTACCAGGAGCAGTTAAGGGAACAAAGGAATCAGGACTGTGGGAGAATTGTGGCAGGGTGGGGTCAGAAGCTTGTTGAAGTTGGGAGGGCTCCTGGCCAGAGAGCCAGCCCCTCACCTGTTCTTTGTGCCCTCTCCAGCTCGGTAGCCCGGCAGGCAAGGCAGGTGCCATGGCCTTGATTGAAGGGGTGGGTGATGAGGTGACCATCCTTTTTGCCGTGCTTGCCTGCTTTCTGGTGCTGGCCCTTGCCTGGGTCTCAACACACACCGCCGAGGGCTCCGATCCCCTGCCCCAACCACCAGGGACTCCAACCCCAGCACAGCCCAGCGAAGCCATGGCAGCCACCGACAGCATCAGAGGAGAGGCTCCAGGAGCCGAATCTCCCAGCTTGAGACACAGAGGTCAAGCTGCACAGCCAGAGCCTGGAGTCACCACAACGTCACCACCCCCAGACTCCCCACAGGAGCCTCTTGTGCTACGGCTGAAATTCCTTAATGATTCGGAGCAAGTGGCCAGAGCCTGGCCTCATGACACCATCGGCTCCTTGAAAAGGTAAGCAGGGAAGAGGGTAGGAACAGCATGCAAAAGAATGGGGTGAGATAGACTGGACCACCAGAAATATCCGAGACTCCGCCCTGATTTTCAATTTGAGGGAATGGAGCTCCCCAAAGTATACACTGTACTATTTCCCCTGCAACAGACTGCCCTCCAGAGGCCACTGCCTGGGTGGTGTGTGGAGGGCAAGGGTGAGGAATGGGAGCCTTGCTCTGGGCAAGGGACTAGGATTGCCTGAGGCCTGCTCTCTTACCCAGGTCCCTCTCTCCTCAGGACCCAGTTTCCGGGCCGGGAACAGCAGGTGCGACTCATCTACCAAGGCCAGCTGCTAGGAGACGACAGCCAGACGCTGGGCAGCCTTCACCTCCCTCCCAACTGTGTTCTCCACTGCCATGTGTCAGCGAGGGTCGGTTCCCCACATCCCCCCTGCCCACCGGGGTCAGAGCCAGGCCCCTCCGGGCTGGAAATCGGCAGCCTGCTGCTGCCCCTGCTGCTGCTGCTGCTGCTCCTGCTCTGGTACTGCCAGATCCAGTACCGGCCCTTCTTTCCCCTGACGGCCACCCTGGGCCTAGCCGGCTTCACCCTGCTCCTCAGTCTCCTGGCCTTTGCCATGTACCGCCCATAGTGCCTCCACGGGCTCTTGGTGGTGTAGCCAACCCCTCTGGACCTCACTCCCCACGGCGTGGTGGGAGCTGCTGTCTGCCCAGGCCAGCTTCTCCAGCTTGCCTCTTCCCATTACCCTGGAGCCCAGCTCTGCGCCGCAGGGGACTCCGGGAACTGGCTGAGGCCCGTCCCTGTGATCTCCATGGCTCTGGACCACCTTCTGGGGCTGCTGGCCCTCAGCCCTCACTGACAGTTGGCTCTTCAGGGTCAGGCACTTGCTGTCGTTGCCTTGGCCCTGGACAAAGCCGGGCCACTCCCCTGGGCCCCTCTTAGTGCTCTGCCTTTGGGCCCAGCCATCCTTAGTCCCAAGAGCTCCTTTGCTGATTTGGGGACCTACAGACTTTGGGAGGCTGGTGACAGGGAGCTGGGAGGGGCAGAGGCATTCTCTGAACATGTGCAGATTAAAATAACTGTGAAGTTTTCATTCTGGTGTGTGTCTGTGTGGAGCTCGGGGGTCGGGGGGCGGCCTTGCCCCAGGAGAAAAGGAGGGAAGGATGGGCACTGGCAACCTGCTCTCGCCGGCAACTGGCCCTTTTCTCCATTCAGATACGCCAGCTTCAGCTTTTGGCTCTGCAGCCCCGCCCCTCCGCCTGTGGCCCCGCCCCGCGCGCCGCGCGCGCACTTCCCGGAAGCGGGGGGCGGACCCGCGGCGCCCCGGCTCGCAGCGCCTGCCGGGAGCCACGTCTCCGCTGGCCAAGCGCTGCGCCGGGATTGGCGTGCAGGCTGCGATTCGGGGGCTGCTGGGAAGATGGCGGACTCGGTGGGCCGCCGATGAGGAGGCCGCGGGGGGAGCCCGGCTCCCGGGTCCCCAGACCGACTGAGGGAGCGACCTGCGCGGGGCCCGGGGAGTCATGTAGGGTGGCGCCTGCGGGGCGGGCCGCGGGAGGGCGGCGGGAGCTGGTGTTAGCGGCGGTGGCCACGGTCTCCTGACGTCCCCGGGCCGGGGCGGGTGTGTGGGCCCCCAGCATCGCGGACTCCTCGCCTTCGCAAAGCTGCGCACTGTTCCCCGCGCGCACCCTTCGACTTGGGGCGCTGTGTTCTCTTTTCATGGGTGAAGAGACTTAGAGGCGAAGCCACTTGTCCAAGGTCACGCAGCTGGTAAGTGGGAGCGCCCAGCAGGGGACCCAGCACTGTCCTGCTGCGGAGCCCGCGTTCCGTCCTCCGTGCCGCCGCCGCCTCCTGCGGGAGGGGGAAGTGGTCGGGAGGGCGCATCGCCGGGGCCATCTGGGCTCCAGGCTGGGCGCGACCACTAACCCGTGAATGACCACGGGCTTAACTTAACCTCTTCGTCGCTCTGGCCCTTGGTTTCTCCACCTGTGAAATGAGGTAATGCCAGCCCTGCGACTCCTCATCGGCCTGTACGGAGCATCAGAGGAGATAGTGCATGTGGAATTGCTTTGTGAATTGCGCTGCGCTGAGCACGCTGAAGTATTAGGATTGCTGTTTTCAAGGAATGGAAAGGGAAAGAGGGCAGGGTGGAGAACAGGACCAGAGCAGTCACAGAGGGTTGCTCTGACCCCAGACCCCTCTGGATGGGGAGTGAGGTAAGGAGTAGACTGAGTCCTTTGCCCCTTTGGAGGAAACCTCACCCCCTTTTCTGGGCCACCCCTCAGGGTCTCCACCACCCAACTCCATGCTTCGAGTCCTGCTCTCTGCTCAGGCCTCCCCTGCTCGGCTGTCTGGCCTGCTGCTGATCCCGCCAGTACAGCCCTGCTGTTTGGGGCCCAGCAAGTGGGGGGACCGGCCTCTTGGAGGAGGCCCCCGTGCAGGCCATGTGCAAGGACTGCAGCGGCTTCTGGAACAGGCGAAGAGTCCTGGGGAGCTGCTGCGCTGGCTGGGCCAGAACCCCACCAAGGTGCGCGCCCACCACTACCCTGTGGCACTTCGTCGCCTTGGCCAGCTCTTGGGGTCTCAGCCTCGGCCCCCTCCTGTGGAGCAGGCCACACTGCAGGACTTGAGTCAGCTCATCATCCGAAACTGCCCCTCCTTTGACATTCATACCATCCACGTGTGTCTGCACCTTGCAGTCTTACTTGGTGAGGAGGGCATCTGGGGGTGTGGGTGTTTAGGGAAGGATAGAGGGAGAGAACAGTACACAGGTCACTGCTTTTGCCCAGGAGTAGCACATACCCAGGTACACTTGCTACTGCCCCTCTTGTATCCACGACAGACATCACAAGTCGGACAGCATTCATTCCAGCTTCACAGGGTGCCACCCCAGCTTCCTCCGACAGTGCTCTCGGGAGCCATTGCAGTTCTTGGCAGGAGTGGAGGGTCTTTTGCCACCTTTGTATAAGGCTTTCCCCACAGACTGCTCTGACATGTGTCCACCTGAAACTTACATTGCTCCAGTGTTTTCACATAAACTTGAGTGTATCTTCCCACTCAGGAAATGGAGGGGAAAGAGGTCACTCACTCACCCCATGATTAGAAAAGCACAGCACAGCTCTCTCATCATAACCTCCTTTGCCCCTCTCTCAGGCTTTCCATCAGATGGGCCTCTGGTGTGTGCCCTGGAGCAGGAGCGAAGGTTCCGCCTCCCTCCAAAGCCACCTCCCCCTCTGCAGCCTGTCTTCCATGGTGGGCAAAGGCTAGAAGCTGCTCTGAGCTGTCCCCGTTTCCTGCGGTATCCAAGGCAGCATCTAATCAGCAGCCTGGCAGGTGCTGGAGGGTGGAAGGCAAATGGAGGGCAGGGGCTGAGGAGGACATGGGGAACTAAGTTGTCTGGGCTGGCATTCTAGTCTGCCAGAGGTCAGGGCCAAGCATGATGTGAGGGGCTGTTCTTCACAGAGGCGAGGCCAGAGGAACTGACTCCTCATGTGATGGTGCTTCTGGCCCAGCACCTCGCTCGGCATCGGTTGCGGGAGCCCCAGCTTCTGGAAGCCATTGCCCACTTCCTGGTGGTCCAGGAAGCCCAGCTCAACAGCAAGGTGGGCTTGGCTCCCACCCTCCCATGCTCCTCTGTGAGTCATCCTTAGTGACCTGGTCAAGCCCAGCCTCCTGTCCCAGCGTGACTAACCTCTTCCTTTGGCAAAAACACTCCAGCTAGGTTGCTGTGCTCCATGCCCTATGACGTAGATCTCTGTACACTGCTTGTCCAACCCCCATAACCAGCATGGATGCCCAGAGCTCCGCAGTTTCCCAAATCACTCTTAGCACCATCCTATCTCCATCTGTCCTGCTTTTCCAAGTCTGCAGGCCAGACCCCACAGGATGTCTCTTCTACTTGTCTGGTCACATTTGGCTCAAAGACCCTGCTTATACTGTTGAACTTGTGTATATACTGTAGTAGAGGGGAGTACATTGCTGGGGTAGAGAGCTGTTGTGCCTTGACAGTGACATTACAGGCTAGGCCATTCCTGCCTGACACTCAGCTTGAGAGACTTGGAGCAGCACTTCCTGCCAGTTGACATGCTGCTCTTCTCCACAGGTGGTACAGAAGCTGGTCCTGCCCTTTGGGCGGCTGAACTATCTGCCCCTGGAACAGCAGTTTATGCCCTGCCTTGAGAGGATCCTGGCTCGGGAGGCAGGGATGGCACCCCTGGCCACAGTCAACATCTTGATGTCACTGTGCCAGTTACGGTGCCTGCCCTTCAGAGCCCTGCACTTTGTCTTCTCCCCGGGTTTTATCAACCACATCAGTGGTATGCAGAAAGGATGGCTGGCGGGACCTGAGAGCCAGAGGGCAGGGGAGCACTCGGGGATCATTGGCCTACCCAGGGTGCCCCAGTCCCCACCTCCCCACAGGTACCCCTCATGCTCTGATTGTTCGACGCTACCTCTCCCTGCTTGACACGGCTGTGGAGCTGGAGCTCCCAGGATACCGGGGCCCCCGCCTTCCCCGAAGGCAGCAAGTGCCCATCTTTCCGCAGCCACTCATCACCGACCGTGCCCGCTGCAAGTACAGGTGGGCAGGCAGCCTGGGGCAAGGGGAGGGAGAGCCAGGGAAACATAGTAGAACAGCCAGAGAGACCATAGACAGCCTCTACCTGCACCTGTGTGCTTAGTAGTCCTAGAGGGAAAAAAAGTGGGCCCTGAGGCAGTGAAGAGGTGGGCCAGGACGCTGGTGCTATGGGAACAGACTGGAATGAGACCTGGGGGCCTGTCTTCTACCAGTATCCTTTCCTCTCAGTCACAAGGACATAGTAGCTGAGGGGCTACGCCAGCTGCTGGGGGAGGAGAAATACCGCCAGGACCTGACTGTGCCACCCGGCTACTGCACAGGTGAGCTCCGGGTTGGGGGCAGCCCCAGAGATGGAGCTAGGCTAAGGCCCTGGCTCTCTTCCCTGCAGACTTCCTGCTGTGTGTCAGCAGCTCTGGTGCTGTGCTTCCTGTGAGGACCCAAGACCCCTTCCTACCTTACCCACCAAGGTCCTGCCCACAGGGCCAGGCTGCCTCTAATCCCATGACCCGTGATCCTGCCCAAAGGTAAGAAAGGGTACGGGATTCTTGGCTCCTTGGCCAAGAGCACCCCTAAACCATGTCCACTCCTCTCCAGGGTGGTGCTGATGCTTCGTGAACGCTGGCATTTCTGCCGCGATGGCAGGGTGCTGCTGGGCTCCCGCGCCCTGAGGGAGCGGCACCTGGGCCTAATGGGCTACCAGCTCCTGCCGGTGAGAGGCCCTGCCCCACCCTGCCCTCATCCTCACCCTTACCCCTGCCATGCAAGTAACCCAGGGTCCTCTTCCCACAGCTGCCCTTCGAGGAACTGGAGTCACAGAGAGGCCTGCCCCAGCTCAAGAGCTACCTTAGGCAGAAGCTCCAGGCCTTAGGCCTCCGCTGGGGGCCTGAAGGGGGGTGAGGGGATGCACATGGGGCTCAGGATGACCCCCCTATGGGGGGTGGACAATTTGCACTTTGGCTCCCTATGTTTTGATTTTTCATTAAAGTTCCTTTCCTTCCCCATTGTGAGTTTCATTTCTGGGACAGAGAGCAGGGCTGGGTACCCCATTTCCTGCCACCTCCACTAGACAGACACACAGACGAGACCAGGACTAGGTGGGAGCCAAAGCACTTTACTGCAGGGGTAGGGAGAAGGAGACTTTAAATTATTCACTT
Organism: Geosciurus inauris; assembly: GCA_004024805.1. Taxonomy (NCBI): domain Eukaryota; kingdom Metazoa; phylum Chordata; class Mammalia; order Rodentia; family Sciuridae; genus Geosciurus; species Geosciurus inauris. The sequence goes on from PVHX01002023.1 coordinate 113,812, forward strand.
AAATAAAAACTGGGAGGGGGAGGGGGAAGCCCATCCCACCAGCCCGTTCCCTCTGTCCGTCATTCAGTCCCTGGGCAGCAGCTACACAGGCATGGGCATCTCGTTGTATTCGTCCACACCCTCGCGCTCATCAAACACTGGCTCTGCCTCATTAGCATCCAGCTGTGGGAGGAAGAGAAGGGTAGGCCTTCCCAGAACCACAGGAGGCAGGGGAGGGAGGGCAGGGGAGCAGGAGTCCTTACACATTTCATCTCTCGCTCAGTGAAGATGCGGGTGAGCACCACCATGCGCAGTGGCACCGTGAGGATGAGGATGAAGGGGAAGGCCAGGGAGGCGGCTGTGGACATGACGGCCCAGAGTAGGGCCAGGCAGAGCAGCTGCAGGGCTGTGAACAGGTGCATTCGCAGGGTCCGAACCTGGTTGTCAAGAGACAAAGTGAGCCCAGGCTCCTCTCCTAAGCAACCGCATCCAGAGGACGACCAGAACGATCTTCCTGTTCCTCTCAGAATGGAAGTAGCTTGGGCATTTCCAGAGACTGCTCTGTACAGATGGTGAATGGGGGCTTGCTGAAATGGGGGAGAAGCAGCTGACCCAAGTAAACCAGGATGGCTGGGCACCCTGGCGCACACCTATAATCCCAGCATGCCTGTGAGGCGGAGGATTGTGAGTTCAAGGCAGCCTCAGTAAAAAGCGAAGTGCTAAGCAACTCAGTGAGACCCTGTCTCTAAATAAAATACAAAATAGGGCTGGGGAAGTGGCTGCATTCAATCCCTGGTATCAGTACCAATAAAAAAAAGTAAACCAGGACAGGGCTAGGGTCCTCCCAGGTGAGGACTCACCTTCTTGACGTAAGTGACATCTGGGTGGTGTTTGGGTGGCATGAGCAGCAGGTGCAACCGTTCATAGAACTGGATCCCATTAAGGGAAGTGACTCCCATATACAGGAAAATTCCAAAGAGCACAGCCAGGGGGATCTGCCGGAGCAGATCCCCAATAACCATGGAAAGGCCTAGGAAGGGGGAGAAACAGCTAGCTCCAGGGTTCCTTCCTCCAGTGACCTTGGGTACCCCCAAGGAAGGGTGTGGACAGGGGGAAGCATACCCACAAGCAGGGCCACCAGCAGCCCTGTCACCCGCTGTTCCTTGACCTCCTGAATCTTGGGCTTGTCCCCAGGTGCCACAGCCTTGCTCATGACAGTGAGTGCGTTGGCATGAGTGACAGAGCGGACAGTAGCAGCAGCCAACCAGGGCAGGCCAAAGAGGGCACAGATGCCGCCCATGGCTACGATCAGCAGCAGGTCCAGGTGGAAGCCAGAGCCCTTCTGCAGCATTCGCTCCTTCTTGGAGATGATCAGCCTGGGGAGGGGGGAGGCACTGCTGAGGCCTGCCACACCTGGTATGGCCAGAACACCCAGCTAGTCCCTGTGTTTATGGAACCTGGTAGTCCCTGTCCATTCCGTCAGGACTAGATAGAATTCCATCACAGAGTTCAGTGTGTGCCCTCAGCCCTTATCATGTAGGAGAGCTCCTAGCAAGCCTTAGCCTGCACTCTGTTCTCAACCTGGCCAACCTCAGGTTTTGTTTTGGAGTTTCTGCAGTGCTGGGGATGGAATCCAGGGCCTCTCACTTGCTAGACACTCTACCAGTGAGCTGCATCCCCAGCCCCTCAGTGACATTTTCTGCTGCCTACAAAATAAAACTTCAGCCATCAGGACAGTCAAGGTCCCCCAAAGTCCTTGGGCTCCCTTGCCCAACACAGCAACAGTTCCCATGTGTGTCCCCGAGTCTGGCTGAGGACCCTGGCCTCTTGACAGTCCCAGGACTTGGCTAGGCCCACACACGTGGTGATCTGCGTTTCCATGAAGATGAGGATGAAGACCAGGACGGCAGGCAGCAGGCTGGCAATCATCATCCACACAGGGAAGGGGCTCTTCTCCCCCAGGGGGTTGATGACCCAGCCCCGCTTTTCTGGGGCTGTCACTGAGAATCCACTGGGCACACTCAGCTTCTGCAGGGCAGAGACAGTGCGGAGTCACGGGCAGGGTGGACATGGAGGACACACTGCGGGAAAGGCTTGGTATTTGCCCTTAAGGACAGGCTCTGGCTGAGGCCTGGAGGGCAACACCCAGAACCCAAGGTAGTGGAAACAGCACCTTGCTGTCACATAAACAATGCCTTACCTGGGTGTAGGTGTCCTCAATACTGTAATCCACAAGCACCATGATGAGGATCGCGATGGGCACCCCAAAGTCCCCAATTACCCGCCGGATCTGAGGACAAACACCATGCTCAGGGACCTGCTGTCCCACTCAGACTCTCATTTCCTAGCAACACTCCATCCCATCCCTAGCTCTCCACAGCCTGCAAGTCCACGTACCCGGCCGGGGAAGAACCGGCTATTCTTGAATTTGCGCAGGAAGAAGGCGATGAAGAAGGTGCCAGCCATGAGCACCAGTGACAGCAGGGCTGTGTTGGGCTGGCCCCGGGGTCTCCCTTGCCCAGCCAAGCTTCCATTGCCTGGTCCCAGTGTGGTTGTTGCTCTGGCCCATGTTGTATTGTCTCCGCTGTCTGCCTCTGAGCTATTGGAGACTGAACAGCCATGGAGGGGATGCTCCTGGAAGATCTGGGGATGGGAGCATCACAAAGGATTCCATTAGCTAAACTGGGGATAAAACTCTGGAGCTCAGCTGAAAACCGAGAGGTTGGCACAGGCAGGGGAAAGGCCTACAAGGAGTTCAGCTTGTTGGATTATAAAAATAACCCAGAGGACCAGCAGGGAGCAGGGGGAAGAATAAGCCTCAGCTCTGTGGGCTCCATGGATTGCAAGTCCAGGGAACTCCTGGAACCAGTCTGGCCTCCAGTCTAGAAAAAGAGACAAGAGACAGGATGCCCCGGGATTCCCTCCTGCCCTGAAGCCCTGCTGCCGTCCTGGCCCTGTTTTGATCAGAGCCTGCCTACCTTGACCAGCTTGTAGAAGGTCTCGTAGATAAAAATGAGGGAAATAAGGAAGGCGAAGATCTCCTGGGTGAAGCGGGAGACAAAGCGGACCAGGAAGCTCCCCTCCAGGGCCACCATGAGCAGGGCCAAGAGCACCAGCCAGAAGCCGATCCACACGCGGCCCACCAGGTACTCCAGCTGGTTGCTACTACAGAACTAGGCAGGGGAAGTGGGAAGCCATCAGGCCTTGAGCTCTGGGGACAGTGGGGGAGATGCTGGGAAGAGAAAGGGGAACAAGGCAGGAAGAGTCCTCACCGAGAAGAAGGCTTCCTCAAAGACCAGTAGGGGCCCCGAGAAGCCAATCACCAATAATGGCTGAGCCCCTAGCAGACAGAAGATCACACCCTGGAGCGCTGTGGACATGATCAGCTCTGACACACCTATCAGATCCTGCGTCTTCTCTCCTGGGGGTGCAGGAACCAGCTCAGCTCAATGGCCAGGCTGTGCACCCCTGCCCCTACGAGCTCCTCCTTACCCAGCAGCCCCCCAAAGGTGATGGCAGGAGACAGAGCAGCGAAGTAGATGAAGATGACGGCAGCCAGACACTGGGGGTCAAGTGCATCTCGGAAGTCACTCAGGTAGTGGGGATAGCGACGCTTCACGTCACGGATCAGCCCCCCGAAGGGCCGGCCCGTCCGACGAAGGGGATCATCTTCAGCTGCACCTGCCACCTCCACCATCTGCAGGAGTGCTGCAACCCAGGCTGATGTCAGGGCAGCTGTGGGGCCCTCCTACCCACTGACCAGGACCTCCTCCCACCATCTGTACGAGCACTGCAACCCCAGCCTCTCTGTTGGTGTCTGTGCGGCCCTCCTGCCCACTAACCCCTCCTCAAGGCAGCCCCATCTGGCTCGGGTCTGTGTGGCCGTACCCTTATCTTGGGAAGACTTGGGCTCCAGCCCAGACCCTGGGGGCAGCAGCCGGCCCTGCTCCTCCCGCTTCTTGAGCATCTGGCGCTGGAAGTGGGCAACAGAACGCAGCAGCTCCTCGCCCTGTACTTCTGAGGGGGGCAGCACCACGCTGCAGTCCAGGAAGGCGTTGATGGCAGTCAGCAAGTCTTCCCGTTCATCTGCCAGGTAGGCTGCCTCGTGGAATTGCTGCCAGAGCAGGATGGGAGTCACGGGGGGCACCAGAGGGGGCCAAAAGCTTGGAGCCGAGGCCAGGACTAGCAGTGGGGAGTAGGGGTGGCTCCAGGGTGTGCGCCCATAAGGGCAAGGGGCTGACCTTGTCAGACATGAGGGTGGAGATGGAGCGGCCAATCTCGTGGTAGTCCATGTTGGCGCTGCTGGGGCCCAGCAGCAGGAAGAGGAAACGCACAGGCACAGGCACCTCCAATACCGCATCCAGTTCTACAGCCTCCCGCAGCCGCACGAAGGCCATGGTGGGGCGGGAGAGGAACTCCACGCAGCCTAGCAGGATGGTGCCATCAAGGGCAAGAACACAGCAGGACCCCACCCGGCCCCAGCCCAGCCCTTCAACTTGCCCCACGTACCCACGAGGACCACTGTAGCCTCGGCATTCTCAGGGATCTTCTCCAGCAGCTTTAGTTCATGCTTAGACTTAGAGCGGGTAATGCCGGCTGGTGGGGCTGGAGGTGGCAGCTCACGCTGGGGGGGACACAGAATGGAGCTCAGTCCAGACAGCCTCCATGCCCCGATGTGCTCCCGTCAGGGCTTGCTCACAGTCCTGCCACCAGCCCCACGCAGGGTCTGTTCCCACTCCTCACCTCTCGCTCAACCTCCAGCCGGGTCTCAGGAATACCACCAATGAGAGGCTCAGTAACATGGGGGTCACTCTCAGCCCCCTGGGCATGGTGATGCCCCAGCAGGGAGCCCAAGGAGCCAGCTGAGATGTTGCGGGGGAAGGAAAAGTCCTTCTCGTCACTCGGGTGGCTGGCAGGGCAAAGGGCAGTGCGTGTAAGGAGGAACAACGGCAGGGATGGAAACAGATGGACAGGATGCAGTAGCGTCCCCCTTCCCCACAGGGCCATACCTGTGTTTCAACAGAAGGGCCCGCAGCACATTGGCTCTGTCCTCAGCCTTGATCTGATCAGAGATGACCATCTGCTCTACTACCTGGTGCGCCACCCCAGGCAGGGTCTGCTGGTCCAGATCCAAAAGCACAGCCCCTGGAATAAAGACGTCAGGAGGGTCCCTCACCTCAGAGCAAGAAACAAGGGTGGGAAACGGAATGAGAGGCAGAGCTGGGGACAGACAGGCCTGACTAGGTGGGCATGGTCCAACCTACTAACTGAGGATCAAGGCTCGAGTCTAGCTCTGCCTCTGAAGTCTGTGCCACTTCGCCTCTCTGACCTATTTCTTCCCACCCCCATCTCCTTCCAGAACTGCAGCGAGGCTGACAGAGTCCATGAAAACTCAGTAATCACACACCTTTTCCAGGAAGCATCCAGCCTCCCTGGGATGCCTAGGCCACTCACTCAGGCTAAACTCAGTTCTTCCTCTTAGTGATCCGTGTGCTATTCCTCTAGGGTTCTAGCTCTACCCTCTAGATCAGGACACACCTGGTGTGTGGCCTTGTCAACATGGTAGTCCTTAAGCCTCCTAAAGACCCTCCTCCACCCAAGGCTTCTTGACTTCTGCTTTCCTTCCCCAAGCCCAGTGGCTGCTCACTGGGTAGCCACTAGACCTCTCTGCACCCCTTCATATAGAAAGTCCTTTCAAAAATTACCAGGCCTTTATCTGGCAAGGTCAACTTTCAGAAACAAAGAACTAAAGAATTACAGGCATAGGCCTGTAATCCCAGCTGTAATCCTAGCAGTAATCCCAGCGGCTCCAGAGGCTAAGACAGGAGGACCGCAAGTTCAAAGCCAGCCTCAGCAAAAGTGAGGCACTAAGCAAGTCAGTGAAACCCTGTCTCTAAATAAAATACAAAACAGGGCTCAGGATGTGGCTCAGTGGTCAAGTGCCTCTGAGTTCAATGCCCAGTACCAAATAAAAAAACCTAAACAGAACCAAAGGACTCTGAGCAGCCAAAGCAGATCATAAAGCCTAATGATAAAACTCATGCAGCCAGCACAATGACACATGCCTGTAATCCCAGCAACTCAGGAGGCTGAGGCAGGAGGATCATAAGTTCAAGGCCAGTCTTAGCACTTAGTGAGACACTCAGCAACTTAGTGAGACCCTTTCTCAAAATAAAAAATAAAAATAAAAAAAGCTGGGGATATAGCTTAGTGGTAAAGCACCCCTGGGGCTGGGCACAGTGGCGCAGGCCTCTAATCGCAGCAACTCAGGAAGCTGAAACAGGAGGATCTCAAGTTCAAGGCCAGCCTCAGCAACATAGCAGGGTCTTGGGCAAATTATCAAGACCCTGTCTCAAAAATAAAAAGTATAAAAGGGCTGGAGATGTGGCCAAGTGCCCCCAGGTTCAATGCATAGTACCTAAAAAAAAGAAAAAGAAGAAAAGAAGAAAAACGCACTCTGGCCCTTTACTCAAAGTGCCCGAAGCCTCACTCAGAGCCTGTCTACTCTTAGTTTGGGAACAATTTTAACAGCAGGTTTCTCAGTCCTCAGCTACTCAGAACAACTGGGAGTGATTACCAACCAGTTGGGAAGGAGGAAACAAGCAGCCACAGGGCTCAAAAGCCCTGTGTGATAGTCTAGTGAAGTTTATCCAGCCCCACAGGTGAGATCATATTCCCCAGATTTTCTACCATACAAAGGAGCCATGCCAGGAATTTCAGGAAGTATTCCACCAAAATGGTTTAAAGATACTTTAGCACCCCAAACATAACAGATCAGTCATCAGATCTAGGAGCAGAGAGGATCCTGCAGCAAGGACGGCCAAGGGAGGTAGGCAGTGTGGGTACCGTGAGCCAGGGTCCGACGGAGCTCCAGGAGGCTGCGAAAGGACAGTGAGGCCACATGGGGCTTCCCCCAGCGCTCAGTCTCCTCCTCCACGTCCTCCTCGAATTTGATCCAGCGGGCTGTCTCCCGCCACTGAGGCTCCTGGTTTTTGTCCAGCAGCAACTCATTCAACTCCACAAACACCTTGGGGCCAGATACAAAGGTGCAGGGTAAGGAGTCAGAGGTGGGCTCAGGGAAAGCTTCCAACAGGAAGAGCAAGCAGCCCTGGGGCACAGTGGATGGCACATAGGCACACAAGTCTCACATGAGGCCTAGGAACCGGGAACAAGTGACTAACCAATGTGAGACTGGGTTTCCCCTATCTATAACAGGCAAAACCAGGCCAGGCGTGGTAGTGCACACCTGTAATCCAGCACTTTGGGAGGCTGAGGCAGGAGAATCGCGAGTTCAAAGCCAGCCTCAGCAACTAGGAGGCATTAAGCAACTCAGTGAGACCCTGTCTCTACATAAAACACAAAAATAGGGCTGGGGATGTGGCCCAGTGGTTGAGTACCCCTGAGTTCAATCCCCAGTACCAAAAAAAAGGGCAAAAATACCCACTTCCTCCAAGGGCTGTTATGAGGATTAAAGAAAGAGCTTGTAGGACATAAGTATACTCTAGGACACAATGCCTAGCAGGGTCGCCACCTATGAAAACAACAGGGTAAGATTCCATTTGTATGTAGCCAGGACTGGCAAAACTAATTGCAAATAACAGAGCATGGTCACTCTGTAGGAACGCTGCTGGGTGGGGGCAGGAGGAACCTGCCAAGGGTGGAAACAATCTCAATGGAGGCAGTGGCTATCTGGGAGATACAGGTGCACCAAGTCCCTGAGCTGGACACTCAGTACTGGTGCAATTTACTGCAGGGCTATTATACCTCAATAAAACGGCTAAAAAAGTACACTAAGGCAGAGTTCAGGACCAGAGCTCTGGAGTCTCACTAAGATGGGCAGTGTCACTAAGTAACTAGGTGGCCTTGGCCAAATCACAGACCCTGGTTTATGGCTGACACCACCTGTGCTATCTATCACCTTCAGAGGTAGCTGGGAGGAAAATAAGCAGAGGCCACTGGGTTTTGAAGATGAACTGCAGTGTGCCACAGAACACCTCTTCCAGCCCCAAGGCTCTTTGTTCAAAGCAGCATAAGGCATCTCCCTGATTCTTCACGGCCACCTGCCCGCAAATGGCCACCATATGCACATCAGCGAGGTCTCAGGTATGAATTATAATCATAATACACAAATTAACAATGTCTCAGATGTGCATCAATCCACAATGTCCAAGTCAAACAATTCTAAGATTCGTCCCCACAGGCAGCAATTCTGGTGCTCAAGACGACTGCTGGTCTGTGAGGTTAGGGAGTGGGGAAGGGAGAGGCGATGGACGGGGACAAAATGCAATAGAACAAAGCACAGAACTGTACCTCATGGGGCTTGTGAGGGGCTCGGGGTCGAGCCCGAGGCGTGGGGCCAGGCTCTCGCGCTTCGCGCACACTCAGCACAGATCCTTTGGCGTTCTTTCGTACCAAGTGCCGCCGCACCCCAGGCACATCCTCAAACCGGTGACCTAGGGGTAAGCAGAGGACCAAGCTCGGGCTCCCATTTTCTCTTATTCCTTTTCCTACCAGTAATGGGCTTGGCCCAGGCCCCAGCACTCACTCTTCATGAGGTCAAGGTCAGCTGTAGCTAGCGTCTGGGCCTCACTCTCATCGGTGGGGACACGGGGCAGCAGTGCTTGCTCTGCCCCGGTCATACTCCCAATGCGTCTTCTCTCCTGAAGGTTGTAGCTGCGATGCCCAGGCTGAGCTTTGGTCAGGGGGCGCCCCGAGGCACCCCCATCGTCACCCCCAGCTGTGCCACTGGCCACTGGCACCACCTCCTCCACCAGTGTCCTGTAAACAGAGTAGCCATGAACCCAAGAGCCAGCCTCCACTCATGCAGGGGAGCCTAGGAAGGGAACTGGAAGGACCTCACCTCCTCCTAGCTCCCACTCTTGGGGGTCACCAAAAGGCCAATCTGCACATAAACTCCTCTTCAGCAGAACAGGGCTGAGGCTAGCCTCTCATGGTGCTAGGGGAGGTGAAATTTTGGGAAAGTACTAGCATAGGTGTGGTTCCTAACAGGTGTTCTGAACATCTCTTTGTATCAGTTAGCATTCCTTCCCTTGCTCCTTTGCCCTCCCAGAATACCCTTGGATTTAAGAGGCTCACAGGGTCTCATTTCTGATCAAAGAGAACAAAGTATGTGCAAATGGCTTTGGATCTGCAACCAGCTCCTCTGTGCTGATGAGGAGGGTCTGTGCCTCCCCTTAGACTCCCTCTTCTGCCCCTTTACCTACTCTCTGCCCCAGTCCCTGACGTGTGCTGCTCCTCTCTCCTCACATGAAGAGCCTCCATGGTCCCAAGCCTCCTGGGATTACAGCCATCCACTGCCAGGCCTTTCCGGTCCATCATGGCTTGTGCCCTGTCTGCCACAGCCCTGCCCACTTGTCCCTTCCTCTCCCTAATGCCAGGCTTTCCTGCCACTGCCAGCTCTCCGGCCAGCCTGCCTCCCAGTATGGCTACTCCCCCAGGGGGCACTGTGCCCTTCACTTCCTGCAGCCCAGCCCTCATGCTGCCTGGCACCCACAAAAACAGGTACAAGATAGTCCTGACCTTGTTCCAGGTCATTCCCTCCAGGAAGCTTTCACATGCTGGTGTCCCAAACCCTCATCACCACTCACTGGTACTGACACTCTGCCCAAGCCAGGACACTAGATGCAGTGACAATATTCCAGCACCGTTTCATTTGACATTTGGTTTCCAACTGGGTGAAATGACATCTCCCCAGGAATGAGGGGTGTCTCCTATTCCTCTTGAACCCTGTGGGTCTTAGCAGGTGCTGGGACATCACCCAATCCCAACCAGTGCCTGGGTGGGGATGGTAAGGGCAGCTGAGACTGCTAAACTACACTTAGGACCTTAACTAACACCTCTCTAGTCCCCCCTTGCTAGGTCTTGTTAGGCTAGGTTTATAGACAAGAAACCAGGGCTCAGAGAGTTTAGGTCAGCTGCCCAAACAGCTAGTGAGGGGCAGGCCTGAGATTTGAACCCCAGTCTGGTGACTCCAAGTCTGGTGAACCCCAGGCTGGTGTCTACTTTGGGACAGTGGTGACCAAGGTGCACTTACCCAGTTTGGGCCCCTTTGGTGGCCCTGGGAGCTGCCTCCTGGTGTGGCATCTGTGCAGGGGGAGATGGACTGGTCCTCTCTACCTTCCGGTCAGCACCTTCATCCTCTTGGAGAAAGAACTGCAACAGAAGCCCGCATGTACATGTGAGGCCAGGCCAGGCCCTGCACACATCCTCAAGAAGCCCAGGCCTCAGCTCACCTGCACAGAGGAGGGTGTAGAGGCAGGGGATGGCTGAGCAAGTGCCCGGGCCCCCTCAGCCTCACTGGCCTCATCCTCATCCTCCTCCCCCTCCTCAATGGTGGGGGTTTCCCCAGTTGGGGAGGCTCCAGGGCGCCTTCGAGGCTTCCGTCCGGGGCCCTGGGGGGTCTTGCGGCGGCGAGCATCCGGAGGCAGGTGAGTAGACAGTGGATGGTGGATGTGGTGGGAGGACTGGCGGTGGTCTGGAAGGAGGAGGGGTTTGGCTGAAGGCAGGCCTAACATCCCTCCCTTGCTATACCCCGCAACTGCAGCTCTTTCCATTGGGACCCTAGCCCCTTCTCTGCTGGACAGTCAAGCTCTCTCCGCCTCTCCTGCCTGTCCCCTCACACTCAAAGTCTTCTTCTCCATAGCTGCGGCCTGGCTCTTCCCCTCCTCTGGACCCAGCCTCCTGGAGGATCTCTTCAAACCGCTCAACTCCCAGGGTGCGGTGAAGTTCATCTTCCTCTTGTTCTGGGAACCCAGGTGTCCCTGGGCCCACACTCTCTGGCTCTGGCTGTAAGGAAGAGGGGTAGAGAGAACAGAGAGGGTCACTGGGAACTATACCCCTAAACCCTGTCCTACTCAGTGCTCAGAGATTCGGTATCCCCCAGCAGCTGTGCCCTCCAATGCAGGGACCACCCCAATCTCATAGCAATTGTTCCCGGTAATGCCAGAGATCCAGCCCCCTGCAGCCTGTTCCCTGGGTTCCCAGCTGAATGGGCCCATTGGCAGTCAGACAGACCCAGGGCAGGCAGGAGGACCTATTCTGGAAATCTCAGAACTCCTGTGTCCCCTCTGCAGCTGGAAAGTAGGGTGTGCAAACTGGGCAGTTCAGTAATAAAAAGTGAAAAAACTCCTTTTGACTCCTGGAGGACAACTGCTGAGCCCCAAAAGTAACTTTTGGGGGCATCCAAGCTAACTAACCTGGAATAATTATGAGTCAAACAAACCCAGCCCTGTCTGCTCAGCAATACGTGCACTTTGCCTGGTCAAGGGGGCCCCCATTCACCGCAGCAAGCACCCCCACCCAGTCGACTAGCTCCGCCCCTCATTCCCCCCCCAACCTGAGTCATCCTGCGGAGCGCGGCAGGGCAGCGGCAGCAGCAGTAGCAACAGCAGCAGACAGCAGCAGCAGGGCCAGCACCCAGGGACTGCGGTGCTTTCGAGAGCTCAGCCTAGCTAAGCGCCTAAGCGGCCTGCTGCCTGGCCCAGCAGCCTTGGTCCAGCCCCCCACCCACCCCCTGCCGGTCTCAGCTCCAGGCGCCGTGGCCACCAAATATTTGCTCAAGAGTTTCTGGACCTGAAGGGCATCAGGACCTCCAAGGGCGGGGGTATGCAGCCCTCTCGTGGCAGTGCCAGGGGCTAGATCAGGGAAGAGCCAGGGAGGAGGGTGGGAAGGTCAGGAAAGGCGGGTCTTGGGGAAACACGCGGGGTGGAGCGGGGGTAACAGGAGCAGCTAAGGCTGGCATAGACACTGGATATGAGATGCGAGGGTCAGAGGGCTGGCAGCTCCCGTCTGTGTGGAGGGCTCCTGCCCAGTGCATCTCAACCGGCTAACCCAAGTACTCGGTCCCCACTCCCACCAGAAGCAGCCTGGCAGGAAGAAGCGGGCAGGACTGGAGGGATCACGGAATGGGGGGAGGGTCGCGGACCCCTCGCACCTTATGCCTCAAGAGGAAGTCCATGGCCGGCAGGGGTGAGCCTGGGAAGGAGGGGAGGGCACCTGTCCGCGCCCCTTCCAGTCACGTGCCCCGCTGGGCCAAAGTGACCAATAACCGGGCTGAGTGTGGCACTGAGGTTAATTATTAGACTTCTTAGGAAAATCAGGAGGGGGCCATGTGGGGCGGTAGCCACGTGGGGGGGCGGGAGGGGCGGGCCCGATGGGCACGTGGGGCCAGGGGTGGGGCTAATTGGGGCGGGGCGGGACGAGCCGCATCCAGGGAGCTCTGCCCAGAACCTGCGTGCGTTGGGACCTACGCACATTAAGGCGGGGTCAGAGGGGATCCACTGGGTGAAACCTAGGGTCCTCAAAGTTCCTGCCCAGCTGCGGTTAAACTACTACTGGGTCTTCAGAAAACAGCCGCAAGTCCATCCCCAGGAACGGGAGCCACCTCACCCCCCCTCCCGCCCCCAACACAACGTGCAAGGTCAGGATGTGGATGGTAGCGTCTCTCTCCAATTGACCACAGGCTCCTTTCCCCAGCTTCTGCACACACACGCCACCCCCCACCCCGCTGGCCCCTGGATCTGAGCACCTGTGGCCTAGGGGCCAGTTGACTGAGCAGTACTTACCACGGTGTGGAAAGAATCTGCGCCCGAGGCAGGGTGCCGAGGGCCGCTGCTCATGGCCAAATCTTAGCCCTTTTCACTGTCGCTGCGGCTTTCAGGGCAACAAGGTGGAGGCATAACCTGGGTGGGGGAGAGAACCAGTCACCATCGAGAGCAGAGCAGGCCAGGCCCGCAGGGCATGCAGCCCTCAGGGAGAAGGGTCTCCGGCCTCGAGTCTCCTTGCTGCTCGGGGTCCTCCTAGACTATGAAGGGCCTCAGAGTGGCCCCTGGAGGCAGCAAGAGCAAAGAGGAGAGTTATTTATAGGAAAAAAGAGAAGAACAAAGAGAGAGAGGGAGGAGAAGACTGAGAAGAGGAGGGTCACGAAGGGCCTCAAGACTGAGCAGAAAGGAGGAGAGTGGAGGGGGAGAGGCTGCAGAAAATGAGGGAGGAAGGAGTCAAGGCCTAGCCCTGGAGAGAAGGCAACAGAGATGAGGGAGGGCGTGATAAAGAATGGAGGAAAATCGGGAGTGAAGGGCCAGACAGAAACAGGAACCCAGCCCAAGGTGGCCAGGAGGTGGGCCTGAGACCAGAGAGGGGTGTGGTGTTGAATGAGACACCCGTGGAGCAGAGGGGTGTGGAGGAGGGGGCCACTGCTGCCCAGACAGAAAGGAGAGGGAGAGAAAAAAGGCTGGACAGAGCCCAAGACTGGAAGCAGGGGGCCTCTAAGCAGGGAGGGGTTGCCCCCTCCTCAAGGCAGGCTGGGCAGGGAGGCAGGCCTGCCCACTCTGAGGGCAGGCAGGAGAAGCAAGTGCCTGGGGTGAAGGGCAGGGGCCCAGCTCCACTCACTCAGTGGGAGGGAGGAAGGGGCTGGGGGTGGGCTCCAATAGAGCAGAGGTTTATAATGGGGGAGGGGCACGTGACGACACTAAAGGGGTGGGCACAAAAAACCCCCGAGGTCCTGCTCCTGAGGGGCAGTTCCCATCCCTCCCCTCTTCAGTCAGGGGCCAGGAAAATCTGAGTAACAGGGCTGCTGTCCTCCTGATGGTGACTGTAGGGGAGGCCAGGGGAACACTGTGTTGGGGGTAGGGGATTAGAAAAGGGAAACTGTAGGGAGAGAACCCCCCCAGTGCAAATCAGGGTACCCATTCCCAGTGGGGGCAGTACTCCAGGCTCTGTGAAGGTAACAATGTGAAGTTCCCCAACTTGGGGCTACCTTGGGGGTAAGACACGTCAGCATAGGGTCAAAAAATAGAGGTCTGGGGGGTGGTCAGCCCAGGGTGGGGAGCCTGGGCAACACATTCCTGGCAGGCACTCCAACTCAGCTGACTGCTCTCTCCACCTCCCCCTCAGCAGGCCTTCAGCCAGGACCCGCCAGTGTGGGGGAGAGGTGCCCTGGGAGTGGACATGGCCTGGGAGGGGTGTGGGGAGAATCCATCCCCTGCACCTGAAGGTGCTCACTCCCATCTCCAGGCTGTGCCCTCAGAGTGCTCTTCCATCACCCCCTCCTTCCTCTACCAATGTCCCCCACCCCTCCCTCCCTGTCCCAAAACACAAAGCAGCTTCTGTCCAGAGCATTGGTGCCTTTAATCCGGGTGGGGGCACATTCCGGGGACCAGCCCTGACCGGCCCAGAGGATTAGCATCTCTCCCGTGCCCAGGAGATTATCACCCTGGACCCCCACTTGGGCATTAACTACTCCCCAAGAGAATTGATACATTCCACAGCTCTTTGCTATGGGGCTGGCAGGAGAGAGGAGGGAGGAGAAAGTGGACCCCGGATACCAGGCAGTGCTACCCTCACAACCAGCACGGAACTCCCCACCCAGACAAGGTGGCCCCCCCAGGAGTCAGGTCCAACTCCAGGCTCGTTTTTCCCACTCCCACCCAGCTGCTCCCTCTTCTACCTGACCCCTTGTCCTGACCTGACCCGCCACCCCCCCTTTCCCCACTCTGCCTCCCGACTCCGAGATCAGGGCCGAGGGCCCAGGCCCGAGGACAGGACTGAGATTGACTGCAGGGAAGTCGCAGGGGAGAGGGATTGTCTGGAGCCGGCCCAGGAGTGAACGAGCCTGTGGCAGCGCTTCCCTGAGACTACCCCTCCTGGTGGCAGGGGGCGCGGCACTCTGGTTTTAGGAAACTCTAAGAAGCAGACCCCGGAATCGTAGCTTCCGACCAGCACTCGGCTCTTCTCCTCATCCCTCTCCCCAAAACCTGGTTCCCCGCGCCCCAGTCTCCGCCCTTTCCTCCACTTCCACTCCCTCTCCGCCCGCGTCCCGAGTTCCCCCCTCTCCTTCCCCCTCCCTTCCTCCCTCCGCTGCCCCGGCCCTTCCCCGCCACCACCTCTCCATTTACCCGCTTGCTCAGGATTTCGTGCCCCGGGGGTCTCGGGGTCTCTCCAAGTCCTCCGGCGCCCTCTCGCGCTCCCGACGACTTCCCCGTGCCCACCCCGGGGCGCGCCCCCGCCGCTCCCAACTTCTCCCAACTCAACTTTCCCCCGCGCCGCGGGCAGTCCAGCCCCCAGCGTGCGCGCCCCCCGGCGCGCCGTGCGCGGCCCCGGCGCGCCGAGCCAAGAAGGAGCCGGAGCAGAGACCCGGAACGGGGGCGCGCTTCCAGGCATAAGCCGGCACCCGAAGCCCCGCGTGGGGAAGCCACCCCCGCTGTCCCTTAGCCAGGCCGCGCGAAGTGCCGCCCCAGGAACGCCACCTCTTGCCTCCGTTACAGCACCTCTGGTCGGAAAGAAGCTCGCCTCACTCCGGGGACCCAGAGTGCATAAGAACGGCCAGGAAATTCTGGGCGGAGAAATATGCATGCATGGGGGTTAAGAATCTCTTGCGCCACCCCGGCCCCAATAATCCCCCTGGGGCATGGAGTGGCTGGCGGGTGAGCAGTGATAGCGCTGGAAGTTGGCTGCCCATTACCCTGAGCTGACCTAGGACGCGACGACCTGTTGGGGATTTCCCACTTCCTTTTGTTCTACCTCCACTCTGAAAGGAGATCTATTTATAGTTGTCGCCTATCTTTTAAAGACCTTTATGTGTAATCTTGCTTTTCCAACTAAATTATAAATTCTTTCAGATAAGGAATACACTTTTCACTCCCTCAGCCTGCCACGTGGGTGAATCACAGCATTGTTTATGCAAAAGCCCTCAGATATAAATGAGTTAATTAACAAAGGTTAGCACTAACTCTGGTTTCAACGCTGAGTAGTGTTATTTGGGGCCATTTTCGCCCGGTTCACAGCCCTCAAGAATGCAATCAGGAGACAATTAGAGAGCAGTGCAAGAAAATCTATAATCAACTCCTTTAAGGGATGAGGTAAAGGCTGGCTGCAAGTGTAGCATCTGTCTGTGGTCTTGTCTGTTGAGAGGGGTAACCAACCTGCCAGCCCTCGTGGGCCACACCCTGGCTGACTCCAGTGGGCCCTGCTCTGGAGACAAGGATCTGGGGGACTCGCAGGCTCCAGCCAGCTTGCCTCGACATGTTAGAATGGAGATGCTGGAATTCGGTGGACTCCGGGACGACAAAGCGGGACCAGCAGAAAGAAGGATTTCTGGCGCGTGTGTCTCTCCATTCAACTCCAGCTTCAAATGGGGCACACCTGCCTTGCTACCCAGCCCTGTGGTCAGCTGGTCCCTGTGAGGTCAGCAGCAGCAAAACGTAGCTCAGAGCCATTCCCACTCAATCCTAGGGTCACTAGATAGCCTGAGAAGAGGTAGAAACTCGTCAAAAGGTCTTTGGAACTCAATATCACCAACCGGGTCAGAGTCAAGCCACCGAGGCCCGTGATCTAGGCCACCGAACCCTAAACCCCAAACAGAAAGCGCCCCGCCCACCCCACCCCCATCCCCGCTGCATTCTGGAACGTGTAGTCTCAGAGTGGCCCTTTCCAAGAGGGCTGTGGGCACAGAAAAGGAATAACAAGAGCGGGGCACACTGGGAACCGCGGGGGCACGGCGGGGACGCCCGGAAAGCGGACACGCGATGCTTCCTGGGACTTGAAGTCCAGCGTTTGCCTCCGCGGTAGAACCGGAGTCCCGGGAGTAGAGTGCGGTAGAAAGCCGGAGCGCAGCCTGCTGGGAGTTGTAGTCCTTGAGCCCGCCGCCCCGAGTCTCACTGGGAAACCTGGCCGTGCCAAGACTACACGTCCCAGAAGCCTGTGCGCGGGCAGCGGGGTGGGGCGGGGCCGGAGATTTGGGTACCTCCTCCTCTGCAACGCCGGGGCCGGAGTCTTAGAACCGAGGGCCCGCAGGGGTCCCCGCGGCCGCCGCAATGCAGAAATACGAGAAACTGGAGAAGATTGGGGAAGGTAATGGAACCACAAGACGTTCCTGCAAGGTCTTCTTCTGCAGACCCTTCAGCATTCCTTGCAGCCCCGGCTCCCTTACCGTCAGCAATATCTACAGCTCCGATCTCAGCCCTGGCAGAAGCCCTGGCCACTGAGCACAACACTCCGTGCAACCATTCCTCCCCATGTTAGCATTTCCCGCAGACTCCCATTCGTAACCTTAGCGCTCCCTGTAGACCTGACCTCCCTCCAGCGGCACTTCCTGCATATCCCATCTCTAGCCTCAGCACCACTCGCAAACCTCACCTCGACCTCCCCGCCCCCAGCCTCAGTTCTCTGCAGACCTCCAACCTCAACATTTCTGCAGGCTCTCGTTTCTCTCCCACATCCCTCCTGTTTCCAGACCTTCCTGGAGCACTGCCTCTATTATAAACCTCCTTACCCTGGCGGCTGCAGACTCTCCCTCCTGCAGGTATCCTGGAACCTTCTTGCCCCTCCCCACCTGCCGCATCCTCACTCACAAAGCTTTTCCACGCTTGGCCTTCACCCTGAAACCCTTCCCTTGCACCCTAGGAGGCTGCCCACTCCCGGGAGGGATTTACCAAGATGGGAAAAGATGCTCCTGCTTTCCCTCACCCTCGGCTTCTTTCCCCTAGGCACCTATGGAACTGTATTCAAGGCCAAAAACCGGGAGACCCATGAGATTGTGGCTCTGAAACGGGTGAGGCTGGATGATGATGATGAGGTAGGATTGGGGCACAGGGCAGGCCGGGAGGTAGTATTTGAGGCCTGGGCTGAGTGGTCTCTGACTGCTGCTCCTGGCTCCCTCATGTAGGGTGTGCCAAGTTCTGCTCTCCGGGAAATCTGCCTACTCAAGGAGCTGAAGCACAAGAACATCGTCAGGTGTGTGCCTCACAGGCCTTCCTTGCCTGTGTGGTTGCTGGAAGAGGTGGGGGCTTCAGCGTTGGGCCGGGCTGGTATTGGGATGTTAGGGGCCAACTTTTGGACCTGGCTGAGCCCTTCCTTCTCCCTAGGCTTCATGATGTTCTGCATAGTGACAAGAAGCTGACTTTGGTTTTTGAGTTCTGTGATCAGGTGAAAAAGGGGTTTGGGGAGCAGTGGTTTTGGGAGGACACAAGGGCCCAGACTGAGCTTAAATTCTGACCTTTTTTCTCACCGCCATCTGTTTTTAGGACTTGAAGAAGTATTTTGACAGCTGCAATGGTGACCTCGATCCTGAGATTGTGAAGGTTAGGGGAGGGTTGTTCTGGGGACTTATCGAAGCTGGGTGGGGTCTATATTCATTGTAAGCACCCCTTCAGTGCATGTTTGGGCTTTGGAGTGTCAGAGAATGAACAAACCCCATTTCTTCCCTCCACAAGCCTCTGGTCTTAGGGAGCAAAGTCTACTTTGACCTGCATGGTAACAGTGATGTTATTTACACATGAGAGATGAGAAAAGGAGGCTCATAGACATACATTTCATTCATTCAACAAGTACTGACTGCTTTGCACCAGGCATTGTTCTAGGCTGAAGATCAAGGGCCTTGGCCCAGATTCCAGAGGAAGCATTTCCTGAATAATGCTATAGCAGTGTATTTGCACTCATTATTATGGTGTGTGTGTGTGTGTGTGTGTGTGTGTGTGTGTGTGTGCGCGTGCGCGTGCGTGCACACACACGCGCATGCTCAGGTGTGGCAAGGCAGGGGTGATAAGCATGGACTGAGAAGGCAGGTAGGCCCACCAGGCTGTAAGGTCCAAAAAGGTGGGGAGCAGGGTCAACTTGTTCACCATTTTATCTCTGATGCCTAGCACCATGCAAAGTGGGTCCTCCATAATGAATGGATGGTGTCCTGCTGAGCTTGGTGCTGCAGAGTGGGTGGGCTATCAGGCATGGCAAAGGGTGGCAGAAAGCAAGACCCACACAGGCAGGTGTCTGACTCCCTCCTCCCTGCTTCTCCCCAGTCATTCCTTTTCCAGCTGCTGAAAGGCCTGGGATTCTGTCACAGCCGCAACGTGTTGCACAGGGACCTGAAGCCCCAGAACCTCCTCATAAACAGGGTATTGCTCTCTGAGGGAGGACGGGGAGACTGCAGCCGTGGATTGAGTGTACTGCGGGGGCAGGACTGGGAGAGCTGGCGCCTACCCCAACGCTATTTGAAAGCTCTTCTCAATGTCACTTCTCACCTTTCTTTAGAATGGGGAGCTGAAATTGGCTGATTTTGGTTTGGCGCGAGCCTTTGGGATCCCAGTCCGCTGTTACTCTGCTGAGGTGAGCCCAGGAAACGGAACATGGGGTTGGGGACCAAGACCCACTGCATTGTTTTTCTCTTGTCTCTGAGCCTCCTCACACCTGTTTCTCAGCCCTCTAAGCGGGGGGTCCCTGTGGATGGGGTCTTCTTCAGGTGGTCACACTGTGGTACCGCCCACCGGATGTCCTCTTTGGGGCCAAACTGTACTCCACATCCATCGACATGTGGTCAGCCGGCTGCATCTTTGCAGGTGACATGCTGGGGCTCTGCAGGGGTGCTTTCTCTCCCATTTGAGTTGACAAGTAGGGTCTGGAGGGTTTCCTCTGGGGGAAGGGGGTGGGACTCTTGAGGATGGAGATGCAAGGCACAGGGCCTGCTCCAGCGTGAGGAGGCCTCACAAGTCAGGGCTTATCCCCCGCTCTTCCTCCCAGAGCTGGCCAACGCTGGGCGGCCTCTTTTCCCTGGCAACGATGTGGATGACCAGCTGAAGAGGATCTTCCGATATCCTTCACTTCCCCTGCCCCCTCTTTCTCTTGTCCACCATCCTTGTCCTCAATCTGGAACGGGAGTGGGCAGGGAACTTAGAGCCAGGGTGAGGGTGGTGATGGCCTGGGCAAGGATGGTGGGGCCCAGGGCTGTTTCTGAGGATGAGGGTAGAAAAGCTGATAGTCCCTGTGTGGGTGCAGTTACAGGCGAGGACAGCTGGTAGGGAGGCAGCCAGGAGGTACTCCTGAGGTCGGGGGATGAATCCTTAGGGTGAAGGAACCAGAAGGAGCAGGGAACCTTTTCTGTGGGAGAAGGGGAAGGATAACTGGCTCATTAGGAGCACAGACACCAGAGTTTGGGTTAAATGAGCATTTGAAACACCTGGCCCCCTGTAAACGCCATGCTATGGGGATATGTGGCACAGGCTTATCTTGAGGTAGCAGGTAGAGTAGGGACAGGTGGAGATGAGGGCAGGTGGGAATGAAGAATCCTGTCCCCGGGAGGGCAGGGCACCTCACCCAGTCCCTGGAGATGCAAATGCAGCCCTTTTCATGAGTCATCCTTGACCCCATGGACACGCTGCTGGGGACACCAACTGAGGAGCAGTGGCCCGCCATGACCAAGCTGCCAGACTACAAGGTGTGATGGGGAATGGGAAAAGTCGTGGCTCATCAGAGATCAGTTTTCTTCACAGCCCCAGCAACCCACTCCCGACTCCCCAGTCTAACTCTGTGCTCTCCACAGCCCTACCCAATGTATCCGGCCACAACGTCCCTGGTGAATGTCGTGCCCAAGCTCAATGCTACAGGGAGGGACCTGTTGCAGGTAGGTGACCCGGGTAGAGGATGGGATTGGAACCCTTCTCTGCGGGCTGGGGCAGGGGGGCTGTGGCAGCTGACCTGGCCTGAACCTGCCACCACCTTTGCTCCCTCCCGTCTCCAGAACCTCCTGAAGTGTAACCCCGTCCAGCGTGTCTCGGCGGAGGAGGCCCTGCAGCACCCCTACTTCTCTGACTTCTGCCCCCCCTAGGCCCTGGGACCCCTGGATGCCAGGCCAGGGCCTGGCCTATTTAAGACCCTCGTGGGAGGGGTGGGGAGGGGGGTGCTGAGCTCCAGCTGTGCTGGGCCTGGCCAGGGTCAAGGTGCCATGGCCTGTGATCTTCACTCCGCCCCTGGACTTTATTTAATTTCATAAATTGGCTCCTTTCCCACAGTCTGCTGATGTAGTGGTGGGGTGGTTCTGAAGGGGGTGCTGGGGTATCCCTGCTCCACTTTGACCACCCTCTGCAGCCCCATGTCCAGCTCAGGCACACCCAACTCTCTGCTACTCTAAGTGGACCGCTGGATCACGAGGCCTTGACCCTTGACCCCACCCCTCCCTGCTGGGGTCATGGCGGTGTCGGCCCTGCACTTCTGTGCTTCTGTACTTACGCACACCCCATCCTCCCTCTGCCCAGGAAGGCCAGACATAGTCCCCAGGGATTAAGCAGCTAGCATCTGAGATCAAAGATGGCTTCTACCAGAATGAGGAGAAAAGGGCTGGGTCTCTCCTTGTGGCCCTCCACATCCCACATGGACCTTTCCCTCTTCAGCACCCCATACCAAGGCCTGCAGGCTGGGGCAGGAGAGACCCAAAGGTATGGTTCTAGGAGGAACACTCCCTCTCCCGCTTCCTGCTGTGCCAGCTTTCCAGTGGTGGGGGTGCAGCAAAAACAGGAAATGGGGCCTGAGGCCGGGGCCTGCTGTGTCCTTCCTGGCAGGAGAAGGAAGGAAGGCTGCTTCCAGCTCCATCATTTCAAGCTGGGGCCTTCTGCTCCTGTGGGGAGTTGAGGAAGCAAGAACTGCTCCTGTGGAGACAGGCTGTGTGCCACGCTTGGTCCCAAATGTGAGAAGAATCATGGCCTTCAAAGGCAGGACACCAGCTTGTGTTCTTAGAAGTGGAAGAGCCCTTCTGTCATCCCCATTCCTCACTACTACTTGCTGGGCTCTGGGTCAGAGTCTTCTTGCAGCTGTACGCAGTCAGTACCTACTGACTGAGCCTTCTCTAGGCCATCACATCTGAGCCCTGGGTTTGGGGGAGACCTGTCCTCTGATATCTTCTGATAAACTCATTCACACTAAGGTGCAAATGACTGATATCCTCTTACTACCATCCTCTCCTAGAGACTTGTGAGGGCTAACTGGGGCTCAGCTCTGCAGGCCTCACAGAAGTGGTATCTAGCTGAAGCTGGCTGCAGAGAACTTACTGGGCTAACCTTGGCCTGGCCAGCCTCTGCCTTATAAAAGGAACACCTGAGGCAGAAACATTAAAGCTTTATTTGGGGTGAAGATAGAAAGATGTGCAGGCGGGGCATTCAGGATGTCAGAGTGTGGCTCTGAGGTCACTCGCAGCATGTCTAGAGCCGGGTGACGAGGTAGCAGGTGCGGTGGGAGGCAGACAGAGTCTTGGTGACAGCACAGGGTGGGGTGGGGGGCCTGGAGAGACAGGCCACAGCAGTGGGGCAGGGGACCTTTACCTGCTGCCTTGTTCCTGCCCTCCAGGACCTGGACTATACCCTCTGGACCTGTCCTGCCCCTCCTCCCTTGATCTTGGCCATTTTGTGTTACCTGGGGCCCTGACTGAAGTGGGGAACTTGGGTTCCATGGCTGCCCAGCCCTTCCTGAAGCTGTGGGAGGAGGGAGAGGGTCAGAGGTGGGGCCCAGCCAAGGTCACTGCACACATCTCCCCCACTCCCCCCAAGGAAGTGTTCTAGGAGGGGCCTGCTGGAGGTGGCAGGGAAGGAAGAGGGGCTGTTACCAGATTGGTGCTGGAGTGCCTTTGGGAGCGCCTTCGGTTCCAGAAATACCCCAGGACCCTCTCTTGGAACACCTGATGGCAAGCAGCAGGGGGAGGTGGCCAACAGTAAACCTTCCCCCTGGACCCTAGTGGCCAGATTCCTCTCCCTCCCTAGGCTGGGGTCCAGGCCCACCTCACAGAGATAGTCTAGGATCTCAAGGATGGTGAGCAGGCTGGCCCCGATGAACAGCCCCATCTGGCCCCCAATGTCACCTGTGGAAGCAGGGCGCCCGTCAACTTAGAGCCACTTGCCCCGCCCACACCTCCACAGACCCTGGGCGTTCAGCACACACCAAGCAGCTCCGCCACTTCATAGGCTTTCTTCTGCTCCACTGTCTCATAGTTGAGGGCCTCAAAGAAGATGTCCAGAACGAGCACGTTCTCCCTGGAGGAGAAGAAAGGCCTGAAAGTTCGCTGGCTACTCCCTGGTGCCGGCTGCTGGCAGAAAAAAGATGCGAGGCTTCTGGCTCCTGTCAAGAACCCTGGGAGGGACGTCACCCCCTCGCCCCTGGGTCAGAGCGCTTGAGCAGTTTGTCCAGAGTCCCAGACAGAGCTCGGAGCGCGTGCTGATGTGGACTGCCTGAGTCGGGCTGCGCCCCCTCCCCGCCCGCAGTCCCCGCGCCAGAGTGTGGCTCACGCGATGTAGGCCTCGCTGCGGTTGTATTTCTGAGCCAGGTAGCGGGCGGCAGCGCGGCTAGGGATCCGCACCATGGAGAGCTCCTTGGCGTAGCGCGTGCTGGCGCAGGGGCTGGGGCAGGCGCACGCGTCCTTCCGCAGCGTGGCATCTGCGGGCCACCGAGCCTGGGGTCAGGGTCTCGCGGCAGGCGGGATGGGGGTCAAGGGCGGGGCGGGGGGGGCGGGGACCAGGAGGCAGAGGGAGCCTTGTCTCTTACCCAGGGCCGGGTTGGCACAGTCCTTGTACTGCTGGGGGCTGCACACTGGCGCGCCGCCTGGGGTGGGGGAGGAAGCAGCTTCAGAAGCCCCAGCATCCCCTCACTTCCACCGCACCCCAGGACACGGACCCCACCCCTTACCAGGCATATGCATCATTCGACAGCCGCACTTTCGAGCCACGTAGCGGGTCTCGCAGACCAGACGACACCCCATTAAGCTATAGGGAGGGCTGGGGCTGGGGCTGGGGGCCAGGGGATCAGAGAGTTCCGGCTCAAAGTCAGGGTCCAGAGGTACAGAACTACAGTCGCCCCAAGGTGGTGGCAGGAAGCTCAGCTGTGAGGGGACGGGGTTAAGGAGACTTCTGGGAGAATGCAAGAAGTCACTGGGGTTTCAATCCCAGGGACAAGCCGAGGAACGGCAGGCTTAGGGGTTGAGGTGGTGCAGGATGAAGGACGGGGCTGGCGGCCTTGAGGGAGCCACAGGTGAGGATACTTGCTGCTGCTGGCAGGACACAAAAGTCTGGTAGCCGGGGGCAGCCCCGAAGCCCAGCTGGTCGATGACTGGAGGCTCCTCCTGGCTGTGGATCTGCACCCTGATCCCTGCCTCAAACGGGGTCTCCTCTACAGGGAAGGGTCTTTGAGGACAGAGGCTAGAGCCCCTTCTCCCCAGAACTGGGAAGAGCAGTCCTGCCTCTCTTTGCATAAAGGATGGATATGCTTCAGGGGCCCTTCCTGGCACCTCCATCCTCTTCTCCTGGTTTTTTTTCCTTTCTTGCAGTACTGGGGATAGAGCCTGGGGCCTCACACATGCTGGGTAAGCTCTGTACCATTAAGCTCCACCCTACCTCTTTTTATTGCTTTTGTTTTTGAGACAGGGTTGTGCAGGCTGGCCTCAAAACTTGCCATCCTCCTGCCTCAGGCTCCTGAGTAGCTGGAATTACAGGTACCACTACACCCAGATCCCCTAGGCTTTGGCACCCCATCTAAATTCCCTGTTCTAATGCATGTACTCTATACCCATGTGAATGGCAGCCCCCACCATGTGTGTGATCCTTACCCATGTCCTTCCACACTGGCAGATACTCCTCCTGCTGCACATCCAGCATGATCTCCAGCCCATTGCCAGCACCACCCTTGGAAGTGGTGAGCAGCTCTGCCCCATGGGCACCCGAGTTGAATGTGTAGCACTGCCCCATCCGGGTGAGGATCTGAGGGTGCAGACAGGGTGGCAGCTCTCCCCCCAGGCAAGCACATGGGCCTGGGGATTCTCCTCTCCTCATACTCTGTTTGGGTCTCTCCTTTGAACCCTGAAGCCCACCTCTTGATGCCCCTGACCCCCCCCCCACCCCATGCAGATGCATGTGGGTGAGCCCTCTCAGATGCCCATCTTTCACTGCAGCTCCTCCAGCTCCCAACTCCCACCAAAGCCCAGGGCACAGCCTACAGGGGAAAAGAAGTGGACCGGTTGCCCTCCTGGCAGAACTTTGAAGAGGCAGAGGAAGCAAGTCCGAGCCCCCTTCTCCTAGTGGAGAGAAGGCTATTCTGCCTAGAATAGTCCACTGGAGATCCCCTCCTCCAATAGTAGGGTTCCATAGGCCAGCCCTCGGTGTGCAGGAGTGCCTGTACTGGGAGATACACTGCTGTCTGGTTGGGAGATGAGGTGGGGGTCCCAAGGAGGACCCTTTCCTGGCTGAACAGAATGACATGGCTCCCAAGAAGGAAGGGATGCCTGGACAGAGGATGATAAAGTTCTCTGACTTCAGGAGAGCCCAGGCTGGCAATGCCAGGAAATGTGGTCTCTGGATGGAGTGGGTAACTCACCACAGTGAAATTCTCCGGCCCACATGGCTGGCCTCGGTAGCGGCAGTCCAGCAGCATGTCCTCAATGGAGTGGCCAGCTCGGGCGTAGAGCTGCGCCATGTCAAAGGTGGGACTGGGCATGAAGCCGGGCGGTGCAGGGGGCCGACCCAGGGAGCGCAGGAAGGTGGCGTGCTCAGCAGGGTCCAGGCCCAGCAGCGCGGGGCCGGCCCAGTGCAGGTCGTTGGGTGTAAGGCGCGAGCGGCGCAGCGGGTTGATGTTGCACAGAGTGACAGCGGGGAAGGTGAGCCGGTGGCTTTCACACTCGTCCAGGGTCGTCTCGTGGTGGAACTCCCCATAGTAGCGCACCCGTTCAGCCACCTGATAGAGGAAGGCTGCCAGGGACAGGAGCACGGCTGTGGCCCACAGCCCGCGACGTAGGGTCAGGCCACCAGGGCCAAAGACATGGCCAAGCCCATGCAGCGTGCAGCTGCTAGCGAACACACGGATATCTGAGGCTGGCCGGTGGGCCTCTTCCAACCCTGAGGGGGGTTTCATGGCTGGAACCCAAGGGCGGGGTGAGAGGTCTCTGGGGCTGGTGACCCAGAGGCTTGGAACAAGTGAGAGAGGGTGGGTTGGAGGACTGGTGGGGATGGAGATAGGATTCAGGGAGCCAGGCAGGTGAGGAGAGGGTAGGAGAAGGTGGGCAAGGAGAGGAGGGAGAGGAACCAAGACCGAGAGGCAGGGAGGCACTGGCCTGCTGGGACGGGCGAGGTGACCTGCTGGTCCAGCTTGGCCTTCCCCAGAAACAGGTGGTAATTCCTCTGGGCTCAGCGCTGGACTGGGGGCTCTGCAGCAAAGCCCAGGTAGGGCGCAGGCAACAGAGGCAGGCGGGGGCTGCAGAGCAGTGTCGAGATGGTGCTGAGCTGGCGCTGCTGCAGAGGATTGGGTTTCAACCGTGAGGGGGGCAAGGGGGCCAGCAGAGCAGTCTGGGGGGCGGGGAAGGTCCCTGGGGCCCCAGGCTGAGCCATTAGTGCAGCATTGGGGGGGGCTATTGCTGTCAGAGACCAGAGGCGCCAGGAGGAAACCACAGCAGTCCTGGGTAGGGCTTGAAGGGAGCCCAGAGATCAGTTGGAACCGGGGGTGCCAGTAGGACCCTCTGGGTCTCCAGATGCAGCCTCTGCACATCAGATCTGAGGGTCAGTCACTGACCCTTGGTCCAGCCCTTCCCTCATTTTGCCTCTCCTGCCTTCCTACTAAACCACCCAGGATCATTTGTTCTTTCGGAGTGGACTTGGCTCTTGACCAAACTGGAGAGTCGTGAGAAGCCTGACATGGGCAGATCTCTGCCTTTGCTCTCAGCATCCCAGCCTACACTGGATGGTCAGGGCGCTTTTTGTTTTTTTGGTACCAGGGATTGAACTCAGGGGCACTTAACCACTGAGCTGCTTAGCACCTCACTTTTGCTGAGGCTGGCTTTAAACTCTTGATGCTCCTGCCTCTGTGTCCCAAGCTGCTGGGCTTACAGGCATGCGCTACTGAGCCCAGCTGGTCAGGGTACTCTTTAGGTCCACATCCAGGGACCCTTTTTTCTTATACAACAGATCCTACCTTCCTATACTTGGGCCTCCCTGTTGGTGAGCCTGGCTTCTACCATAGTGACTGTGGGCTTACCTGCCATTCTATGACTTCATGTTTCTTTTCACAGACCATGTCCTAGAGACCATGTGATACCCAGCACCTGGAAAACCCCATCTTTAAAAGTGGCCATACACCAGTAATTCCATTGATTGAATCACTGTTTATTTAACCAATCATCTACTAATGCCTATAGGGGGTTTCCAGTCTTTCTATCAGTGTTGCTGGCAATGCTATTGCATAGATGTAAACTCCTGGAAATAGAATCACTGGGTCAAAAGGGCACCATGTTAGTAATTTGCTGGATGTCACCAAATTTCCCCATGGCAATTATGCCATTTTACACTCCCACCAGTATCAGAGGAGGGAGTGCATGCGCCTGTTCAGCATGGAACTCTTCTAAAGAAAGGGACTATAGCCGGGTGCCGTGGCACACACCTGTAATCCCAGCACTTTGGGAGGCTGAGACAGGAGAATAGTGAGTTCAAAGCCAGCCTCAGCAACAGCGAGGCGCTAAGCAACTCAGTGAGACCCTGTCTCTATATAAAACACAAAATAGGGCTGGGGATGTGGCTCAGTGGTCGAGTGCCCCCCCCCCCAGTTCAATCCTGGTTTAAAAAAAAAAGGGATGGAGGGGACTCGATGCCCATGAGCCAAATGTGTATGCCCTTGAGAGGGCAAAGCTAGCACTTATCTGACCAGAAATACTTCTTCTATCTAGAAAGAAGAGTAGAAGAGGCAGGGCAGGGGTACTCCCAGGAGTTGGAGCAGACATTCAGAGATAGTTCAAGTCCACAAGGACTGTGCTTGCTGGCCTGCAGTGGGACAAGGGGTGAGGCAAAGCAGAAGCACTGCAGCCCAGCCCAGAGCTGCAGGGGCTGGTCTGGGAGCACCTGCACAGGGGACTGCCAGGCCTGGTCCTTGTCAGTGTCGAGCTCTGCTGGTGAAGGGCCCATCTGCCCCAATTGGGGAATCGCTCAACACTTCCCTGTGGACCTGAGAACACAGGTTTATCTCCAGTAATTTTCCTGCAATTTATTTTGACTCTATCTCTGTCCAAAAAGCATTGTAGGCCACCAGATTGATTTTGATGCTTCCAGCCGAGTAGGAGGCACACAGTTCCACCAGCCAAATATGACAGCACCGTGCTGCAACAATCCACAGGCTTCCAGGGGGCAGGGGCCACGGTAGGTGGAGTGGCACGTAATAGGTGTGTAATACTTTGGAAGGGATGAGTGAATATGATGGCTTGTAGTACAGATGTGACCATTTTCCTAGGCTATTGCACCATGTTTTTTTTTGGGGGGGGGGTACCGGGGATGGAACTCAGGGGTGCTTGACCACTGAGCTACACCCCCAGCCCTATTTTATGTAGAGACAGGGTCTCACTGAATTGCTTAGCACCTCACCCTTGCTGAGACTGGCTTTGAACTTGTGATTCTTCAGTCTCAGCCTCTCAAAGTGCTGGGATTACAGGCGTGCACCACTGCACCCGGCTGCACCGTGTTTTTTAAGTACTTCACTGTGGATCATCCCATTTATCCCTTGGAAAAGACTTTTCAAGACCACGCACAGCCAGGCTGTATCTCTGCTGAGTAGATGGCACAGCAAGGGCAAGGTGAGGTTACATATAGGGCCAGCGAGTGCAGATGTACAACTCATCTGCCTGGCCATGGGGTTTCTCTACTTCTCCAGGTGGTGGGAGGAGGGCAGTTCAGGAAGAGCCATCTTGAAGCTGTAGGCAGACCTAGAATCTGGTGTTAGAAAGTGACTGGGCAGCCTCGG
Source organism: Geosciurus inauris (assembly GCA_004024805.1). Taxonomy (NCBI): domain Eukaryota; kingdom Metazoa; phylum Chordata; class Mammalia; order Rodentia; family Sciuridae; genus Geosciurus; species Geosciurus inauris. Next base: position 142,321 of record PVHX01002023.1, read on the forward strand.
CCTGGAGGCTGGATGGGAAGCAGGAGTTGCCTAGCTTCCTGCCCTTTGAGGAAGGCATCAGGCAAAAACCAGGGTAGAGGGAAGTGACCAGCTAGGAAGCTGAGTCCCTGCTCCAGGCTCTAGGCGTTTGGTGGCCAAGCAACCTGGAGCCAGCCCTAAGCCCCGCTCCTTGGGCTATCTCTGATCAGTCAGGAAGCAGGATACCAAACAAGGATGTTGCGGCCCTGGGGCTTTTGGATGGCTTGTCCCCAAAGTGGCATCTGGTCCTAATCCATGCCCACAGATGCTTCAAGTCCCAAACTGACTCCTGCACTCACACCTAAGCCACTGCTGCCTCTTTCAGGCTGGCCTCCCAGCAGCAGCTCTCTGCTTAATTTGTATGCCACCATCACCGCCCCCTGAAAAATGGCAACACTTCTTTGCTGCAGGAAAAATGTAAAATGCTTGGCTGGTGCTGAAGGTGCAGCACAGGCACCTGCTCTCCCCATGCCTTGGATAACGAGGCTCCGTGGAGTCCCAGTCTGGATATGGCCCAGTCCCAGAGCCTTTCACAGTGCCTTTCTTAGACTCTTTGAAGCCAGCTGGGACCCAGGACTGCCTCATTCACGGCTTTGGGGCCATAAGCACATGTCACTAGGGCTGTTGGCCTGTCCATCGCCTTCCACGGTGGGGACCCTCTCCCACCTTCTCCACATGCCTCCCCATGCCTCTGCATCGACTGCTCCCTGCTGGCTTTGTTCCTGTGGGCACCAGGGGCACACTGAGCATTCTGGGTGCACAGCAGATCCCTTCTGTCTCCTTCAAGCAGGAGGCTGGCCCACAGTTTCACCAGGTCAAAGACTCAAGTCTCACAGGGCAGGGACAGTAGTAGAGAATCAGGCAGGTTGGGCATTTCTCATGGGAATGGACCCCCGTGTCCCACCCCTCTTACCCCAACCCATGTGGATCCTGTTAAGCATCTGTCCCCTTGGAGGGGGGTGGGGGAGGTGAAATCCAGATATTATTACTGTGAGAATGGAGGAGGGGGTTGGAAGAGAGGCTGTGTGGAGGATGGACCAAGGGGAGGCGGCTCCTCCCAGAGTCGGAGAGGCAGCAGGGATGTTCCGGTGGGAGAGTCAGTCCCCATTCTAGGAAGTGAGGTCCTAACAGGAAGGGGGAAGAGCCTAGGCCTAGACTCCCAGGCCTACTCCTGGACTCTGAATTTTCAAAATTCCCTGGAGCCGGGACCCAGACAACCTGAGGCTGTTGGGTGCAGCTGGGCAGAGAGAGGACGGAGCAGAAGGGCCTTGGGGCCTTGGAGATTCTGCCTCAGCATGCGCAGCCCAAAACTCTGTGCTGTGGCAGGAATGAGGTGGCAGGCAGTAGAGGTGGGAGTGGGTGGGAAAGTGCCACCACCCCAGCCCAGCTGGTGGGCCTGGCTTTATTGTGAGAGGGGAGGCAGCAGCCACAGCCGCAGCCAGCATGCTGACCCTCCAGGGGCCCAGTCTCTGGACAACTCCCCCAGCTGAGCCTGTCCCTGATGCTGAGCAGCAACCAGACCTCAGAGGGGCACTCTCAGGACTTGTGCTAGTGGTTCCTGGGGTCTCTGGGCTTCTTCCGAGGTGAGTCTGATGTGGGTGGGGTGTCCAGGGCCTGCCTCCGGATGAGCTCTGCATAGAGGCCTCCCTTCTTCAGGAGCTCTTCATGGGTCCCAGCCTGGAAGGGGGGAGGAAGGGCCTGAGGGTCACTCAACAGCATCACACTCAGAGTCCTGGGAGGGCTGGCCTTTATCAGTCATTGGGCTCCTGGTCACTTATGCCAGTGATCTTCTGGGGACACTTAGAAACTGTAGTCCAACCTGAAAGGAACTGCTGTTGCCGCGGGCACAGCTGTTAGTGGCCCCCCTGCTCCACAGGACTATGGAAGAACGTTGACTCCTCCTGTGGTCCCCGGTCCTGGGCTGAGTCTATGAGCCAAGCCCACAAGCTCTTTGAGGGTCTGCTCCTGACTGCTCCCATCAGGGTCCCTGGCGTGGCCAGCCCTCCCCTGGGCTCCAGCCTTTCCTCCAACACCATCTACTTTTCCTTTAACCCCGGGAGCCTCTAACGAGCCTCTACGCCAGGGGACAGAGGAAGAAACCAAGGCCCCAAGAGGCCAGGGCCTGTTTAAGGGTGGGAACTCCTGCACGGTGACGCGGGGCTGGGCCACATGTGTTGCTCCCCAGTGCTGCCTGTCCCGCCACCCATGGCCAGAGCCATCCCCAACTCAATGTCCATCCCCAGGCCCACACTGACCTCCCAGACCTGGCCATTGGCCATGACAATGATGCGCTGGGCTGCACGGACGGTGCTGAGCCGGTGCGCAATGACCAGCACAGTGCGGCCAGTGCTGGCCCGGTCCAGGGCCTCCTGCACCGCCCGCTCCGACTCAGCGTCCAGCGCACTGGTGGCCTCATCCAGGATCAGCACTGCGGGCTGCTTGATGAGGGCGCGGGCGATGGCCAGGCGCTGCTTCTGGCCACCAGACAGGGTTGTGCCCCGCTCACCTGGGTAGGGAGAGGACGAGGGGGAGGCCTGAAGTGATCCTCAGCTCCACACTCGGGGGTGACAGCAGAGGGCTGAGTCCTTCCTAAACTTCCACCCAGTCCCCCCGGCCCCTCCCCACCCGGCACAGCACCCTCTTGTTAGCCTCTGAGAGTCCCTGGCACTGCAGTGCTCGTCCTGCCTCTCCAAGGCTAGGGTGTCATCTGTCAGCTCCCTGGTCCCACATCCCTGTGCAAAATAGTGCGCATGTGTACACCGCAGCTTGAGTGGTCAGCACAGGAGCCGCCAGCGTGCAGGGCCTCTGGGCCAGGCAGGCGGCTCTGCCCTGTTGCTATAGCTTGAGCTGTTGTCCTGGCCTCAGGGGCCCCACTGCTGTGGCAACCAGCCAGCATCTAGAAGTGGGCTCTGGAGTATGGGCACTCTAGGCATGGTGGCATCTGAAGGCCACAGAGGACAGAAGAAGTGAAGCTGGCAAGCCAGAAGGAACCTTGAGGTGATGGCAGGGTCTCAGGTCAGTGAGGGGGCAGCTCAGAGAAGCCCACAGGAGCAGGGAGCATGCCAGGATCAGAGGCACAGCAGAGTACCACCCAGAGGGCAAGACACCAGGGATCTCCCCATCAGGGCAGTGCAGAGCCCAGTCATGTAAACACAGCTGGATTAGCAATGCAGAATGTGACAGGCGGCTAGAGAAAGGTCCTGGCCCAGAGGCTGATGCTTGGTCAGACTGCAGAGCCGAGAACTCGTTTCCCCACCCTAAGAGGTGCTGGTACGTTCTGCAGCAAGATGGGGGGTGGTAAACACAGCCCCAGAGATGGACAGGAGAGCTCCAGGTGAACAGCTAAAGCTGCCAGCCACCTGTGCACGTGCTGGCGTGCTGCTGAATGGTCCTCGAACCACTGGAGTCCTCTCCTGGGAAGGCAGAAGGAAGACTTGCCCAAGACACCAGAGGGGACACTTTTAAACAGTAAGAAAAGAGGAATGAAACAGGAGTCAGAAGAGGGGAAACAGTTATGAGGAGAAAGCCCCCTATCCTCTGGGCTTGGGATGTGGGAGGCTCTGTGACTCCCCTGTCTGGCCAGGGTCCTATCTCTCACTCCGATGGTGCTCTGGTCCTCCCGAGCCCTGCCTGTCTCTGCAGCCTGTGTGGTCTGCTGTGCCTGAGCGATGGGTCAGGACTCCCCTGTTCCCACAGAGCCATCTCTGTCTGCTGTGCCTCATCACTGTGGAGCCTTGCGGCCCCGAGCAGGAGCTCTGCAACTCACCGAGGATGGTGCTGTAGCCCTGGGGGAAGCTGCTGATGAACTCGTGGGCATTGGCTTCCCGCGCAGCTGCATACACCTCTTCATCAGAAGCTTCCAGCTTTCCAAAACGGATGTTCTCCATGATAGTTGTTCCAAACAGGACTGGCTCCTGGGATGGAGGGATGGAGGGATGGAGTCCAGAGGAACACTCCCACTCCGCCCCAGCAGCCCAGGGTAGGGGCGGGGCAACCACACACATCAGGAGATTCTGTTTTTGTTTTTTTCTTTGTCTGTACTGGGGATTGAACTCAGGAGTGCTTTACACTGAGCCACATCCCCAGCCATTTTCATTTTCTGTTTGGAGACAGGGTCTTGCTAAGTTGCTTAGGGCCTCACCAAGTTGCTGAGGCTGGCCTCAAACTTGTGATCCTCCTGCCTTGGCCTCTCTGGTGTGCGCCATCCTACCCAGTGAGACTCTGTTTTGACCAGATCCCCAAAGGGTAACTTAGGGTGAGTCAGAAGTTCAAAGTCAGAGGTCAGTCAGGTGAGCACACAGTGGTCCATTAAAGGGAAGCAGAGGTGAGTGAAGCCTGCCCCAGGGATGGAGGTGGGAAGGTGCTGGGTGGCACGGCCATAGGCCCAGCAGTGATGGCAGGAGGAGGGTGTCGCGTTTGGCCCTCTCCTGTGGAGCTGGCCCTCATGGGATGCCTGCTTTTTTTCCCAGCTCCCCAAGGAAGAGTGGCCCCTCACTTGGCTTAGTGGGAAGGTGGTGGCCACACACCACTGCTGCAGGATCCTAAGATGCCCACCTGCTCAGACTGCCATCAACAGGAGCAGTGTCCCTGCCCTGGGAGACGAGGGCAGAGCTGTAGATGTCCAGGGCCGGACACCGGGGACCCAGAGGACACTGGGAAGGGTGAAGGCGAGTTCTCCTGAGAGCGAGTGGTGGGAGGCCTTGAGGACCCAGAAGAGGCGGCCTGGGAGGAGGGCCAGGGAGGGAGCCCCACCCTGTACTGCCCACACCAGCCTCTGGCCCATACCTGGCTGATGAAGCCCACTACCTGGCCCCGGAGCCAAGAGGGGTCCAGGGTGCGCAGGTCATGTCCGTCCAGCATCACCACACCAGCCGTGGGATCGTAGAAGCGTTCCAGCAGGGAGGCCACTGTAGTCTTTCCTGGGAGTTTGGGGTTGTAAGGGAGGAAGCCACGGCCCAAGGAAAGAGGGACCCTGATGGCAGTGGAAGCTCCCCAGCCCAGGGCAGGACAAGGGGCCATCAAGAGCTGGGGTCCTACTGCGCTCGCTGCTCCCAGCCCTGCTCCAAGTGGCTGCCAAAGGAAATCCAGAGGGTGGGACTCCCCTTACCTCCCCCAGACTGGCCCACAAGTGCCACGATCTTGCCAGGGGGCAGCGTCAGGGTGAAGTCCTTGAGCACCTCAAAGCCAGGGCGGCAGGGGTAGCTGGGGGAGCCAAGAGAACCCTGGTCACGGTGGCTCTTAAGTCCTTTGGGGTCCCGCTCCCTCCTGAGGCACCTCATTCACAGAGGCCTTCAGCCAGACAGACCACCCGGCTTCCCTCCAGTCTTCAGCCTAGAAAGGCCTGTCCCTGGGCCTGCACACCGACACTGACCTGAAGCTGACGTTCTGGAACGTGATGGAGCCACGGAGGTGCTCCTTGGGGATGCAGCAGCCCCCTGACAGCGGGATGCAGGGGCTCAGGGCCATGTATTCAAAGACACGGCCACCTGCACTGAGCCCTCGCACTACCTGTGGAGACATCCAGGGTTTGTGGTAAGGAGCGAGTAAGGACTCCCAGGAAAGGATGCTCCTGGGTGCTAGGGTGGGGGGACAGCATTTCTGGTGCCCCCATAGCAGGCCAGGGAGCCGGGCTATGACCTAGTTGTCAGGAACCCTCTCTGCTTCCCCACCCACAGGAGACGATATCCCAGCATCCCACCTCAGGGTACCCCCACTCACCTGACCAAACAGGACAGAGAGGTTGGCCATGGACCTGTGGACAGAGGAGAGGTTGGAGGTGGCACAAACAGCCAGTGAGAAGGGAAGGACACAGTAGGCTTGAGGTCAAGTGCAGAGAAATCCCTTGACGTCTGGAGCTGCAAGAACCCTGGGACCCAGTGACACCAGGTCACTAAGCCGTAGTTCCCTCTTTGGCTGCACAAGGATGACAACCGTGGGCCTACCTAGGTCCTGGGAGGGGCTCCAGGAGGCTGTGGACATGAAGGCCCAAAGCCTCAGTGGGGGGTCTACACGCTGCCCTGGCCTGTGAGGCCTGGGGTGAGGCCAGCTCAGAATGAGGGGTGACTTTAGTCTGCAAGGAAGAGGCCCCAGCTGCCCCTGTGACTTCTGGCCTTGGCCTGGATGACACAGATGCCTTTGACAGAGATCAAGGGGGTATGGCCCACAATGGGAGGTCACATCTAACACTAGACCCCTGGGGAGGCCATGACTTATGTTCAAAAACTGTAGGAAAAACACAGTAATATCCTTACAGAGAAAGAAAACAGAAGACATTGGACGATAGTGGGTATTCTGGGGAGACCCCAAAGCAAAATTCCCTGACAAAATTTATACTGTGGGCAAAATTTTTATTGCAGGTGTGTATGTGTAGAAGATGGGGCGTGTGTGTTTATCTGTCTAGACAGTGGGTCGCCCTTGTCTTGCCAGGGCTAGGGATAGGACTGGTTGGCTGCTGTGAGCTGCCGAGGAAGATGAGTCAACAGCCTTAGTCATGGGTCCCTGAACGGCCTGGCCCACCCGTGACAATGTGTGTGCCACTGTGTACTCAGGGTCCTTTCTAAGAAGGGGAAAGACTGAATCCTCAGCAAACCTTGGCCTGCAGGACTCACTTCAACCAGTGCCGGGGTGGAGGTGGGAGGAGCCCCAAAGCCCTCCAGGAAATGGTTCTGTCAGGCTCAGAGCAGTCGGCCCTTGCCAAAGGGAGTGGGGAGGCCTTGGCAGGGAAGAGCCAACCCAGTGAGCTATCTGTTGATGAGGAGGAGGAACAGCTCCACAGAGATCTGGAAGCCATTAGGCCTGGCAAAGGGGCCGCGGCAACTGAAATCCAAAACGCGCATGACTCACGGGCGTGCAACGACCTTGTACTCAGTGATGCCACAGGATGCAGACCGCATGCTCTGCCCAGGTGGGTCCTGGCCCCAACTGTGGTCTGTCTGGGCACTGCCCCATCTCTGCCCAAAAGATCACTTAGGATGGGGTGCAAAGGTAGGGGCTGCGTGGCTCTGCTCCTCCCTCCCTCCCTCTGGACCCAGCACTGACACCCTTGGTGGCCTGACAGGACCCAGGAGGAAAGAGCAGCTTCCTCAAGACCCAACTCTTCCACGCAGCTGGAGACAGCCATGCAGGCAGGGACCCTTGGGACAGCAGACTGGCTCCCTGGGCAGTCCTGTGGGTATTACACAACGCTGCTGAATGGCTGGGCAGTGCAGGGAGGGTATGAAGAGACTCCTCAGGGTAGAGGGGAAGGGGGCCCTGGAAGGGCTGATTTTCTTAAGGAAGCCACAGTCCAAGGAAAGAGGGACCCTGATGGCAGTGGAAGCTCCCCCAGCCCAGGGAAGGCCAAGGGGCCATTGAGAGATTATCCTGCTTAGAGGCCAGAGCCAGGTCTGGTGAGGGAACTGAGTCAGCACGGCATGTCAGCATTGGGAACCACAGGAGCCAGAGGGACATCCCAAGCCCTACCTCTTCCATGATCAGAGCATCTGGATCCTGAAGCCACCAGGGTACAGTTCCTGGCCCAGAACAGGGATGAGACTCTCCAGGACCAGAGGGTCTGAACATGGCCGGCTCAGGGAACATGGAGCAGAAACAGGGCCAGGGTTCCTGCTGCTGCGGAATGGATGGAATGTGCTCTGTGGGATATGCATCTGGGGCCAAGATGGGGTGTTCTGTCTGGGGTGAGAATGGGAGTCTGTCCTACCCCTTTCTGGGTTAGCCTCACTTCCCTCATGGCAGTCAGCTCAAGGCTGAAGGATTCTATAAGGAATTATGGGCTTAGAGCAGTGACACAGAGAACTCCAGGCAGGGACAGGGGCACCACAAGAATCAGGAGTGCCATCTCTGGGAGGAGGACAGAGACCAATGCAGGGAGAATGTGGGGGTATCTAGGGTGACGTGGTTGGTAATAATGCAGGTCTTCACTCTTTAATTCTTTATCACAATGTATATTTATGTAGTTTTGATACTTGCCATGTGTGGGATAAAGCAAAGGAAGTAGGAACTGCTTGTGTTGAGCTGGGAGAGGGAAGGGGCTGGGAGGGCTGCTGGGTTGTCTTATGGCTGAGGAGGCTGATGGGCACCAGGCTGCCTCACAGGGCAGAGGGGTCGAGCGGGACAAGGAGTTTCAGACCAGTGAGAAGGGATAAGACATAAGATTGAGGTTTGCAGGGGCAGAAGGTCCACTTCTCATCCCAGGAAATGGTCAGGCAGAGAATAGGGGCAGCCCTTAAAAAGCTTGTGGAGTGGCTCAGGAGGTGGAGGCGGGAGGATTGCAAGTTCAAAGCCAGTTTCGGCAACTTAGTGAGGCCCTGAGCAACTTAGCAAGACCCTGTCTCTAAATAAAATACAAAAAAGGGCTGGGGATATGGCTCAGTGGTTGAGTGCCCCTGGGTTCAATCCCTGGTGCCCCAAAAAGAAAGCTTGTGGAGGATGGTCTAGCCAGACAGGGAATACCATTCAGCTTCAAAATGGAAGGAGAATGTGGCTCATGCCACCATGTGAGGAACCTCAAGCATCCTCTAGACAAAAGCAGCCAGTCACAAAAGAATGGAAGCTACGTGACTGCACTTCTATGAGGTTCTCAGAGTGGCCAGAGTCACAGACAGCAGAAGGCAGGGTGCCAGGCTGAGGAGGGGGGATGGGGAACGGTACTCAATGGGTTCAGTGACACTTTCGCAAGACAACAAAGTTTTGGAGATGGGTGCTGGTGATGGCCACAGGCTGCACTTCAAAGTGGCAAGGTGAGGACTTCTGCCTCGTGGATTCCACCATAATGAACCATTTTTAAAGTTTGTCAAGGACACTTGTGGGTGGTCTGGAAGGCTGGAGATGCCAACAGCCTCTGACAGTGGAGTCAGCGACTCGGCCTGGAGGGCAGGGACTCACCAGCCTGCGCTCCTTTCCACAGGCTTTCTTGTCTCTGAGTCCACACCCCCAGATGGCACTGAGCCTTGGTTGTGGGCCCAACATCAGACCGAAGTCAGGGGTCAGGAGCTGGGCAGGCCTGGGGCTGGGCTACAGTGCCCCAGAGCATGCTGGCAACCCCTGGTCTTGATGAGGCGGGGCTCTGGAGGGTGTCAGGGGGCTTCTCAGGGATGGGAACAGCCCTCACTCACCTCTGCACTGTTTGGGAGGCCACCAGGAAGGACATGAGATCTCCCCCTGTCAGCTGCTGTCCAGCCACAAGGGAGCCCCCAACAAACAGGGTGCCCAGGACCATGCCTGCATGGGGAGGGACGAGTGGTGAGGAAGAAAGCAGCAAGGGACAACACACGAGTCCTAACTCCTAGCCCTGCTCAGCCACCAGCTGACGGGGGAATCTAGGCAGAGCGGTCTCAGCCTGGATCTCCTCCTCTGTAAATAAGCAGGGCAGGTGCCCCTGCATGCTCTCTGTGGGCAGTCCTGCAGTAATCTACCCATCACCATCCCATCGCCTGCAAGTGTCAGCAGCTGGAGCACCTGACAAACGAAGACACTCCATGGATGTCTCGAGCATGGCAGGGGAGCTCAGCCTTACCTATCTGTGCTGCTCCCCAGCCCACAAACCCGTGTCCCCTCCCCAGGTACGCCCCACTCACAGTTGAAGGCGATGTTGGAAAGCCCTTGGAACAAAGCAATGCCCCTGCCCAGCTCCTCTGCCTTACAGCGGCAGCTCTCCAGCTCCTCTCTGTAGCGTCTGGGGAGAGGCCGGGCCAGGCACTTAGGACGCAGCTGGGCTGGGGTGTGGGCAGGGGGTAGGTGTGCATGGGAGACATGCTGGTTTTGTGATCCACCCTTCCAGGACTCACTCCTCTTCCCGATGCTCCATGGCGAAGGCTCGCACTGTCCGCACGTTGCCCAGGGCCTCATCCGCTACGCCTGTTGCTCTGGCAATCTGCATGGAGTCCGGGACATAGAGGTCCAGATTGGAAACAGGAGGAGTGACAGGGAGAACAGATCAGAGAGGTGGGGCAGGGGCAAAGGAGATAGTCAGGAATTCAGGTACCTGCTCCTGACACTGGCGAGACATTTTGCGGAGACCTGAGCCCATCAGGGTGCCAGCTCCCATCAGGGCGGGTGTGGCGATCATCAGCAGCAGCGTGAGGCGTGTGGACAGCATAGACAGAGACACCAGGCAGCCAGCCACCTGGGTGCAGCTGCGCAGCCCCTGTGAGCGGAAGACAGACCATCCAGCAGCAGAAGCAGGACATGGGGCTCTACCTGCGTATTCACTCACCAGTCACCAAACATCACCCCTCTTGATGAGCTGGGGTCCGACCAGCAGGTATGAAGGGGCTGGGTAAGAATGGCATAGACTATGCCATTTTTTCCCCTAGAAAAATCTGTTTGCTTCTCTTTCTGTTCCAGAAATTACGAGAATCGCATGGGGATATGTCCTCCTGACCATCATGGGCCAGTGTCAGAACCCGGTGGTCAGAGTGATGGAGGGGGTGGATAATGGGAAGATGTCAGTGTGTAGTAAATAGCGACTACAGGAGCTTAATGCTGGCCAGAGACTGGCACCCTGGGGATGAAGCAGGCCCAGTGAGTTTGCTCCTGCCAGGGAAGTGTCTGGTCTAAGTCCTCAGGAAGGCTTTCTAGGGGAGGAAGGATTTTTTTGGGGGGGGTATGGAGATTGAACCCAGAGGGGCTTTATGACTGAGCCACATCCCTAGCCTCATTTATATTTTTTAAATTTAGAGAAAGGATCTCACTAAGTTGCTTAGGGGACATCCAGGGGACCTTGGCAGGGCAAGGTATCCCTGTATCACCTCACTGAGCTGCTGAGGCTAGCCTTGAACTCCTGCCTCCGCCTCCCATGTCACTGGGATTACATGTGTGTGGAGAAGCGGCCCCCACTGGCCTTGCTCGCTGCCTGGGCACCACCCTGCCATGGACTTCTGTGTTCTCTCACCCACACCCGCCCAGAAAGAAGTGAGTGTTGGCTGGGGACCCAACATCAGCCAGAAGTCAGGGCCAGGGCAGACAAGACTGGCCTCATGGTCACATGAGATGAGCACTGACCTGGGAGATGACAAGCTTGAAGGAAGACTTAAACTCCTGCACGTCAGCTGTCAACCGGCTCACCAGCTGCCCCGTATTTTTGGCATCAAAGAAAGCAATGTCTTGTCTGGTGGTGGGACATGGGGGCAGCAGGTGGGTGGAAAGAGGGAGACATTAGTCCAGGATGCAGCTCACCCCCAGAAGTCACCCTAGCCCACATCCTGCCCCTGAAGTACCGAAGCAGCGAGCTGAAAAGGGCCTTCCGCATGTCCACGGCCATGCGCTCGCCAATATGGGACAGCAATACCAGGTACCCAAAGGTCAGCAGTCCCTGTGAAAGAGGCCAGGGCAGTCAGAGAGGTCCAGAAGGGCTTCTCTGTGCCCCGGGCCCTCCTACCCTGCAGTACCTGGATGCCATAGAGGATAAGCAGCTGTGTGCTTAGGTTCCGGGACTCAGTCACGAAGCTCCCCACGTGATCCCTTGTGTACTTGGCCACGATCTCTACCAGCTGGCCCAGGAGCAGGGGGATCTGCACATTTACCAGCGCTGCACCCAATGCCAGCTAGAAGGGGACAGGGCAGAGTAGACAGACACTTGGAGAGGGGAGGCGCACTCTCCCCCACCAGCCCTCATCCTGCCCTCCCTCTCCCACAGCGCTGCTTCTTTGAGAGTTAAAGCCCAGTCTTCTAGCCCCCTGCATCCCTGCATCCTACAAACCAGATGCCCTGCGAAGGTCCTCTGGATGTCCTCAGACCCTGGGGCCCCAAGGCCAATCCTTGCTGCTTCTGATGAAAGAATGCTGTCCCTGCTCTGGCTTAGGGCTTCTGCAGACCCATTCCTGGGTCCCTCTTTTCCTCAGTATGGATGAGCGGGGAAAGCCTCACCATGATGGCTGCCCCCAGGACCAGTATGTGTGGGCGCAGAAACTGCCAGAAGAGCTTCCAGTTAAAGTGAGACTCCACCACGTGGGGTGTGGGGCAGGCGGGAGGGGCCTCTTCTGCCTCGCACAGTGCCACAAGGCAGAGGCGGGGACGCTTACAGAGCACTGCGGAGCCCAGCAAGGCTCCCCCAACCCAGCTCCAGGCAGAGGGGCTCCGGCTGGGAGTTGGTGGGGCTTGAGGGAGATGCGCCCGGAGCTGTGCCCGCAGCTGGGACATGGCCCTGAGGAGGGAGGAACCAAGGCGGCCATCTGGGGACCTGCAGGGACAGAAGGTCATTGGTGGCTGAGGACCCAGTCATCTATCTTTCAACTGACCAACAAATCAATGATTTCTGGTTGAACTTCCTAGAAGCAACATTTCCTTTTCTTTTCAGCTCTCAACATTGTCTTTCTCTGGGCTGTTTTTTATTTTTTGAGACAAGGTCTCACAATGTTATCTTGGATGGCAAGGAACTCCAGAACTCAAACAATCCTCCTGCCTCAGCTTCTCCAAGTAGCAAGAGCCACAGGTGTGCACCACGATGCTAGGTTCTCAGCACAGTTCTTAAGCAACTTCAGCTCCTGAGACAAGTGTACACAGTGACCTTGCTAAGGAATGCAATGGCCGAGCACAAGTCAGACCTTAGAAGAGTTCTTCCCCTGCATGGTCTCCCAGCCAGCACTTCCAGGAAGGCCCCCCTCAGCCTTCAAGGCACCAACCCAGGTCTGTGCCGGTCTCCAGGACTGTCCTCTCACAATCATAGCACGTCAGGGCGGAAGGGCACATGATAATGGCAGCCAGTCCACAGCACTCCTTTTACACATGGGGTCCAGAAATCCTTCCTGAATAAGATCTGAGGTCACCAGCAAGGTGAGCTCCTGCTCTGCATGGGACACTGTGCCGCTCATGGTGAGGATGGCAGATATAACCCCTGCAGCACTGAATCAGTGGTCCACTGCCTCTGCCACTTGCCTCTCTGGGAGATGCCCTTATTCTCACTTGATGATGAAAAAAATCCATGTGGAGTTGAGAGTGGAAATTGGGACTCCACAGTTCTGGGCATGGAGTAGGCAGGAGAGTCCTCATCTGTCTTATGCAGCACCACAAGGCAGAAGTGGAGATGTCCCCGGGCAGCAGCACTAGGACAAGAGGGGAACTCTGCTTCTGGTTCCGGAATCCAGGCTCATTCTACTCTGCCAAGTATGACATGCTCAAGGCTGTGCACAGGACCAGGAAGGGACCCAAGTCTTCTGGTTTATTACACCCCATCACCCTACCTCCCTCCTAGGCCTGGAGTGCTGTGTGACAATGGATGGAGGGAAAGGGCCACATGCTCCCCCTCCATTGGCTGATGGAAGAAACAGGAAAACAAAAATCCAAAGAACTTACAACAGATGTTGAGCAAATGCTTGCTGAGTGCACACTTGCCCTCATTAGAAATATAGAGCTGTCTAGCGTGACCACTGCAACGTTTTATATTGCAATCCAGTGCAATGCCCCAGAACAACCCAGTACAGTGAGTATATATTTTTGCCACACAAAATTGAAAGGTTTCACAAAATAATACTTTCTGTAATTTTTTTTTTTTTTTTTTTGGTGGTGCTGGGGATTGAACCCAGGGCCGTGTGCATGTGAGGCAATCACTCTACCAACTGAGGTATATCCTCAGCCCTACTTTCTGTAATTTTTAAATGTGTATTTTGTTATTTATCTTATATTCATTTTTAAATTGCCCTCATCTACTAAATTTATTTCATGATCTATTGAAAATCACTGACTAAAACATACACATACACTTGGATAGTCTTTGATGTCTTTCCTTGTATTTCCTTCTGGTTTAGATAATACCAACACCCTTACTCTTTCCTACAGACTGTTTTCAAACTGTTTAATAATTTACCGTGGCCACTTTCCAGCTTCTCTCATCTTCTCCAAACTACGACTCTAAGAAGGGCTCCATAGTTGCCAAGAATTGGTGGATTACTTCCCAGCACCAGTACTTCTAGCTTCAGCTAGCCAGAGCTCTTGCCCTCCCTCCATCAATCAGATGGACTTTCCAAATGACACAGCTCCACAGCCACCCGCCCGTGGCGACCTTTCTCCTGTTCCACCCTCAGGTTATTCACTACTGGATGGAGGGAATCAGTCCCTCTGACAAAGCATATACATTCAAGATGTAGTGTCCAGATCCTTGCTTATTTCCCACCCATCTCTCTCTGGACCAATGCCTGTGGAGTGTTTGACAAAGAACGAGTTATAGATAGATCCCTGATTCCTGCTGAACGCCTCCAGCTCCAGGAACCACTTTCGATCGGCTCACTCTGAATCTTGGAAACACCATCAACATTAAACCTCTCGACACTAACAACTATTTTTGTCCAAATTTCCAGATCAATTCTGAGAGGGAGGACGCGGGGGAAGGAGTGGCGCCCCCTGGTGGGCAGTGCGACAGGGGCGTGGCCACTGACCCGGAGCAGGCTGGGTTCAGCCGACTCGCGGACGCAGGCGCGCGGATGCTCCAGCTGGCGCCCAGACAGTTGCTATAAATAATTGAGGCCAACTCCTCGGGGAGTGACATTCCACCCCTGGCCGCACTAGCCTACAACTCCCAGCATGCCCCGCGCGGCGCGGGGACTCCATCTCCCGGCGCGCCCCACGCCCCGCCGGCCTGTCAATGGCTCGCGTTCCAAGCAGCTTTGTCCCTTTTTACCTGACGGCCGAAAAAGTCTGGAAACGAAAGGATGGTAGCGACCTGCCTGGGACAGGGCCGCCCCGAATCCCGACCCGAAATAAGTGCACCAACATGCTGGGACAGGAAGACAGCAGCAGCCGGCAACAACAGTTTCACCCTTATCCCACCAAGAGCTCCATGTTGGCTCCAGCCCCCTCCCGACAGCCCCCTCGCTCCTCGGCGGTGATTGGTGGAAAGAGACATCAATTTTACTGCAAGCTATGATTGGAGAAGAGTTGTTGTCTGCTCTCCTCCTTCTGGAATTGTGATTGGATACAGTAGCCCAGCAGCCCGGCCCCCGGCCGTGGCGGGGCTGAGTAGGAAGGGGCTCTGCCCGGGGTGACGTAGGGAGGGTGTGTACAGCCGGTCCTCCCACCCGGTGGTGTGCAGAGTAACGCGTCTGCTAACCTTGTGCGGTTTTCCTATGGATACTCCCGAAGATCTCCAGATGCCCCGGACCCTCCAGGGAGTGTGGAGCGCTGACTCTGGAGTGGACCGAATGAGCAAAAATCGACCGTGGGAATTAAAAACAAAAACAAAAAGCAAGAGTCGAGCGCAGTGGCTCAGGCATGGAATCCCAGTTACTCAGGCGGCTGAGGCAGGAGGATCGGAAATTCGAGGACAGCCTTGGAAACTTAGTGAGACTGTCTCAAAATAAAAAAATTAAATGCAAGTGTCTCACCTCCCACTCTGCTTTCCCAGGTGTGTCAATTCCTGAGACACCCCTTCTCAATTATTGAGAACTTCTTGTATGGAGTTCCTGAAGTTTATCAGATCTGTCACCCAGACAGCCTGGTCTGAGTGACTTAATTGAGGCTCCAGTCGAACAGTGAATAGCACTGCACCTCTGTTTAACAGAGGTGTAATTATTTGTTTGCACATTTGCTCCTCCCACTGTGGTGGGACTTCTTGGTGGATAGTGGCTCTGACTCATTCATTCTGTTCCTTTCCCCTCCAAATATCTGGCAGGGAAAAGTGCCATTTGTAATAAATTGACTTGATACCCCCCCAACACACATACTGGGGATTGAACCCAGGTACCCTCTGCCACTGAGCTACATCTTCAGCCACCCCCTTTATTTATTTAGTGTGTGGTCTGAGATTTAATTGAGTTACACCCCAACCTTTCTTTATTTTTTTTAAATTTGAGACAAGGTCTCACTAAGTTGCTGACGCTGGCCTGGAACTTGTGATCCTCCTGCTTCAGCCTCCTGAGTTGCTGGGATTCCAGGAATGAACCATCACACCCTGAAACTGATTTGAATGGAGGGTGGTGGTAGGGAAATCAATGGCTGAATTTAGGGTGGAACCGAGTCAGATTAGTCTGAGATTGGACTGACAAGTAAGGCCCTGATGTAAATAGGATGGAATATCTGTGATACTGAGTGAGTGATGTCAGTAAGGTGAGGGACAGACTAGACCAAAACCCCACATAACCCATCTTGACTGATGTCACAGAAAGAGTTTGAGAGTTTGAGAATTTCCTGGCCCCCTACAATGTAGGATTCCACTTTCTGCCTATAGAAGGGTTGGATCTTGTTTTCATAACTCTGCCTCCTGCTCAGCCGTAAAGCTGTGCCAAGTCCTGAGCTACTGTGACAATGCCCCTTCCAGGAAGGAGACACGGGAGACAAACAGGCATACCTAGACTCACTTTATGGACAGATCCATGATTACCTCCACACTCCTCCAGTAAACAATCTAGGAAACACTGTGTTCTTCTCCATGTTGTGGATATTGGCCCCTGTCTCAGGCCTTGGGCTTGACCCTGGAGGCCTGGCACCTGCTGTCTGAGTCAGCATCGTAGGCATGGGCTTCAGTAGGACACCTGGTGATTCAGGGCCTCAAGAATGGCGTTGGGCAAGCCAGAAGATGAGCTGCCAGAGCCTCTTCTTCCTTGCTGACATTACCACAAGGAACCCAATCAGGCAGTTCATTCCTGGGTACCCAGATTATCCTTCCAAATTCTGAACCCCAGCTGCCCTCCTTGACCAATTTAAACTTCTCAGGGGGCTCCATAAATGTGATCAGTACTTGAATCAGAGGGCATTAGGATTCAAGAGGATAAGGGAATAAACATAATGATACTTCCAAGTTCCCCACACTACTTTTCTTTTTCTTTTCTTTTTTTTAAATATTTTCTTAGTTGTAGATGGACACAATATCTTTATTTATTTATTTTTTATGTGGTGCTGAGGATCGAACCCAGTGACTCACGCATGTGAGGCAAGCGCTCTACCACTGAGCTACAATCCCAGCCCCCCATACTACTTTTCAAATCCAAGATAGCTACCATTCTTTCCCCTTTACTTCCTTCCTCTCCTGGGTTTCCCCGCATCAGGCTGCAAACTCAGGCCGTTACCCCTCTTTTTTTCTTTAGCACCCTTAGACAAATAAAACCATGCAGGGTTTTCTTTTCTTTTTTGGTCTTAAAGCATTTCCCTGTTGATCACCGTAAGTGAGTGTAAAGGGAGGAGGTATAAGATTTTACGAAATGGAAGATTTGGCCTGGGGAGGTAGCTCAGTGGTACAGCACTTGCCTAGCAGCATTCGTTAGTGCCTGTGTTTGATCCTCAGCACTGAGGGGAAAAAAGGAAGATTTGACATCTTGGCCTCAAAGTTCTACAATCTTTTAATGAGATTCCACTTTGTTGCTTTGTTGTTTTGGCGGCTTTCTTTTTTTGACCTCTAGCCCATCAAGGTCTGAAGATGGAGGCTGTTTCTTCTTGTCTCTGTGCATGCCCAGCCCCTGCCTTCCAAGTTGGCACCCCTCCCAGGTATGGGGGCTGGGCCCTGAGAGGATTGGCCCCAGGTTGCCCTGCAAGGGGTGTGAGTGATCACAGGTGAGTGAGAGCTGGGACGCCGGAGGCCTGCCCAGCCTGAGTCACCTGGTGCTGTTGTTGTCCTTGTCCTGGTTGAAGTCCCTGCTCACCTCCACAGATCTCTGTGGGAATAGCCACAGCCCCATCCCTCCAGCCTCAGGAGAAGAGAAGCCACAGCCTGATGGTGAGCCGAATGGGCTGGGGGGGGAGGAGGAGGCGGCTAGGGCGCTGGGGCGAGCTGGGGCCTAGCTCAGTGCCCCTGCTCCCCATACCCCTGCTGCCCCCTGCTCCTCCATGTCGAGGACCTGGGGGAGGGAGGGTCTCCTTCTTTTCTCTGTCCCCTACCCCTCGTACAAGAAGCTCCCTCTCCTTGCCGTTCCCTCCTGCCCTGGGATCCTCCTGCCCAGTGCTGCCGGGGACAGAGGCCTCTCAGCCCGGACACAGTGCCCTCCCCATCCCAGCTACCCCTCCAACACAAGCAAGACCCACAGTGACACCTGCATCTGCTTACCCCTCCTGGGGATCCCACTCCACCCCACCCCTGGCCTCTGTCACTCCCCCTCCCTCACGCCGGTGCCCCCAGGACCCTCCTGGGCTGCGTATAGGCCCTCTGATCCCTGAGCAGGATTATGAGCGGCTGGAGGACTGTGACCCTGAGGGGTCCCAAGACTCACCCCTCCATGGGGAGGAGCAGCAGCCCCTACTTCATGTGCCTGAAGGGCTCCGGGGTGAGTGTGTGGCAGGGAATAGGTGGGGGGACTAGGAGCTCCTGGCTCAGCCCAGTGGGCCTCTGGCATGAATTGAGGGTGTGGAGAGCTGATGGCTGTCAGGGCTCAGTCCTGATGTGCTGTGCTTCCTGCCTAGGCTCCTGGCACCACATTCAGAACCTGGACAGCTTCTTCACCAAGATATCCTTTGTACTGGCCTTCAGAGGAGGGACGAAGGGAGCAGGTGCCCTGAGTGGGGATGGGTTGCAGGAGGCGAGGGTCCTCAGGAAGACCCCATTGCACTGGGCCTCAGGTGTCTTTCTTAACACCGCTGCCACATCTATAGCTACCGCCAGCGAAGTGGCTTTGCCTGCATCCTGCTGGAGGATGTCTTCCAGCTGGGGTGAGAAGCTGACCCTGGCCCCAAGCTCTATCCTCTGCTTCCCCCATCATGCCGGATGCTCCCAGCCCAGCCCAGGCTTGCCCCCAGCTCTGCTGTGTGTGTGTGTTTAGGGGGGCAGTCCATCTGGTGGTGGCCAGGGCAGAAGCCCACCTACCCTCAGGCTCTTCATGCCCCGTCCCCATGCCTTCCACAGACAATTCATTTTCATTGTTGGCTTCACAACCTTCCTCCTTCGCTGTGTGGATTACAATGTTCTCTTTGCCAACCAACCAAATAACCACACAAGGCCTGGGCCGTTCCACAGCAAAGTGAGCCTGTCAGATGCCATCCTACCCTCAGCCCAGTGTGCAGAGAGGTGAGTGAGACAGCCTGGTGAGCCCCGTGGCTAGGCCATGTTGGCAGGATGGTCTAGATAAGCAGTTCCCAAAGTTTTTGGTCTCAGGACTTAAAGTGTATTAAGTGTATTTTTAAATACACTCAAGTTGATGTTGAGGCCCAAGGAGACATTGTTTGGGAGAGTCATATTTATGTGTATTTACCTTAATAGAAGTTTAAGCAGAGGACAACTTTATTTTTGTGGAGCTAGGGCTGGAATCCAGGGGCTCAGACATGCTAGGCAAACACTCTGCCACTGACTACACCCCTAGCCTGAGGGCAGCTTTAAAACCTAGGAATGTACAAGCACACACTCCCCAGGCTGTCAGTTTGATGTGAACTTTTTTGTAGCTTCTGGAAAACTCCCCTGCACGCTTGTGGGAGAATGAGAATGTAAAGAGCAGAAAGCATTGGTGTGATTTGCAAAGAAGTGTTGATTTTGCAGACCTTTGTAAGGCCCTCTTTGGGGACCCTCCTCCTCCCTGGACCCCACTTTGAGACCTGCTGGTCTTGCCACTGCTCCCGATAATGGTCTCTGTGTGTTCCTGTGTTTCCCCACCATGACCTGTCCAACCCCTTACAGGATTCATGCCAGCCCCCTGCTGGTCTTCCTCCTGGTCTTGGCTGCTGGCTTCTGGCTGTTCCAGTTGCTTCGCTCAGTTTGCAACCTCTTCAGCTACTGGGACATCCAGGTGTTTTACAGGGAGGCTCTACACATCCCCCCGGTAAGCTACACAGGCATGTCTGCCTTGACAATGTGGACAGAAGAGAAGGGGAGGAGTTGGGGGTTGCACAGAAGAGAATGAGCAAGGGCCATGTGGATGGAAGCACCAGCTGGGCAGAGAGCAGAAATGGCGGGGCCTTGACACCTGCCCTGGACCTAGAGTGATGTCAGGTGGTGAGCACCTCCACTTAGGAGACATGGTCCTTATCTCATGGAGCTTTCTTTGTTTAGATAGATCATATAAGATGACTTACAGTCACATGCTTGTGGTAAAAACAATGGGTGTTTAGAGGAAGGGCTGTCACCTGGCTTTCTAGAGCAGGAGGATTTTTTTTTTTGCATTCTAATCCTAGGTTTATTCAATACATTTTCATCACTACACAACAAAGTACAAACACAACCTTACCTAAAATGCTACAAAGTTACAAAACTCAAAACAAATTTTATAGTACTAACTGTGCAATGAGGAGGGAAAAAAAAGCAAGGTACACGTTGCCAAGGTATCCTGCAAGACCGCCATGAATGGCGGTCAGAACAGGGGGCTCTGTAATGACCTTGCAGAACTGGCTCTCAACTTGCTCACAATTTCAGAGAGTAAGGGATATGTAGGGTAGGTGGCGAGGGAGGACAGGGAGAGACAGAACCATTTACAGCAATTAACAGGTGGGCGGACAACCCTAGAGGTTGGAAGAGAATTCAAGCAGTGGAGAAAAAGCCAGGCCTAACAGGAATGGCGGCTTGGTCCCCTTTCCGAGCAGGAGGAATTTGAGTTGGGCTTGGAAGGTCAGGACAGGAAGAGGGGAAGGCATTCCAAGCCCCAGTGTAGGAATTTGGGAAAGCAATAGGCATCTGCAAGCGATGAGGAGATCAACCTGCCGGCCTGAAACTGAGCCTCCAAGGGCCTCTTGGGTGACTACCACCAGCACTGTACTAAGTCACTTTGTTGGCTTTGTCACCATCTCCTGGTCAGGCTCTGTCCTTCCTTGCTCCCACTCCTTCCTCCAAACCTGAGTTTTGTTCAAGGCACCTTCGGCAGCACGCTTCCCTTGCTCCCCTCCAGAATTCCAGAGTCTTTGGCACAGGCACAGCTCTCTGGCACTGCAAGGGGAGGCATTCCAGAAGGCTCGGGAGTAGGGAGGCTTCAAGCACAGAGTAAGAAAAGGTCACGAGGCCAGCAGAGCAGACAGGAGGGCAGAAGCTCGGATCCTCTGGGAGGCTGCTACCCATCCCCCTTCCTTCTTTCTCCTCTCCCATTCCTTCCAGGGGAAGGGGAGGTACTGGAATGAGCTGGAAAGGCTGGCTCATAAAGACCTGACTAAGCTGGTCTGAGGAAGCTGGATGAAACTGGGTTACCATGGGGTTTACAGACCTCCAGATGTGGTCTGACAGTGCCATTGCCCTAAGGCATGGGCAAAGCCAGAGTTGTGGGAAGGCTAATTTGGTGACGGCACAAATGGCTAACAGTGAGTGAGTCTGAGGGTCGCAAAGCCTGCCAGGCAGCAGGCTGTGAGGATTGGGGCCCAAAGGCGATAAGCATACTGGACATAGTGAGGAGAGGTTCCCCCATGACTGGCCAGTCACTCTGAGAGGAGGCTCAGAAAAATTTGCCCTTAAGGAGCTGAGAAGTCAGGTTCCACACCTGGAATTAAGTGGTGTCACCAGGAAGCAGTGACTAATGGCCACATAAGTGGCAGAGATGATGAGGAGCAGTGCAATTCAGAAGAGGGCAGAAACAAATAAGAAGTGGCTGTGTTGGCTCAGGGTTAGGTAGAAAGCCAAAGCTGGGGATGGAGGATAAATGGCTTAGCTTTGGCCCTGGCAAGTTGGTGGCCATATGTAGGCAGCCTATAAGGGTGCGTTGAGCTTGGGCATCACTGTAGAGTGGAATCAGGACCTCTAGTGCTTACCAAGCCCTTCTCCTTAGGAGGAGCTCACCTCCATGCCCTGGGCGGAGGTGCAGTCCCGCCTTCTGGAGCTGCAGAGGAGTGGCGGGCTGTGTGTGCAGCCCCGGCCGCTGACAGAACTGGATGTCCACCACCGCATCCTGCGCTACACCAACTACCAGGTGGCGCTGGCCAACAAGGGCCTGCTGCCCGCCCGCTGCCCGCTACCCTGGGGAGGCAGTGCGGCTTTCCTCAGCCGCGGTCTGGCGTTCAACGTCGACCTGCTCCTCTTCCGTGGTCCCTTTTCGCTCTTCCGTGGGGGCTGGGAGCTGCCTGATGCCTACAAGCGCAGCGACCAGCGGGGCGCTTTGGCCGCGCGCTTCGGGCGCACAGTGCTGCTGCTGGCTGCCCTGAACCTGGCGCTGAGCCCGCTAGTGCTGGCCTGGCAGGTGCTGCACGCCTTCTACAGCCACGTGGAGCTGCTGCGACGCGAGCCTGGCGCATTCGGGACGCGCCGCTGGTCTCGCCTGGCGCGCCTGCAGCTGCGCCACTTCAACGAGCTGCCGCACGAATTGCACGCGCGCCTGGCCCGCGCCTACAGGCCAGCCACCGCCTTCCTGCGCGCCGCCGAGCCCCCCGCACCCCTACGGGCGCTGCTGGCTCGCCAGCTCGTCTTCTTCTCCGGCGCGCTCTTCGCCGCGCTGCTGGTGCTCACCATCTATGACGAGGACGTGCTCGCAGTAGAACACGTGCTCACCACCATGACCATGCTCGGGGTGACAGCCACCGTGGCCAGGTGCGATGGCACATGCCCGGAATGGTGGTAGTGTGCCCTTTTCTGACCTAGGGCTGAATGAGACCCCTTCCGCTCGGGACCCCTGCCCTCTCCCACCCCTAGCATCCACCCCAGCCATTGTTCTCCTAACCCGAGGCCTCTTTCCCACCCAAACCTCGCCCTCCAGGTCTTTCATTCCGGAAGAGCAGTGCCAGGGGCGCCCCGCGCAGCTCCTGCTGCAGGCTGCCCTGGCGCACACGCACTACCTCCCGGAGGATCCCAGTGCTGGCGGCAGGGCCAGTGCCCACTGGCAGATGGCGCAGTTACTGCAATACCGAGCGGTGAGGGTGGGGATCACAGTAGGCTGCGGAGGTGACACGGCACAGGGTGGTTTGGCTGGATGAGGCAGTGGGCCACACAAGGACCTCCAGCCTATAGAGTGCCTGGGTTGGAGGCTTCTTGCCCTGGCGAGTGTCCCTGGGGGCTCCTGAGCCCTGAGCCCTGGTCCTGGTGGGGGTCCCTCAGCAACCCTGCTTCCCCAGGTCTCCCTCCTGGAGGAGCTCCTGTCCCCACTCCTTACCCCGCTGTTTCTGCTTTTCTGGTTCCGCCCTCGAGCATTGGAGATTATTGACTTTTTTCATCACTTCACTGTGGATGTGGCTGGGGTTGGGGACATCTGTTCCTTTGCCCTTATGGATGTGAAGCGCCATGGCCACCCTCAGGTGAGAGCCCTTCTCTGGCCCTGTCGGGTTGTGCTGGGTAGGAGTTCGCTTGCCTCACCCAAAGCAGACCTGGGTTTCAACCCAGATCCACTGCTTGCTGCCTGTGACCTTGAGCAAGTCTCTTCACTTCCTGGTGCCTTAGTGTCGTCATCAGGTGAGGGCGAGGACAGTAAGCAGTGTGTGGATGTGTGAGGATGACAATGAGATGACATCTGTAGAGCCCTTTACAGAGCTGCTGGCAGTAAATGGGAGAAAAGGGCTGCACAGAGGCTGGGGAGAGGGGGCTGACCAGGGTTAGGTTTAGTGAGGACAGCCTTCCCTTTGCCCTGGGGCCTGGGTCTGCAGCACTGAGACTGGCTGTATTTGGGAGCTGTGTCTAGACCTAGGTCCTGCTCCTCTGTTTTTCTGGATGATCCTGAAGCCCTTGTCTCAGCTCCATTCCCTTCACTTGGAATATGGAGCAGTATTTCCTACTCCCACCTACCACGCCTACTCCCCAGAGGCTCACTGTCTGTAGCATCTTGAAGGACTGTTGTTGCTCATAGTGGCTCTCGGAGGGACAGACAGAAGCCTCCCTGTCTCAGCGTGCTGAGGATGGAAAGACTGAGCTCTCCTTGATGCGGTTCTCGCTGGCACACCCACAATGGCGTCCCCCAGGGCACAGCTCTAAGTTCCTTGGGCACCTTCGGGGCCGGGTACAACAAGATGCAGCTGCCTGGAGCGCTACCTCCATTCGAAGCCCCCCAACCCCAGGGGTGCTCAGCAACTGCACCTCGCCTTTGGTGAGTCTCAGGCCTGCCTTTGCCACCCCTGGTCCCAGCCTTCTCTCTTTCACCCCTGCTTCACTTGGTATTAACCTGGTGGCTGGTCCAACCCAGCCTGCTCTTCTGCCTTCTTTAGACTTCCTTTTTTCCCTTCCTTCCTGTCCTCTCTTCTGACCCCTTTGATTTTCCATCTTCTCTTGTTCAGCCGGAGGCCTTCCTGGCCAACCTCCTGGTGAATCCCCTTCTACCTCCAAGGGACTTGAGCCCCACAGCCCCCTGCCCAGCTGCCGCCACAGCCAGCCTTCTTGCCTCCATTTCCCGCATTGCTCAGGACCCCAGGTGAAGGGTGGAGACCTGAGATGCAGGGGAGTGTTGGATGGGGCTGATCCTCCAGTAGGAGGGAGCTGGGTGCTAAGGGATTTGGAAGAGGAACTGCAGTCTGACCCTCCCTCTGGGTGGAAGGAGCATGTCTCTTGACTTCTGCACATTGTGTTCCAGCTGTGTGTCCCCAGGAGGCAGTGGGGGCCAGAAGGTGGTCCAGCTCCCAGAGCTTGCTTCTGCTGAGATGAGTCTCCATGCCATCTACCTACACCAGGTGAGTAGAGGGGTGTCAGGAAGAGAAATATGGGGAGAAAGGAGATGAGTGCAATAGAGTGAAGGGAAGGGGGCCTGGAAGTCTGAGAAAGCACTTCAGGAGCTGCTAGCCCTCTGTACCTAGCCCAGGGCCTTGGCCTTGCCTCTGGGAAGGACGGAGCCTTTCATTCTTCTTCCTCCATCTAGCTTCATCAGCAGCAGCAGCAGGAACTGTGGGGTGAGGCTTCGGCCTCCTCGCCATCCAGACCCTGGTCTAGTCCCTCACAGCCAGCCTCACCTGATGAGGAGAAGCCATCCTGGTCCAGTGATGGTAAGGAGGCTGGGGTACAGGGGCAGATGTTAGTAGATGTTGGGCGTCATGGCACTGCCCAGCTGATGGCTTTTGTCACCAGGCTCTAGTCCTGCCTCCAGTCCCAGACAGCAGTGGGGAACCCAGAGGGTCCGGAATTTGTTCCCTAGAGGGTTTCAAGAGACCACAGACACCCAGAAGGAGCCTGGCCAGGTCCCCAGCACTGACTGAACAGATTCTTCAGGTCAGTATTGCCTGCTTTGGAGGGGAAGGAAGGCAGGAGTAGGAAGTTGGTTTGGAGCAGTTGTGGAGGGATGGGAACATTGGTGGGATGTGGGATGATGGGGATGGTCATCTCTACAACCTAGATCCCTGGATTTCTATCAAGAGCCTTCTCCACCCCCAGGTTCCTGGCTTCTCCAGCTGCAGGAGATTGTGGATGGGGTGTTGTGGAAGGACACAGAGCCATCTTGAGAGGTTCCCCACAGACAACAGTTCAGGATGTGTTAGTTGGGCAGGATCTGGGGGTCAATAAGGAACTGGCCCCAGAGAACAGAGAAAGAGTAGGAAAAGAGGAGATGCCTGTGGCATGGGGAAACCAGTCTAAGGTATGGTCCCCACATGGAGGGCTAAAGGACAGTGCCCCAACTGGCTGTCCTGGAGCAGTTCCCTGGGAAGAAGTCCTGTGGTATCAAGATGGAACTCAGGGACCCAGATGGAGATCAGGCGAAGAGTTAGGGAGACAGTGAGGAATGAGGTCTGCAAGGCAGGGGTTCTTCCTGCTGACCTTCCCTTCAGGTTCCCATGAGACTTGGGAAAATGGGGACTTGTGTGTGGAAAAACTAGGGAGGGCTGATCTTTTGAACTTCACAGTGAGGAAGTGGGTGTGGCTCCTTATCCTGTGTGAAATAAGCAGTAAAAATTGCTCATGGCTGTGTGACAGTAGTCTCTGGCATGCCCCACTCCTGGCAGCTGAGGGCTGCATCTGCTTTCTCAATAAAGAGCAAGGGAACAACACAGGAGAACTGCCTGTGATTGGCTGGAAACCCTGGTTTGAGAATGCTGGGTCACATGCAGTGTGTAGGACTGGCTGTTAAAGAATTACCACCCCCACAGCTAAACAAGTTAAAACAAAACTTGTCTTTTTATAATTGTAATCCATAGGGATTGGGTTAGGCATCTCATAACATCTGGCACGATGATCTCATAACACCATGTCTCATGATTACTCTTCAATAATAAATATTTGAATGATTTAGAGATAGACTTTAAAGGTGACACTCTTGAGGGGGGTACGGGGAATCTACAGTTCACCTAAAGCACACGAAGGCAGGGAAGCAGTAAGCACCCCCACCCCCATACCACTGTTGGCAGGGGCCTTCTAGATTTAGGCAGATTCCTGCCAGGAGAAGCCGGATTGGAGAGAGAGGAAGCATTTTGCTCATTCCCAGGGAAATGAGGCTGGAGTTCTGCAGCCTTGTGACAGGTGATAGAAGGCACCTTAAGGGGCATGGGGAGGTGGCTGGCCTGGTTAGCCGACAGTAGTGCGATAACCTCTCTCTCCCGGCACTGGAGTGAAGAGTCAGAGGGCTGTCAGGGGTAGAGGGTGTCTAGGCCCGGTGGGTCAAACGCCCAGGGCACTGCGCCCCGCAGCTGTCGCTCCTGCAGGGAAAAGCTCTGGGTGCGTATGCGGCTCGTCACCTCCTGAGTGCGCAGTGTGAGCCCGAAAATGTCCTCGTGGTAGCGTTGCTGATCCTGCGGGAAAAGAGTTCAGTTGATCAGAACAGGGTTCGAGAACCCAGAGGGAAACTGCTTGCGTCGGGCCGGTCCCGGGCCCCGCCCGGTCATTCCCGGTCCCCACCCTGGCCAGGGACTTCGCACCCGCAGCACGCCGATGACGTCACCCGCCTCGTCTAGCTCCATGTCGCCCTCCGTCGCTAAGATTCGCTGCACAGTTTGCAGGACGCTGGTTGCCATGGTGACATCGCCGCAGACAAACATGTGGCCCCGCTCGAGGCACAGCACGCGGTGCACCTCAGCCGCCAGCTCCGTCCTCAGGACGTCCTGCACGTAGGTCTACGGGTTGCGGGTGAGGGACGGAACCTGGCTGTGAAAAGACTCCGCGGCGGGCCTGGTGGGACCTCCGCTCCCGGGGCTGGGATTGGGGCGGAGGGCGCGCGGGTGGGGCCGAGTGGGCGTGGCGGAGGGGCGTGGCGGAGGGCGGGGCCTGGGCCCACTGGTACCCCAGCGCATGTGCCGCCCTTCCCTCTCCCAGGCTCCAGGTTGCCCCTGCGCCCTCGAGGTCGCGCACCTTCGGGCTGTCGGGTTCCCGGGAGAAGGCGGTGAGGACGCGGCCAAACACCCCGCGCTGCTGGGCGTCTTGCACCTCGTCGCGGTAGAGATGGTCGAGTTGGGAGCATCGGCAGCCGAAGACCAGAGTCATGGGGGCGGGCTGCAGTCCTGCGAGCAACGCGGGCTTGGGAGGGGCCGCATCTGGGTGCAGCTCTAGGGAAGCCGCCCCATTGGCCACCTTTGCCCAGACTGAGAGCCCAGCATTTGGGGCAAAAGCAACCCCTGTCTTGGCTGTTTGGCCTCTAAAGCAATACCAGACGCTTTCACAGAGACCCTGCTGCATCTCTAATTTACAGAGAAGGAAACTGGCCTCTCACATGGCTGGCCAGAGGTGGAGCCAGGCTAGAATTGGGTCTTCTGACTGGGAACTGTATGCCCTTTGCGTTGTGTGACATCGCATGTACCTCACCAGCTGCAACCCACATTCTCCCACTCCTCAGACTTCCTCTGACTCACAGCCTCCTTTCGATTGACACCCCATGCCCAACCTGAACACCTTGTCACTTCCTTAGGTGAGCTCAGGTGCAGTCCAGAATCCACCTGGGACATTTCTTTTACCTTCTGGGTCTCAGCCCCACCTCTTCCAAATTTCCATTTGCCTTCCTTCTTGATTTAGTTGAACACTTAGTATGTACCAGGAAGCCAGAC
The DNA here is from genome assembly GCA_004024805.1 of Geosciurus inauris. Lineage (NCBI taxonomy): Eukaryota > Metazoa > Chordata > Mammalia > Rodentia > Sciuridae > Geosciurus > Geosciurus inauris. The sequence goes on from PVHX01002023.1 coordinate 170,029, forward strand.
AAACAGGGCCCAGCCCTTGCCTTCAGGCACCCCCCAACCCTAGCCTTGGTCCAATAAATTTCCCTTCACCTTTGGCTCCTGTTTCTTGCCCTCTTTCCTACCTGCTTCCTGCCTTCCAGCTCCACCCCTTTGTCCCTAGAAGGTGTGACTCCTCCTGCCTTCCAGTCAGTCCCTTCAGCCCCAGCCTCACCTTTGCTCTCAATGTCATGCAGCCGCTCCTGCCAGAATCCCCTGAAGGGGGCAATGCCAGTGCCTGGGCCCACCAGGATGCAGGGCAGGCTGGGATCAGGTGGTAGCCGAAAAGAGGGAGCCCTGGTCAGAGAGATTCCATCAGGCTCCCTTCACCTCCCCTGGGCCCCAGTTCTTACCAATCTCAGGCAGGTGGTGCAGAGAAAAGAACCCAGGATCCAATGAGAAAGGTGTTATACCTATAGAGTCCTTGGAGTAGTCTCTGGATCAGTTAGTGGAATGTGTTTATTAAGAAAAAAACTCTGCCCACAGGCAGAAACTCCCTGGGGCTGTAGCTTTTAGAGATTGGACTAGAGGAAATTTAGTTCAGTTTGGACTGGAGGATACTTAAATGACTCAACTTAGGGGATCTGGAAAATATCTGGAAGGGAGAACAGACTTTGGTTATAGGGAAGCTCACTGAGTGTTTAAAAGCCATCATGTTGGAATTTGGCTTGTATCAAGTTGATTGGTACAGTTTATTTGTAGTGTGGACTCCTCGGTGGGTTTGGGTCCCTGGGCCTAGTGGGTGCTGGGAACTCAGTCCTTTGGAGATTTGGCTCCTGGCTTCTGGAAAGGATAAGACTTAGGGACACAGTAGGAGGAAGGGGCTCCTGAGATCTTTCACTATCTTTTGCTCCTCAGTGCTGTGGCTGAGGGTGATCTTTACTTTAGGTAGTCCTTTCTGGGCTGAGTGGAGTCTTGGGGACCACAGTCCCGTGTGTCATGTCTTTTGACACAGATTGTCCCCAAGGACAGATACTTGTGGAAGCTATGTTTCACAAAGTGACGACTGGCTGGCCTAATCCTTCCTGTGTCTCTGAGAACTGTAGCTTTAGGGCAGGACCCTGAGTCCAAATTAGTGAAGCCCAGAGCTTAGCCACCATGGGTCAGTTGTGCAGATCCTCCCTGCTTGCAGTAATGTTCCTCACCAGAGTTACCACCTGACCTTCTGTGACCTCCCCTAGGGATTTTCCATCTGTCCCCAGCCAACCATGTGGTACTTCCTCTATCCTGCTTGGACACTGTCTTTACTTAATGCCCCTCCCCATCCTGTAGGTTTCACTTACCCTCTGATGAAGCAGGGCACGACGTCTCCAGCCTTGAGTTGGCTCAGCCATGTGGAGCAGACGCCATAATGTAGGGGGCCCAGCCCATCTAGTGGGTGGGGAAGAGAGGCCAGTAAGGGGCCTGTCCTGGTTCCACTGAGGGACCTGCTCCTGCTCCCGCTTCTGTCCTTACCCTGGGTCCTGTATGCCAACACAGCTACGGTGAGGTGGATCTCTCCTGGGTGAGTGCTGGGTGCTGAGCTGACGGAGTAGTACCGGGGCTGGAGCAGGGGCAGCTGGGTGAGGAGCAGGGGGGCAGGCAGCGCCACTGATGGGAACTGCTCCAACACCTCCAGCAGGGTGGGACAGCGGAACCACTTCCACTCTTCATAACGCCGGGGGTCCTGGCAGGGCAGCATGTGGTGGACTGGAAGCCCCATAGCCCTGCCTGATGACCTCTATTTTTGAGCCCTCCCTACTGAACCTCCTTGGGTTTCTCCCTCAGTTCAGGCCAACCAATGTCTCTTGAAGACCTTGGGCATCCAAAGATACATCAGTCAGACTGAAGCTAGGTACACATTGGCCAGGGAAGAAAGTCCAGGCAGGACCTTGCATGGGGACTTCCTGGCACTGGTACCTCCTCACTATCCCTGCTACCTGTGGGTGACCCCCACCTGGCTGAGGGCCTCCAGTTCCTGCTGTTCGCTGGCCTCTTCAGCTAGAGTGCTGAGCAGTCGAAGGAGGCGAGGGCTGGGTGGAGAAGTGATGTCCAGGAAGAAGGTGAGAGCCTGGCGCAGCGTGCACGGGGGCAGCCGGGGGTCCCGCACCCAGCTGGGGGGAGGGCCACCTAGGGATGGTGCACAGGGAGCTCTGAGGAGGCGGCCCAGCTCACACTGCCTTTTCAGGGCTCAGGTTAGCTTCTGGGGGACTGACCATGCCTCACTCTGTTTTATTGGAAATCCTGCCCTTGAACAGTAGTGTGGGCCTATCTGGGCCTATCTGGGCAGCCTCAGTGTGTTTGTCTGGGCTTCTCTACCCCTAATCTCAGTTAAGATTTATCTTAACTCTCGTCACTGATTTGGCAGAAGATACACTAGCTACAGAGCAAGTTTGGGGAGGCTCTAGGAGGACCCCAGAGCAGGGGAAAGTCTTTTGGGGACACATGAGGGTAGGTTCTGAGAACAGAACCATGCCTCGTATGGACCATGCAGCAACAAGGCCAGCCTGACATGGGTGGCACACCTACCTTCAAGCTAGTGCCAAGTGGTAAAGGGAGGTGGCAGCCCTGCAGGGCTGAGCTCAAGGGGCCAATAGGTGGGGGGCGGGAGGGGTGGAGCAGGCTGTCACTGTCTTGCCCAGAGGGAGCCCCTTACCAGGGCTGCCCTTCTCCAGCTGTTCCACTGCCACCGGCTCGCTGGGTGGTGGTGGATCCTCCACGCGGCTCAACAGCGCCTCTACAAGGCCAGGCCGGTTGGGTGGGCACACACCTATGTGGTCCCCTGGCTGGTACTGCAGCCCCTCCTGGCCTCCAGTGTCAAGGCGTACCAGGATCGTGGCCCGGCTGCAGGTGGGGTGGAGGCAATTATAGAGGGTTAGAGAAGGATAGGGTGGAGATGGAGTTTGGGAGGAGGAGGCTGCAGCGGGGCAGGTGGGTGAGCCATCTTCCTCACGTGGATCTGCTGCTTTGCAGGTTTTCCACGGAGAGGACTGTGGCCTGGAACATCTTCCGCCTGTGCACATGGATCAGACCTGAAGGAGGGGAGGGAGCAAACGAGAGGCTAGGCCCAGCTCTTTGGGGGCTGAGCCCTGGGGTCCTGGGGACTGCAAAGATCCAACATGCAGGCCACACCTGGCAGCAGCTGCAGGCCCTCGGCCTGAGTACTCAGCCGGTACCGCTGCCGCTTCCAGCTGCGCTTGGGGCTGAATATATCCTGGGCCGCTGCCTTGGCATCCTCCCCCACACAGAACGTTTCACAGGAGGCCTGAGGGATGATGAGGGGGGCTGAGGACCTCCTGCCACCAGGGAGTGGCCCCAGTGAGGAACCACTCCCTGGGGAGGGGGTGTGACATGGGAGTGGACTGGGTCTGTGGGATCCACAGCAGCCTCCTGTCATTCAGATGCCGGATGTCACAGGAGCCAGGGAAGCCCCAGGAGTAGGAGGGAGGATGAAGTGAGGTCCCTGCTCACTTCACAGCACCTTGTTCTCCACCTCATATCTTGGCTGCTGCTCTGCGGACCTGCCAACTATTCCTCTGACTACTTCATTCACTGTTAATTACTTGTCTTGTGAGGGATAATCCTGTCTCCCAGGGAGCAACTCAGTAAAGGCAGCTGTGCGCTCAGACCTGCATTCAAATTCTAACTCCTTACATTTTACATGCCTCAGTTTCCCCATCTTGCCAACTCACTGGGTTCTGGTGAAGATTAGATGAGATGCTTTATGTAAAGCCTTCACGGCATGTGCAGATAGTAAATGCATGCCCTGGTTATCTGTTTGGTCAGGCACAAGTCCAGCGAGTGGCTTGGCCATCTCAGGCTTGAGATCAGGGCTCATCCATGGTTGGCTGAGGCCCATATCACCGGGTCCTGTTACTGTTTCTTTTTTGATGCACACAGTCTTATATCTCTTCCTTCCTTCCTTCCCTATCCCCTCCCTTCCTTCCTATCCCCACTGCTAAAACTCCAGTAAGCCCAGTCTTCCTGCCTTTTGGATACACTAACTGGTCCCCCCTCCACAAAAGTCATATTCCTGAAACTTCACATATGCTATTTGGAAAGTCAAGGCAGGAGGATCGAAAGTTCTAGGCCAGCCTGGGCAATTTAGCAAGACTCTGTCTTAAACAAAATACAAAGGGCCGGGATTGTAGTCCATTGTAGAGTGCCCCTGGGTTCAATCCCCAGTACCGCAAAGGAACAAAAAACAAAAACCCTTTGGTTGTGGTATTGTCCTGCTGCAAAACTTTCAGCAGCCCGTTTTTTCCCTCTTCAGTCTTATTTTCTGTTCCCTTCTTCCCAATCTGAGTCTGTTTCTCTGGATTCCCTCCCCAGGAACCCTTCCACCAGCCTAGCCCCTCTGAGGTGGCCTTTTTCTTGGCTGTGGATGTAAACCTGCTGAACTCAGGCTGTGGGCTCCGGATGGATGGGACAGTCTGCATGGAGCAGTGGCAGCAGTGGGCAGAAAGAGCCTCTGTTCAGCTGCAGGCATAACCCCCAGGTGGGGATCACTGCCCGCTGAGGAAGCTCAGGCTTAAAAGTCACAGTCCCTGGGACCCTACCCTGGCCAAAATCACCTCTCTTAGCCAGGCACTGCCTGACACCTGCCTGGCCTCTGACTTCCTAAAGATCCTGAGCTGACCTTAGTGTTGGTCTTACCTCTGTCTGACCCTCTCAAACCCATCTCTTTCCCTCTATCCTGTCCACCACTGGCAGGGGCCCTACCCTGCACCCCTTTGTGTGTGTACGTGGGGGGCCCAACCTGGGCCTGGCTGACCAACCTCCTGCCAGGCCCAGCCTGCTCCCTTTTGACACCTCCTGTTAGGGCACATTGTCCACAACTCAGACAGCCCAGAAATGCTGGCTGTGCAGTGGCAAGACGAGGGTTGGGAAGGAACAGAAAGGGTTAGGGGAAGGGACACAAATCAGGGAGGCAGTGGGGCTCCAGCTGCAACATTGAGGGTCTTAGCTCTGAGGGAGTAGAGGGGAGTGGTCCCAGGATGGTGAGAGTGAGATTTGGGGGCTGGACAGGATCAGACACTGGGGTGCCTAAGGGCTCACCTGGAAGGCAGCCTGGGCCCAGCCGCGGAAGGCCTCCTCCTGGCCACACAGCTCATCGCCCTGGCCCAGCTGCAGTAGCCGTTCCCCACCCAGCTCCTCCAGCCTTGTGTCCACCGCCCGAGCAAAGGCACAGAAGTGGGGGTATGCACGGGAGCCCAGCCCGAACACACAGAACCTGGGGTGCAGGGAGCCATTGTTAGAGTGCCCTGTACCAGCCCATGTCTGCCCTAAATCCCTGCACACCCCTTTGGTGAGGACCCCAACCTGAGGGTGCCCAGGGCCCCTGCACTGTCTGTGTTGCTAGACTCCTTCCTCTTCCGCCGCCAGGAGGACACCAGAGGGTCTGAGCAGGAGACACTGTTGAAGCGGATTTTGTAACTCCTGGCACGAGAAGAGAGACAAGGATATCAGGGAACTGGGGAGGCAGCCTGGGGCCAGGCCTAGTCTGAGGACAACTTCAGGGTCCCATCTCTGGGACAAGAAGGGACTTGCCCTTGGGAGGAACTGAGGGGCAGCCAGGAACAGGGTCTATTCTTCTTCCTCTCCCTCTGAAGGAGACCTCAGGACTGCCAGCCCCCTCAGAGTCCTGGGGCCTGGGAGTGAGCGGGTCCCTGGGTAGGGAGGAACCCTGGGGCTGGGATGGCGCTCAGGCCTCCTGGGTTCTGTCCTCCAGCTTTTGGGGAAGGACTTGAGGCATGGGGCGGGGTGAAGGCTCTTCAGACCTCCTTTCCTTTGGTGTCTTCAGATGCCTTCTGCTCCCTCCCCTCCCAGCAGCTGCTCTGCCCACTCACTTGTGCTGCTCTGGCCGAGGGGAGCTGTTGTAGGGGCCGGACATCTCCATCAGGGCTGCTGCAAAACTCTGCCCAAGGAAGCGTTCATATCGTGGTTATGCATCTCACACTCTACAGAAATGTAAAACTCTACGTGGTTGATCTTTATTATTCTTTAGTAATAACTTCTAATTTTTGTTTTGAAAATTTCAAAAGAGGATTAACTTTTTGAAAAAGTGTACTTTTACACAACTGTGGAAAGTAATTTAAGAGAAAGACTATCATTATCTACCCTAACCTCCGTAGCATACGCACTGTTGACAGGTGGAACATTTCTAGCCCTTTAAAAATGTGTGCATGCTCCTTGGGGTTATCAGGAGATAAGTTGAAAATAATGTGAGATTGAAAACATTATAAATGGAAAATATATTTCGTATACTTAGCCTAGCTGGGCAAGGTGGTGCATGCCTGTAATCCCAGCACTTTGGGAGGCTGAGACAGGAGAATCGTGAGTTCAAAGGCAGCCTCCGCAATGGTGAGATGCTAAGCAACTCAGTGAGACCCTGTCTCTACATAAAACACAAAATAGGGCTGGGGATGTGGCTCAGTGGTCAAGTGCCCCTGAGTTCAATCCTTGGTACCAAAAAAAAAAAAGCTGGGAGTGTAGCTCAGTGGTGGAGTACTTGCCTACCATGTGTGAGACCCTGGAGTGGGGGGAATCACACTAATAGTAAATGTACAGCTGTATGAATTTCCACAAAGAGAACACACCTGTGAATAACCATTACCAGCATCCCGGAAGTCACCTTCTTGCCTCCAACCTGGGTGACCAATCAGTCTCCTGATTTCTAACACTGGATTAGTGTTGCCTGTTTCTGAATTTTATACAAAATGAATCCTACAGTATGGATTCTTTTGTGTCTGGCTTCTTCCACTCATGTTTTGAGATTCATCTGTATTATGTGTGTTGCAATTTGCTCACACTTAATGATGGAACAATTTGTTGATCCAGTCTATCGCTGATTATTGTTTGAATTGTTCCCAATATGGGGTGTTATGAGCAATGCTGCTATAAATATTTTTGTTCCTATATAATTGGTGAATCACCCCATTTTCTGAGGAGTATATTCCTATATTTGCTCCCTTAAAAATCTGGGGTAAAATTGAAATGCATAAATCTTTTTCTTTGGGGGAGTACCAGGGATTGAAGTCAGGGGCACTCAGCCACTGAGCCACATTCCCAGCTCTATTTTGTATTTTATTTAGAGACAGGGTCTCACTGAGTTGCTTAGCACCTTACTTTTGCTGAAGGTGGCTTTGAACTTGTAATCCTCCTGTCTCAGCCTCTGGAGGAGCCGCTGGGATTATGGGCATGTGCCACGGTGCCCGGCCCCTCAAAGAAAATGCTTAAATCTTAAGAGTGCAATTCAAGCTGACCATCTAGCAGTTAAAAAACAAAAAAAACAAAAGGAAAAAAGTTAAACCTAGGTCTATGTATGACCCAGCAAATCCATTCCTGGTTATTTATCCAAGAGAAATGAAAACATAAGCTCACAAAAGCCTGGTACGCAAATGTTCTTAACAGCTTTATTCATAATCGCCCCAAACTGGAAAGAGCCCCAGTGTCTCTCAGTGGGAGAATGGTAAACACGCCAGGATGTTCCCATAGAGAACACCACTCATCGGGGAATGGGAACACAGGACTGAGTCATGCAACGACATGGGGGAATCTCACATACAGGCCAAGGGACAGAAGCCATGGTGCCGTGTGCTCCATGTGTATGGCATCAGAGGGCAGGTGATACTGATCTGTCATGCCAGGAATGGCAACTGCAGTAGGGAGGTGGATGGGGAAGGAGACTGACTTGGAGGAGTGGATGAGAGAGCTTTAGGCTGAGGGAAGTGTTCTATATCGTGTTAGAACTGTGGGCCAAGTCAGTTCATGGTGTTGCTTATGCTTTGAATGTTTTTCCCCAGAATTTGTATGTTGGAAGTTTAGTCCCCAAAGTCATTAGGAGATGGGACCTTTGGGAAATGTGGGGTCATGAGGGCTCTGCCTTCAGGAATGGAGCAATCTTTGTTATAAAATCAAGCTGTGGCCATGGGATGCCCTCTGCTATGTCATGATGCAGCCAGGAGGCCCCACCAGATGCTGAGCAGACGCTGAGATGGGTGCTCTCCTTTAAAAGATCAGAATGAGGGCTCACATGGACAGGAAGGCAGAGGAAGAAGCCTTCAGTCTGAAGTCAAGCCTGCTGTAGGGGATTCTGGGTCTAGAGGTGGTACTTAGTGCTAAAGAGACATTACTCCTGGGAGAGGAAATGCCTCTAGCTTGACCAGCCCAGAGATGCATATGCTGGGAAAATAATGGTTAGCAACAAGACATTCACTGGTGGTACTGTAGTTTTAGTTTCTTTTAAGATATGTCGAGCCAGTAAAGTTATCGAATATGTGTTGGTGTCTAAAGCACTATTTTTTTCTGTTAAGTAAAGGAGGAAAGGAAGCCAGGCGGGGTGGCACACACTTGTAATCCCAGCAATTCAGGAGACTGGGGCAGGAGGATCGCGAGTTCAGACAGCCTCAGCAACACTGAGGCGCTAAGCAACTCAGTGAGATCTTGTCTCTACATAAAACACAAAATAGGGCTGGGGGTGTGGTTCAGTGGCCGAGCACCCCTGGTACTCAAAAAAAAAGTGAAGCAGGGAATTCAGTGGAGTATACTGTTTTTTGTTTTTTGTTTTTTTCCCCCACTTGTCAATACCCAGGAGCACACAGTGGTACATGCCTGTAATTCTCCTGACTTGGGAGGCTGAGGCGGGGGCATTGCAAGTTTGAGGTCAGTCTCAGCAACTTAGCAAGGCCCTAAGTAGCTTAGTGAGTCTCAAAATAAAAAAGGGCTGAGAATGAAGCTCAGTGGTAAAGTAACCCTGAGTTCAATCCCCAGTGCCAAAAGAGAAAAAGAAAAAAGAAAGAAAACACAACAAACTACCTCTCCCTCAAAACCAACAACAATAAACCCCCCCAGGAGCAGTCTGACCTCTTTGATCAGCTAGGGAGTGCCTTTCTTATATTAAAAACTTGCGCTAACAAAGGAGATGACTTGGGGACACAGTTAAGCAGTGTGTGTGTGCGGAGCTGGGGCATGGCTTGTGTAAACTGAGGGACACACTGGCAGGTCCACACTCCACCCTCCCACTTGGCTGCTCCCTTGGCATCTCCACTTTCCTTCCAGGTGTGTGTCCAGCCTCTCCAATGCAGAGTTTCTCCTCATTCCCAGCAGCCCCCTGTTCCCCTTTCCTGGAAGGCCTCACCTCTCCATTCTCCGGGGGATCTCCATTCCCAAACGTGCTGGTCACCACCAACACCAGAGTCTCATGCTCCAGGGACACCACGTCATATTCATCCATGCACAGGACCTGTGGGTGAGAAGACCAGTGGCTGGGGGGCTCCGCCCTGCTCCTCTGCCCTTTTACTCTCGGCCTCCTTGGCAGGGCAAGGTTCAGGCCCTGGCTTGATCCCCGAGTCCTTGTGAGTCTTCACTTTTCACCCTCTCCTATCCTCAGGACACCTCTGAAGATGCTGACAGAGCCCCTCCCCCTTCCCCTGCCAGCTCCCTACCCGGGGGTCAAACGCCTTCCGGAAGAGCCTCCCCAGCTGCTGTGCATAGCTCTGGGCCCGGCCGGTCTCAGAGCCATACAGGATGGTGGCCTTCACACGCTTCGCCATCACCGTGCCCATGAGCGAGGCAGAGATCTTCACTGCACTGCAGGCAAGGGTAAGGTGAGGGTCTCCCTCAGCAGGGGTCCAGGTCCCTTCAGAGCAAGAGCCTGGGTGCCCCTGCTGGGTGGGGTCCCCCTGGGAGGAGGGTGAGGGAGCACTTCTAGGGAACTCACTTAGCCACCTCCTTGAAAGTCTTCTTCCTGGTGATGCCAGTGCCCTTGGCCGCACTCCCCTTCCAGGGGTCTGGCTGTAGGGAGTGGGGGAGGGGAGCAAAGAGGATAAAAGGTCAGCAGGTCCTGGGCTGCTTGGTGAGAGCTAGCCCAGGGGGGCAGGAGCCAGCTGGAGTGGGCACCTGGTAGCGGAAGGCAGGGGATAAGAAATAGTTGACCATCTCTTGATGGAAGACAGGAGTGAGGCTGCCTGAGATGGGGGGCACGATCCAGGCCCAGTCGGCAGGGCACCCTCCCCTGGCCTTCTGCTCATTCTCCAGGTGCTTCATGAAGGAGGCTGTGGCGGCATGGTGGTCCACAATGGTCACTTTGGCCAGCTGAGGTGGGGAGAGGAGAGAGGCTGGGCTGAGAAACGGCCTGTTGATCCCACTCCTTCGACCTCCGCCACGTTTGTCACCCCAGCCTGCACGATGCCCTGGCTCACCACAAACCACAGGGCCACCTCCAGATGGCAGCTTGCTGCAAGATGGTCATGCTGCAAGCTCAGCATGCAGAAGCAACCCTCACCTCCAGTATCTGTGTAACTTGCCCCTAAACCAAAGTATCCTTAACTCTCTTTTTGGTACCAGGGATTGAACTCAGGGGTGCTTAATTGCTGAGCCACATTCCCAGCCCTTTTTATTTTTTAGTTTGAGACAGGGACTTGCTAAATTGCTGAGGCTGGCTTTGAACTTGTGATCCTCTAGCCTCAGCCTCCTAAGCCGCTGGGATTATAGGAGTGTGCCGCAGCACCCAACTATCCTTAACTATTTTATTTTTTTGGTACCAAGATTGAACCCAGGGGCGCTTCACCACTGAGCCACATCCCCAGTCCTTTTTTGTATTTTATTTAGATAGGGTCTTGCTGAGTTGCTTAGGACTTCACTAAATTGCTGAGGCTAGCTTTGAACTTGCTGTCCTCCTGCCTCAGCCTCCTGAGCTGCTGGGATTACAGGCGTGTGGCACTAGGCCCAGCTATTCTTAACTCCTGGGGAACCTCACAGAATTAGTTGGCAGAAACTAGATTCCTCAAACTATACTTCCCAGCATGCGCTACACCTAGAATGCCCCCCATCCTGATATTAGAGTTTCCAGAATTCAGTGGATCCCACAATTTGCCCCAGGAATAGAATTGCTGAGTGAGGTTCCCAGCATGCACCGGGTCCCCATACTGTAGCACCTGGAATAGCTGTGGCCAGAGCTGCAGGTCCAGTGTGCCCCATGGTACATGGACTACGGATGTCCACCATCCAAGTCCTGCCCCGTTTCTATGTGCCTCTCTCTTTTCTACCTGCTGCGCCCCTGGCCCTCTGCCTTGCTGGCCAGTCTGAGCCTGTGTACCTGGTAACTGTGTAGCACAGCCACGTTAATTTCCACCGCTGCCTTGTCTTTCCACAGGGATGAGGTGGTCCGGGTGTCCAGGTCCATGCAGACGGCCACGTCCTGGAGCAGGGAGCATAGCATTGGTTGGGACAGAGGCGATGGGGAGTGGGTGGGGAGTACCTCCGCCTCAAACTTGTGGGTGGAAGAAGTGGCCTTTGGGGGCTCAACCACTCAGTGTGGTCTAGGTCAAGTTTTTGCCTGCAAAGTCACCATGGTGCAGAGAGGGCCTTGGGCCAGTCACTTCTCAGGCAGTCCTGGGCCTTAACTCTGAAATGGGTCTTAATCTTTTTTTTTTTTTTTTGGTACTGGGGATTGAACTCAGAGGCACTCGACCACTGAGCCACATCCCCAGCCCCATTTTGTGTTTTATGTAGAGACAGGGTCTCACTGAGTTGCTTAGCGCCCCGCCGTTGCTGAGGCTGGTTTTGAACTCGCGATCCTCCTGTCTCAGCCTCCCTAAGTGCTGGGATTACAGGCTTGAGCCACTGTGCCCGGCTTAATCTTTTTTTTTTTTTTTTTTT